>JAHLSL010013569.1:939055-1005915 GCA_025920805.1 Petroica traversi | reverse complement strand
TTCCTTTCCTTTCCTTTCCTTTCCTTTCCTTTCCTTTCCTTTCCTTTCCTTTCCTTTCCTTTCCATGGAATTCCTTGGAATTCCTTTCCTTAGAATTCCTTTCCTTTCCTTAGAATTCCTTTGCTTGAAATTCCTTTCCTTTTCTTGGAATTCCTTTCCTTAGCTTCTCAGATTTTTCTACTACATCTGTAAATGGTGTTCTGGCCAAAATTTCTGACTAGATCTTGAGTCTGCCTTTGACATTCCTATTTTGTTAAGCAGTGGTAAGAATGAGAAGCTGCTCTGTTTCTAATGCTTTCTTCTTTCCCAAGCAGAGCACTGAAATTGACCATCATATTGTTAATTTAACTCTTTCAAAGGCCAGCATTTAAAGCCAGGTTTTGCATATGTATGTGAGGGTCAGTCTCTCAATACCAAATTTAGAGTTCTGACTATGCTACCACTTGCTTGGGTTTTCCTTCTTATAGCACCTCAGTTATGGTGATGGTTAGTATCATTCAGCTTTTTATAGGGGGATAACTAGAGAAAAGTGAATTAACAAATCCCATGCAGGAAGTCAGTAAGAAAAGCAGGAGTTAAACTGCATCTTCTTGGGCTATACAGTAACAGTTCAACCCTTGTAAAATCTTTTGTAAAGGGACTTCTGTATCCATGATGGCAGTTGGCTTTAATAGAAATTTAGAATTCTTTTTACTGGAAATGATCAAAAAGCTTTCCAGAATCTGACAACTTTTTGCTAACTTTGTTATTTCTGATTCTCTCCTTCTGAGAGAAGTGCTTACTCATCTAAGGGAAAGAGCAGGGTGATAGAAGCAGTATGACTTTTAAAGAAGTTATGCTTGAGGGAAAGTGTTGTTTTGAAGGACCAGTTTTTGAAGATAATCAACCAGTTCATCAAGCTTCTCCGTACACCTTTTCTCACTCCTTTTTTTGGCTAGTGTTTAGTTGATTTATGTGCAAATTTCAGCTTGTAAGGTTTCTGTCTGTATCTTACCACTCCTGTAGGATTTTCCATAGGAAAATAAAATCCAGTTCTTTGTTTCAAGTGGAAGACAGTTTGGTAAGCTAACAAATGTATATCTCAGTCTAGAGACTTTAGTAACTGTTTAAGGATAGATACAATTTGCACAAATGTTTCTGGAAAATAACAGAACTTACATGCAGGAGAAAAGCCTTCTTAAATATAAAATTCTGCATCATTTGGCTTACCTGTTTTCATAGTTAAAATCACGGACCAGTTTGGATTGTCAATATTGTAACTTGCTTTCTCTAAATGTAGAGAAGTTCTCTTTCTCCTTGGTTCTCTCTCAGCAGAACACTCTGCTGATGGATGTTGCTTTGTGCTATTTAAGGCCTCCATGCTGCAAAGAAACAGGATGTTGGAGTTTCAGGGATCTAGCCTCTATTGTAATTCACCATTTTTGAAAAATATATTTGGTTTGTGCATTTTTGCCAGTGGATAAGCAATTATAGTACTATGAAAATAAAAGGAAATGTTCTGTTTCCTATTGAAGGAACTGCTATTCAGCAACATTTGCTCATTGTCATAATGGTACTTTTTTCCTTTTGTGATACCCTGTCATTTGATCTTCTATAAAATAAATATTCAGTTTCTGAGAGGAAAAACAAACCTGTTCAGGACATTGATTCATTCAAGATTTTTACAGGAGACCTCCAAAGAAAACCCAGGTGCTGATGGAAGTGGTATTCTTGTCTCACTGGGTGGTATTTTCACAGCTGAGTCAGTACTGCAAAATTCAGTGCTGCTGGAAGTATTCTGTTTCAGATGAAATAGAAAAGCAAAACGTTGCAGTCATCAGAGATTTCCTGGCCTCGTGGTTGAGGGTGAAGGTGTTTGCCTGATAATCAAGGAAAAATTGCATCCAGAGCAACTTACATTGTATGTTACAGTTTTGTTTTTCTGAGTACATCATTTCTGCTCCTGTAAACTTCAGTGACTAGTGAAGCTACACAGGTTGGCAATATATTCTCCCTAGGATGGTTGCATTTTAATAATTTATGAAATGGTCCCTAAAGATATAATTTCAGAAACTCTTATGAATCTTTTAAAATGAAAATAATGCTAAACCATATGCAAAGAATAATTCCTACCCGCTGTCATTCTTTCTCATAATAGGTTTTTGTGACAAAAAATTCTGTAAAAAATAGGTGTTCTTCTGTGTGTCACATTTCTCAAGTTCTGCATTTCACTTTTCTAAAATATTTTTAATATGGCACTTAGTATTAAAGGTTCCCATTTATGTCATAGATAAACACCATCTGCCTTTGAAATAGTTAATCTTTTCTGCAGTGATTTATATTAAGCCCTGCATATTTCAAATATTCCGCATTTCAAGAGCTAGCAGCAATGATGTTGCAGATTTGGTAACACCACTGTACATCTAGAATATCTTGACTGGTATCCAAATCCAAATCCAGCTAAAAATTTACACGAGTGTAAGTGAGATCTTACTTCAGCCTTGTATTTGTGTATATGTCTGACTAAATTAGACACAAATGAAAATGTTGAGGAGGGTGCTCCATCTGGAATGGCTGGAGCCAGAGGAGGATTATAGGCAGACAAATATAAAAAGAAAGAGTGAAATAATAACCTGTTGATGATTACAGTGTTTATTTTTAAAGAGCCTCATATTCCCTAAAGAAACTGAAATTAATCCTCTGCACTACCGTAAAGTTTATTTTTCCATTCATACACTTTCTGTGTCTAAAAGCAAAACCTAGTACAAATCAGATATGCTATGTCTAACCAATTTCTTGTTCTCTTTCAAAGATGCTCAATAAAGCTTAGAGAAAACCTGACTATTTAAAAGCTGTGTACATTTCAATGGGTTTGAAAAATGAGTCAGGCATATAGTGAACTGATATTTTGTAGTGGCCAAGGGGAAAAGGTGAGTCTGAGAGGCAACTATTCTGGCTTTAGTTTATCTTTGCACCCCTTGGCTGCCAGGTGCTCCTGCCAGTAAACTAGTAGAAGCAGACAAAATACAGAAGCTTTGTCTTCATGGAGTCAGTTGTTCTGCAAACCGTCTGTCTCAAAAATAGTAGGAGCCTATTTTCTATAAAAAGTAGCAAAATGAGATATTTGCTACTAGGCAGTGGTGCTGGCCTTCATTCTGCAGAAATTACACAATCATAGGATGAGAGCATGCAGAAAAAGTGGTGGGAAATGCAGAAGAGTAATCTCATGGTTTTTACCTTTATCTACATCTTCTGTGTTTCGATAACTCAAAAGTAGTGCCTGGGCCTTTGAGCCCTCAGTAAGGAGTTAGAATTGCTGGGGTACTCAAAGGGCACTGGTAACTATTCCATCATTAAAACAAAAATATTCTGAGAATAACTCTGATCTAAGGTAGATAATCTACTCATTTTATGCATAACACACTCACAGCCAGTCTCTGGACTGTTGTCAGGTGTTTTAATACAGCAGAGCAAAATTTGAATTTCTTTTCAAATACAGGTTTAAATATATCTGCACAGAAGTTTCATTTGAATACATTCTTTGGGTGTAAAGAGTGCATTTCACAGTAAATTTTTACTAATATCTATGAGAAATGCTGTTCATTCAAAGGTGGGGTTTTTTCTTTTTAAATCTCTTTTTAAACTTATAGAGGGGATTTCATCAGAAACTGTAATCACAACTAGGTCAGCATTACATTTATGTCACTAATCTTAACACCTCCAATTAATCTCACACATTAATTCATTATTTAGAAAATGCCAGTCTTGTCTGACGAAACATATCCCTTTTTTAGACTCCACTAATGCAATGCACCAAGTATTAAGGTAGTATTATAATGCATCATAGCAAATGGAAGCTGGTCATGCAAGTGTGAGCACTTCTAAAAAATCCATGTATATTTTAATAAAAAGGTGATGAGATGTGATTTAGTAGAGGGTATATATGCATATGTGTATTTATATACATATATATATATAAACATATATATAGATATAGATATAGATATAGATATACATATACATATACATATTTATGTGTTTATATTTGCAAGACACAAACACTCCTGCCCTGTAGCTGTGATCACATTAGAACTGCAATTTGTGACAGGAGCAGGAGTGAAGAAAAGACAAAAACAACCCAAGTAGCCAGGAGCAGAGTGTCCCCAATCAGCACCATGGCCCTGGGAACAGCCATCTATGGCCACAGGGCAGCAGGTGCAGGCACTGACAGGTGCGGATGGCAGGGATGCGTGACATTGCTGGGGACCCGCTCCCTACTTGCTGCAGCCACATCATGCCAGTCAGCACCGTCAGTCACTTGATGCTCCTCTCCCGCCATGGATTCCTGGGTGGCTGGGATCAGTGGGTGCTGCTGCCATCTCCTCTTTCAGAGCCTTGGAAATGTGATCCTCCACATTGATGGTTGGTGTAGGAACCTTACATCAGCTGCCAGGGGGATTTGTAGGTTTTCAGACCTTTTGCACTGTGATGATGGATGGGAATAAGACCAAAGGATGAGAAAATATCCTTAATTAGAACCTCAGGAGTTACTCAGATCTAAATTCTTCTTTTAAAAACAGTTTATGAGCAATGGACAGAAGTCTTTTGTGTGTCCCATGAAATAATTGTGAATACAGGGGGATGTAAGAATCACTGAATAAACTGAGTTAGAAGGGATCCACAAGGGTCAACAAGTCCAACTGCTAGCCCTGCATATCACAGACCCAAGAGTCATGCCATGTGCCCAAGAATATTGTTCAGTCACTTCTTAAACTCTGTCAGGCTTGGTGCTGTGACTATTTACCTGAGGAATCTGTTCCGGTGACCAACCACCCGCTGTGTAAAGAACCTTTTTCTAATAGCCATATTAAGCCTCTCATGATGCAACTTCAGGCTAGTTATTCGAGTCCTGTCACTGGGCACCTCAGAGAAGAGATCAGTGCCTGCCCCTCCTCTTCCCCTCATGAGGAAATTGTAGACTACAATGAGGTATTCCCTCAGTCTCCACTTCGCCAGCAGAACAGACCAAGTGATCGTGCATCAGTAGTAATTTTAATATAAAGGTTTAATGCTGGAGTCCTCATGAGATTTGCTTTTGTTTCTTTCAGAGAAAATCCCAAAAGATATGTGGTTTAGTTTAGCTGCTGTGAGATCACTTAATCTAGTGTATGTTTCTTATACTTAAAAAACCAAAGTTGCCCAGTGTCATTAAAGTCAACTCTAAATAGAGAAGCATGGCAAGTCATCAAGATTGAACATTAAAGTAAGGGATTTTACATTCTCTCTTTTAGAGAGCACGTTTGCCATCTTTCCGTCTTCCCATCTCCAGCCTCACCATCTCTCCTGATGGGAAATGTAGGCACAGTGGCATAGCAGGGTGTGGTTTCTCATACAGATGCAGGAGAGGCACTGCAGAAAGGCAGCAGATGTGATGGTGCTGACCAGTATGCTCCAGGCTGCAAGGTCAGCAGAAACAGACGAGTCCTGGAATCTTGGGGCTGCACCAGGTGCACTGCCTTCCAAAGCTTCCTTCAAGTTAGGTAGCAGAACTATAGGTAACAAAGATAAAAAAATCCCACTATCCCAGCACCCGTTAGAAAAAACAGATTTTGTTTGTACCAACACTGCAAAATATTGTTGAGATGCCTTGGCACACAACAAGAGTGTGAGTGGAAGAGGAAAGACTGAACTCTGTAATCAGGTAGAGATCTCATGCCCTGATGAGCTTGCAGTGCACATGTACTGTCTACTGTCAAATCCACTGTTCAGTCATTTGTAAGCAGAGAGAAGCAGGTGTTTCTGGCAAAGGGTGGTGGTGCTGTTCAGTTTCACAAGAGGCATGAATAGAGAAGGTGTTTGAAGGTGGCCAGAATAATCACTTTGCATGCAAAAACGAAAGGCAAATCCAAGCAGAGGGTTTGGTGTATTGTTGTGAAAAGCATATTTATGTGTATTCATTTGAAGAAGACAGACATATAGTACCAGACAATGGATGTTTTTTTCTTGGAAACTTCAGTAAAGATAAAGTAGTTACAAAAAGATTAGCATGGGTTATAGAAGATCAGTGTTATATAAGCTCTGTAACTTGTTTCCAGCGAAGTACAAACCACAAAAGCATTTTATGATTTTTGAAAAAGAGGTAAGAAATGTTCCATTTTTCAGGGATATACACTTTTCTGTTTGTGCAGTTTGTTAGATACTGCAAATGTGATAATATTTTGTATGATTCTCCTAAATATACAATTAAAGTACTAGTACCAGCATACTAGTTTATACCCATTATTAAACATAAAAATTTAAGAACTCTATGTTAATGGAACATAAAATTTGAGGCTTTAGTTAAAAGTAAGTTAGGAAATTTAGATGGGTGGTTCCCATAGCAACCTATCTCTTCCTCTGTGTTTTTCATTTCAGTAGAACCTTTCATTACTTGATTGCACCATACACTGTATCATGCAATTTCATCATAAAATTTCATCATTATATAACTCAGAAGAGAAGAGAGTGGAGGTTTTCTTCACTCAACACTTTCTAAGTTTAATATTTCTGTTGCACAGGGAGTAACCTGATGTTTAAGTGAATCAGGTCCATGTCTAAATATTTTCTTGTATTTTAGGAGAACTCCATAGATTTGGTCAGGTTCTTTTGAGTCATAGAATGACTATAAATGATGAAGCAGTTGAACACAGTAGTATATAATTCCTTTGAAATTTACTATTGTCTGCCTTACCATGTAAATATGTAGCTCCAGTGAAAAGAACCATTTTTAATTTGTTGCTAAAAGATTTATTCCATCCAGATACAGAAAAGAAAGTGATAGTGAAAATGGAGGGCACTTGAAGGTTTTTTTCTCTGTGGATTGTCGCTAGTGGGTCTGACAGCTAAAGATCATTGTAGTGGATTCTAGACAACATAAAAGATAAGGGAATTTGTAGAAGTAGACATTTAATTCTGAATTTTTCCAAACTGTAAAGTTTGATTACAGATGAGGACACAGTGAGATTATAGTTTTCATTACAAAAACGAAGATAGTGATTAACCTAACCTTGTTAGGTCTTCGTTGCAGGTCACTGAAGGAGGTCAAAAAGGAACATATTTGGCTGGTCTGAATCTTTTGGAAACCTCATCAACTGACCTAGTCTTTTTAATTTGGCAGCTATATTGTGAGCTTTCCAAGCACTGGAGTGCTAAGAGAAGCAGTTCCACAGCAGATAAACCTATTAAAAAAAAGATGAACTAACTAAATGATAAGATGGAAAAAAAATATTGATTTCTAACCTTGTCCACTCATTCTGTTAAAGTAATGCTGAAAAGAAAAAAAAAGAAAATAAAAAGGAGGATAAAACTGCAGAAACATAGGCTAGGTTAGGAAAATTAAAGGCTTTTCATCCTCAAAAGTCTTCAAAATTGCAATGATTTTCAGACCTGGCTGTTTCTTTTGGGCTTGCACAATGATGGTAAGTTTTGCATGAAATGAAAGCTAATAGTTGTTTATACTCCATTTTAGTGCAGTCAGCATGTCACAAAGTTAGCACTCTCCACTGAGATCTGCAGAGTAGGATTTAGACTAATTAATGGCAGAGCATATTTCAGCCAAAGGTTGTTTTCTTTCAACCATTTTGTTTTTCATATGCCTTGGCTGATTTTAGGTTAATGGAGTCCAATGTGATTAGTTGTTTAATTGCTTGGAAGAAGTGGAGCTTCCGTAGTTGAAAAATGGCTTATTTTCTTTAAAAATAACTGAAATCTGGCTCAGGATTTTCTAGAATGCAAAGCGCTATACATTTGTGTTATTTTATCCTTTCAAAAATTCCCTGAATAGTCATTAAATTTTTGGAAACTAGCTAATCTCCAGGAGGATGTGATAGGTCTGGCTATTTTCCAGAGTTTGCAAGAGGCTATGACAGTTCAACATCAGAAGAAAATTTGTTTCTAAATCACTGCAATACTGAGTCAAAGACTCCAGAACCAGCCTTTGCTTTCAAGACGTGACGCAAAATAGAGGACAAGAAGAAAACTCTGCACACAAAGTCCAGAGAGTTTCTGAAAAAGGATTTATCAATTTGATTGGGCAGCATCACTTTTACTTGTGCTGTAAGAGCTTCTGTTGGGGTGAAGCACACCAATAATGGAAAAAAATTAATGAAAAAATGAGAGATTTAATGTGGTAGTTAATGATACAAAGGAGCATAAAATAACGAAAAAGGTAATAAGATAGGGAAAACTCTAGCCTACATGTTCAGGAGCCAGAGATAACGCTAAGATGTTCAGGGTAATTATTTCTGTCCTTGATACAACTCATTACCTTAGTGAGGAGTTTAAGTATGTCACTTCCAGCCTGCTCTCCTGTCCAGAGGAGGACTGTGATGGGAGTGTGTGTGTTCCTATGCCTGTGTAGTCTATCAGTCTGTTCTTCTGTCTTTTCCCTTACAACTTCATTTTTATTCAGTGGCAAGCAAATCTTGTGCAAAGGAGAGTCTTGAGGAGTCTCAAAGACAGTGAAATTCCAACAAGTTTCATGAAAATTATATGTTCTTGGGGAAAAAAAAACAAAAAAAAAAGATAAACAGAAATTACTCCCAGAAAGACTCCCAGCTGAAGGCAGCATTACAGCCTGTCATGACAGACAGAAGCAGCAAAGGATCAATAGAAGGATGGGTACTGAGAAATCTCCAGAGACCCTGACACAGGAGATCTTCTCTGAATATTGCACTTTACCCCAAAATGCAGTTCACTGGGAATGAGGCATTAGTTCCAGCACTCACAAACCTAGGACCTCTGCCTCTGAGTCCAGCATGAATGTGGAAATTCCTGTTGCCTAGCCTTAAACCCATCACATTGAAGTATGTTCTTGTTTTTGTTTAGGATTTGCGTTTTGTAGGTGGGGGCTGGGGGTTTGTGTCTTTGTTTTTTTGTCTGTTTGTTTTGATTTGATTCTTTTTGAGGTGTGCTGGGCAGGGAGCACTTGGTCTGCATTATCAAGCTTGGTTTGCACTATCAGCCAAGATACCAGCCAAACACGCTAGTCATCAGTCTAGTGTGTTTGGCTGGTACCTTGGCTGATAGTGCAAAGTTTTGTCTTTTCTCTTTAGGGCTAAAGTTAATTTTTGGTAGAATATTGATGCAATTTTACTAAGTTTGGTCCTTGGCTTTTCTGGTGAATATAGAATTTGCTTTTTCTCTACCTGGTGTGGCAAGGAGCTTGCTTTCTTATGTATGAAAACAGTGTAAAAATAAATATCTAATAAAAACATCTCAATGATGGGAGGAAATACAGTCTGTTTGGAGATTATTGTAAGACACACGTTAGCTCACATTGCCATTCGTCTTCTGAGCATCTGAAAGGTGCAGTGCATCACTGAACCTCTACATACCACAGTAGTGACTGTTTTATCTGAGTGCTGAGTAATTATTTGCAGAGCTTTATGGCATTGTGAGTATGCTGAGGACAAGATTTACCTGCTTCACACAAACAGTCCTGCTGACAAGGATTTGTTAATGATGAGAGGTGAAAAGATTCTAAGAGGCTGCTAAGAATTCCTCCTGTTCTTTTCATATTTCTTTTTATCTGTCATCTCAATGCATGAAGTTGAGGAAGCCATTTAGTCCAGTTACATCCACATCAGTTCCCAGGGACTCCATAGGAATCAGCAGGATTCCATCAGTGAATCACATAAGCTCAGAAAATGGTGCCAAGTGAGCCAATCTGGATTTTCTGTCTGGACAGCTTAATCTAATCTTGAAACAGAATATTTTATGTGTCAGATGACAACTCTTTTGTCCTTATATGAAGAGAAGAATGGCAGTTGAGTTTGCAAAGAAACATTTTGCTTTTACTCTATCTTGTTTTGTCTATTAAGCCTGTAAAACAGCAGTTGATTGCAAAACCCTGTTTGTAATTGGCTTGTTTCAAGCTACTAGCAGTAGATATTGTGCATGATTATGTCTGTTTTACTAACTGAACATTGAGCAGAAGAAAACTGAACATTCATTTAAAAGATAAAAAAGAGAAGAGGAAGTGGAGAAAGGTGTAGGGAATAATCCAGGTTGTTTTAGCATCTCAAGTTTTTATTCCAATGGATTATAATTTTGTTGATGTTTCAGAAGTAGCTCATAGAATTGACTAAAAGTCTCTATAGATACAAAGTTTGAAAAGGAAGATGTATATTGAGCCAGCCTTCCACAAATGCCTAAATCTGTTTCAGAAGTCTACAATGTGAGATTGGAAGGCTTGCATCTTGTAGGGCAGATGACCATCACTTTGCTTAGGTGATGAAAGTGGAAGATTTGGGGTTTTTCCCATAGTATGAGAGCTAGGTATGACATTATAATACTTAATGGTAGTAACAGTAGTAAGCTGAACATTGTCATAGAGAAAATAATTATGAAATGTACTATTCCTGGAGGAACAAAAAGCTCATACACAACCATTCTGAGAAGCCAAAAAGAAACCAGAGTATTCCACACTGACAGTCGGCACGCATTAGCCACTTAATAGCGCACAAAATATGTGACATTTTCATTGTAACTGAGATTAATTAGCCAGGTTTCAACACAGAATGGACTGCAAGCTGACTTTAAAAGTTTGTAGACACCGAGGTGGACTTTGAAAAGTTTTTGAGTGAGACATTCTTGAAGTAAAATATGAGAAATTGTGAATATATTTGCTTTATATACTACTGCTTTTACTTGAGGAGTCCACACTTTCTTCTCATATTCTTTTACCTTAATAAAGCCTGTGGCTATTCTTTGGTGTTCTATAAGTGTAAATCAGTTAAAACCTTTTTGAAGCCAGACAACTATTCTGAATTGCAAGCTACTGATTCCATTCTGGTTTTAATACTTTTCAACTCTGCTAACTTGGTGATGATAATCATGGTTGTGAGCAATTGAGTAGCTGAACCTGAAATTCTTTCATTTTGACTTTTCCCTAAGCATCTGTTTTAGTGGTGTTTTTTCCTGTGCATTAAGCTTTGCCCTGTGCATTTGTAGCACTGTGAGTGTAGTTAATAAAAAGTAAACAGTATCTAGAAGCTCTTAATTGTTATTTCATAGCTATATTATCAACTTTGTTCTCCCTCTTGTCCTCTCAAAAGCATAGGCTAGGAACGACTTTGCTAAAGTAATTCCTTGAATTCAATATAGGTAATTATTCTTCCTCTGTGAAGAAACAGAATCCCAAATTTGTTGCAGGTTCAATTCTATTTTCATTTGCTCATCCTGCATCTTTCTTAAAAGAAAAGAAAAACATTCCACTATAAACATAGATAAATATGTAAAGTTTATGTTAAAATAAATTGCATTCTGTGTTTAGTTTAAACCCTTAATGCTGTGGGCTGTGGGGATCATGAGGCAGGGGAGATACTAGCATAGGCACTTTGCTAGTTGCCAGATTCATTTTTTATTGATTGGTTCCAGCTTCAGAAGAAAGATCTTGTATGGTCCTCACTTGGCACTCATAATTGGAAAACTACAGCATCAGTGTGGTGGATCATTAGTCACCTTCTTTCCTTACAGAATAAAATAAAACTTCAATATGATGAGCAGTTTGTGTTTCTTTAACACTACTGAGTCTTTCTTGCAGCCCATGTCAAGGACTGAACTTCCCAAATTATGTGTTTCAGACATTGAGAAAGAAAGGACTTAATGGCTGTGACAGTCCAGACCCTGATGCAGACGATTCAATAGGTCACAGCCCTGAGTCTGAGGACAAGTACAGAAAAATTAATGAAGATATTGATCTAATGATCAGCAGGCAAAGATTATGTGTAAGTACTCAGCGCTCCTTTTCATTTTTTTTTTACTTTCTGATATTTCTCTGAACCTGGCAGGCATTGCACAAGAAAGAAAACAAAGGTTGTGAAAGCCCTGATCCTGACTCCTCTTATGCTCTCACCCCACGCACTGAAGAAAAATACAAAAAAATTAATGAAGAATTTGATAATATGATCAAGAGCCATAAAATACCTGTAAGTACCAAAGGCTAGATGGCTGTCTGCTGATAACTGCTGCAGTAACAAACCATAACCCTTTCAGTTCTGGCTTCTTAAGGAAATAAATGCAGCTAGAAAGAGGCCTTAATAGCCAAATATATAACTAAACACTGTGGTCAGAAAATTTCAAACAGCATATTTTTCTTTCTAGTCTCTAATTCTGACACACAGACAAAGCCTATTATGTGTGAAACCTACAGAAGGAAGTGAAATATACATATATGGACTATAGTCACTTGAATTACAGAAGTGTTTTACCACACCACTTGCTCAAATTACACTTAAAAAATAACAGTGGAAATCTTTCTTTCTGGACAGGCTAACAAATCTACAGAATACTTTCTGTGGTGATACAGAAAAAATTATGTAGAACTAAAATTCCCTTATATATAGCATTTAACATGTTTAGTATGTGTAATTTTAATTCTCAATTGTCTCTCCTAAACTCAGTTGCAGCACTGAAGGGTTACAGCTACTTGCTGCAGAGGAACAGACTGCATGAGAGCCTAATGGCAGGATTCAGACATGTTTGTGTGTTGGGGTGATTTTACAGCTTTATCAGAGGATTTGCTTTGACCTCATCAGCACTTCTTTAATGCTTTACCATGAGCTAAATTTTGTTTTAACCAAGTCAAAATTTCTAACAATCAGTCATATGCCTTGCCAGATATCTAAGAGAAATAACTCTGCATGTGCTATTTGGTTTACACAAGACATACAAAGGATGAATATTTTGTCATTATGTTTGATATTACATTTACAGGACAACAAAAATAATTTGGAGGTTTGGAAGTTATATTTGGTTGATCTTCCAAGTGTCTGTGGAAAACAAATTAGGAAACCAAATATTTGCTCAGATCCAAAGAGGCATTTGAATTTGCATAGGTAACTGCTTATTTCTAAAAGAAAAGAGGTTATTTGTATATGTTCATTTATCATTTCCATATGAACTTTCATGGTTATCTACCAAAAAAACATTGTTTGGATACCCAGAATTGCAAGTGTGTTCTGTAGTGTTAGTCAATTGCATAGACAAAATCTGTCATCTAAGATGAGGATACTTCTTAAGGAGGCTCAAGCACTCTAAGCATACTTTCCATTAATTCTCAGCAGACAGATTTTTCATTCAAGGTAATTTAAATTTTAAGGAGTTCTCACATGAAGCCAAAAATCTTTTGAAAAAATATAAGGAGACTAAACAATACTTTTCCAGGGACCAGAAGGGCACCAAATTTGATAAAGTAATATTTTAAATGATTGGTTAAGGGTCACCAAAATGTATGTAGAATATCAGGAAGGAGTACTGATGCATCCAATTTTTTTACCTCCCTTTTTATTTGCTTGCTTTGGAAACTGTTTTTCTCAGAATGAAAAAGCTTTAAAGCTGTTACCATGAATTTGGTTTCTCAGGCTGGAACTCAGTTCGACAAATGATGACTACAGCATTTAGCAAGACTGTTATAGGAAAGAATGCTTAACCCTTTCGCACATTAAAATCCCACCAACTGTCATTCTTTCATGCCATTTCTCTTTCAAGAAAGACTTTTGGCTTTTTCAAATCAAAATGACAGAATTTTCTCCAAGCTAGTTTTCTGCCTTAAAAATGTATTTGGGATGATCCTTCAGAACCTCTGTTTATCTCATGCTACCTCTTTCTTTCCTAACAAAAAAGGCCATGTTATAATTATCTGAAATCGTAAGACAAAAAAAAAAAAATACCACCTTCGGAAAAAATGTTTCATTCCTGTAGTAGTAAGTTCTATCACTTTCTTTACCTCCATAAGCATTTGGGGAAATTATCCCTTCTGTAAACTCAGGAAATTTATAAGATTTGGAAACCAGTTAATCTGAGCATGGTATATGAGATTTCTTTTCCCAAAATGAATGGAATTTCCCTCAGGATGCTTTCATTAAATATGACTTTTTGACATCAAATATACTTCAGCAATTAATTGATGATTTAGGATATAACTTCCTACATTTCAGAATGTTATGAGGTGCAGCTTTATTAATCTTTTTGTGAAATTACTTCAGAGGGACACTTCAGAGATACAGAACAGCAAAATGTTTGCATTTTTTCATGTAAGAGAGAATAGCCATCCTCTGAATACATTGCATGCAGAGCTCAAGGTCTGTGTCCTCCACCAGGCTGCTTACCACAAAAGGAAGAAACGGTAGCTATCCACCACTAATGCAACAGGAACTCCTTCTCTTGGCATAAGCCAAGATGTAATGGGCAGGATAGAGCTCACAACTAGTACATAATGGAAATTTGTAACTATCTGGTTTTATCAATAAATATTATGTATTGTACACAGTAATGTTCTTAATTGGAAAAATCAGAATACCTAAGTCAGGGACAATATATTCATTTACTTGTGATCATCAAAGGCAGCCAGTAAAACTATGGAGAAGAAAGCAAAATTAGTCATAAATTCACCAAGTCAAATGTCTAATTCACTACTTACAGAATATATAAAACAGTATGTTGCCTCTGCCCGGTCTTGTAACATAAAAAAGTTGCTGCCAAATGAAAACAATATTGACTTTTGCTCCTAACAGCTAAGCCAAATAATGTTTCCTCAGATAATTTTCTGGGGATAAGTATTTATATTGTTCCAAACCGTCTGATCATAGTAAGACATTTATTTGTAATTTTCATAAGAGTGATGAAAGCAGAAGAGACAGAAACAGCCCACTAGAAGGAAGCTATAAGTATCTCTGTCTCTAAATAAATGAAGGCCTGGTAGAACATGGGAGGGATAAAAACAATATTAACACAGAATGTTTGATCCATTAAGTTCCAAGAGGGTTGAATGTCCAACACTTCGTTTTGCTTCACATACCACAGTTTGTGGAGTGTGCATCTAACACTGTGTGCTTTACACTGGCAGTATCATCTCTGGTGAGCCTCTTTGGCAGTACTGTCGAAACGAGAAAAGACAAAGGAGGGGGAAAAAAAGGCAAAATGTGGCAAACTTTATACATACTGCAGTAAGGATTTGTCTATGTCAGAATTAGCAAAAAAAGCAAAACACTGAAGCAGAATGAAGTGTGCATATCTCTGAGGTGAATTATTTGAACAGCCCCCAGCAGGCTTTTGACATCTCTTGGTGCCAAATAACATTCTCTCAGCCAATTTCTTAACTTTGGTTGTTAGTCCAGGCCAGGAACAATTCCCAATTGTCAGTCTATAAGTAGTCAGGATTTTTTTGAGGTTTAGAAAGCTTAATGGTATGGACATGAACTGCCCTGTAGCCTCAGATGGCCTCAGTTCCTCCCTAGTTCCTACTAATATAGATATTACACAAGTGCATCAGAAACTTTAATGTCCATCAGGCTGAAATGGAATCAATATGGCTTGCCACCAGGAATGACTAGGGAGTCTGCAGGATGTTGTAGTTCTTGGAGACGAATGTATAACATTTTAATACAGTTAAACAAACAGAGCAAATTGTAGCTAGGTATATAGAGTTTAATAGTGAAGTTTATCCAGTCAAACCTTCTAACTTTTGACCGTGGAGAAGAACGAATTAAAACTTCTGTGTTTCAGACATAGTATATATATTGTGATGAAAAGTAGAGAGTAAACTGACTTTGCCCTGATGAAATAGCCTATGAAGTGCTCTATAAATAGATGTAAGTAGATCCAGTTAGTAGCTAAAATGATGAAAACTATTAGTACAGAAATTGAACTACTCAAAACACATATCTTTTAAATTATAAAATGAAATAGCAGTAACAGTTTCAGATGACTAGGGAGACTGGCAATCTGAAGAACAACCAAGATTAGAGCTCTTTTGTGTGCTACAAATGTAGAATAAGAATCTTGAACAATTTGGTTTGTATATGCATTGTGGTAAAACAAACAAGCTTTTTTAATTCTTGCAAGACCTTCAGTTTTGCATTTGTGACAGTGTTTTAGTTTAAATAATAGAAATTTAGGTTAGGAAAAAATATTAAAAAATAGAGGCAATAGTAGACTCTACCCAGACTCAGAGGGCAGACTTGTCACATGGGGTGAAGAAAACCTTGTGCAGAGTGCTCTCCTGTGGGTGACAGTCAACACAAAATGGACTGGCGCTCAAGCAGGCAGGACCATGGGCTCAAAGCTACCAGGTGGAGAGAACTCCATCACAGCCCTGGATGTTGCAATAACCAGAAACTCTATATTGGCTTATTCAAGTCTCACATCAGGCTCTAATTGGGACTGAAATATAAAGCGCTATTCACATCCTCCTGTGAATTCACTGGATAAAACTGTTTGAAAAGGTAGGAATTAGCAGTAGCAGCAGACTTTGAACTCCACAAACAGTAGTGCTTCTGAGTATCATGGGATTTAGGAACTTTTCAGGTCCCTCTGTGATCAGTAAAGAGAAAGATTTGCTTCAAAACATACTTTCAAACTGATAAAGTGTTTCAGATCATGCTATGTGACCCTATTTTCAAGGAGCCTAGACCTCAGCCATAAGGATGCACATTACAAGTAGATTCTTACATCTGTAGATTAAATGTAAAACACATGGATTCCCAAAACGCCTCACCTTCCTTTCCTACTTCTACTTAAACCAATCAGCTCTGTGAAAAATGCAGCCCTTGGAGTGCACCTCAGATTCTCAGCAAAGGGAAACAAATTTCCATGTGCCCCCAGGCTGGGGAGCAATGCCAGCAGGTCCATCTACTCAACTACTGTTGCTATGGCCATCTCTTGCAGAAAGAGGCCCACAGGCTATGGAGAGGGTATCAGATCTAAATTAACACTTTGAAATAATTCAAAGGCATTTGTGTAAAGTATCCTTAACATCATACCCTGAAAATCTTGCTCTGTGTTTCAGTGGTTAGGCCAAATGATTCCTCTATATGTAGAGTAAAACTTTCTCTGTCCCTAGAGAGGACCAAGAAAGAAAAAAGACAACCTTAAGAGATAATTAATTTGATGGATAGTGCTGTAATACACAGGGCATAGCCAACAGCTCCAGACAGAGAAGAGACATGGGTGGCACAAGGTCAGGGTGCTGACAAGCAGACGATAAGTCCAGCTCTCCTTGTATTCCCCCTAGGTTCTTGAAAATACACCAGTACTATCAGCTGTCAACGATAAAATTATAGCCTGTGATTTCCCCTCTCAGAATATGTTACCTGGCTACTTTAAAGAAATTTTATTATGTGTTTAAGCTCTTGAAGCTTACAAGATTTCTAAATTACAAATTGAGGAGTACTTAGTTTGTATTCATGTTTTGAATATTTAAAATGTTGTCAGGTAATTCTGAAAAGGTTTTTCTGATCAAAAAGGCAAGAAATTAATAATTTTAAAACAAGTAAATTAAATACTTATTTCTAATATAGTCATAACTTTTATAGATATTCAAGCAACTGCTGCCTGAGAAAATTCCAGCCAACAAACTCACAACCAATCAAGGAAACCTGAACTGAGCTTCTAAAGAGCATAATGAGACATGCATCTCCTCACATCCTCTTTTAGTGTGATACATTATTTGGGTTGGTTTTTTTTTAAAGCATTCTTGCAAAGGGGAGTGGCTCAGGAGATCTTGCCTTTAGATATGAAAACAGGATATTGAAAAGGCATCACTAAACACCACCTCCGCCCCCCAAAAAAGCTGAGAAAGACTAGGGTGTATCTAAATTTCTCGTATTTGATACCTGTCCCTGAGGAGAACTTTACGTTTATATGCCGTTCCAAGCTAAGATAGAAATCAGAAACAACTACAGGGTTGCTGTCTTTTATGTGACTTGGGATAATTATGGTTGCTAAAGCAACAAAAGCTGAAATTAAAACCTTCCCTTTTACATTCTGCACCTTCCAATTTTTTTCCATGTAATGAAGTCACCATTGTCGTGTAACCTTGATCTTGCAGTAATCTATGACACTAGATTAGAGTATGACAAGTGAACAATTATGACTTCACAGAATGAAAGAAATAGAAAATTAAGCTGCATTAGGCAGAAGTTTGTTTTAAACAAGAGAAAAATAGAAAAAAATAAAAAAAATCTTTCCAGTTCTCACAAATTAAATGTGCAAGTTGCATTAAAGGAAGATAGAATCATGATTTGAAATATCATATTTAAAAGCCTTGGTAGTTCTTTTGAAACTCTTCTCTTGAGACTTGGAGGAAAGGGGCAAGCACAAACATTTTTGCCACCAAGTACAAGATACTTGAATTAAATGCAGAGCAACTGTATTGAAGGCTCTTGCAGTTTTGTACTATTCTCGTATTTGTTTTCCTTTTCTGTTTGTACAGGCTGTTCCACCACCAAACTTTGAGATGCCCGTTTCTATCCCAGTATCCAACCACAACAGTTTGGTATACAGTAACCCAGTCAGCTCACTGGGAAACCCCAACCTTTTACCGCTGGCTCATCCTTCCTTGCAAAGGAATAGCATGTCTCCTGGTGTGACACATCGGCCTCCAAGTGCAGGTAACACAGGTAGGCTCTGTTCAATCCCATCCTTCAAATGATCTACTATCAGCTTCTTGCATGCCTTGGGTTACTTAAAACTGTACTCCAAGAAACAAGAACTCTATTTTTATTTTTATTATTTTTATTAGGCATAATATTTTGTCCAAAACTACTGTGTTGAAAAGCCAAAAGAGACATAGAAAAAAAACCCAGCTGAATATTGACTAAGATTGAAGGAAATCAGTGAAGTCAATAAAGGATAAAATGGCAGACAATGAGCTCTTTCAGTCTACAGGCTAAATGCAGAATTTATTTTTATTGATTCATTCACAAGTTAACGAATGGGTTAATATTAGTTGAGCTCTGTACTTCAGTGCCTTACATAGCAAGGGGCTGCGCTTTGTTATGGTGATGAGAGCTCCTCTCTGAATAGGTAAGTGGTGATTAGGTTGTTGCTATCTCTCTGGCTCTAGCAACATCAAGATCCTTAGGTGTACAAGGTTCAAAGAAACATTTGAGGTCTCCAAGTGCAAAGAGAAGTTTTAAAAATCCTAAGTGTGAATGTCTGGGAAAGGCTGAGGAAATTAAAAACTATGTAAATATATATATCTTCTGCATTAATGTTCTTCTCCAAGAATCTTCAATCTCTTCCTCGTAATCCTTTTCTTTTCTGACCAGCATTCAACTAAAGATAGTTTTCAAATTAAGAAAACTATACATAACTTTCAGACATAATTTTTCATATGCTGTGAAACTAAAATAAGGAAGTTATGAGTACTCCATATTTCTCTTGTCCTTGAAAGGCAAGTGTCTTATACAGGTAACATGTAACATTATGATTTTCCAATTATGGGTCTGATTCAACTGCCGGTTGAAATCGGAAGAAAGAAATTGTAGGTACTGCAACAAGCTGATTGAAGGTAGAGAAAATATTTTGAATGTTTGAGTGTTACAATTTATTGTGCTCATTTACAGTATTTCATTTCAACCCCCTAGGTGGCCTGATGGGTGGGGACCTCACAACCGGTGCAGGCACCAGTGCAGGTAAAAAGAGAATTTATATTTATTTTTCCAAGTGAATAAAGGTCTTATTTCAAAACTGAGTTCTGAAATAGCTCCATTTTGGAGGGGGGGATAGCAAGTATTGATCAGCATTTTTTAATTCCCTCAGCTGGGTTGTGCTTCTCTGATTAGTAGAAAGAGGCTTGTTTTCCAGCAGCATCAAAAGCCTTGCACCTCAACAAATTCCTCAGAAACAAATGCCTGGTTCCCATCACATTAATAAAAGCTTTTGGAAAAAGATTTTCCAAATACCCAGGCAAAGAAAAAGACTAGCCATTTAGTTCTGCTCCCTTAGTACTAATGAGAACAGTACTTGCTGAGGTCTGTGCTATCAAAGCAATGTTGTCAGAGTAGCCCCCTTTGCTCAGTAAACTCAGTGATTCATTAGCCATAACAGCAATGATGCATTATGACAGATATGGATCAAAAAAGACAATGGCAAACTTACTTCTGTGATTTGAGAACTAAACATGTATGTTCACAGAGAACAACTGGTAAAGCATGGTATTTTACTGAGAAAACTGCTCTCACTGAGAGTGGTATGGAAAAATAGTTGGAAAATCAATTTTGTGCACTACAAATCAAGGCTGATATAAATAGCAATTCCAATATTGACTGTTTAAATTACTTATAAAGAAATTTTGGATATAATGGTTTGGGGGTTTTTTTTCACTTGTCTATTCTCAGCCTGAATTAGGGACCTCCACTCCCATTTTATCTTCACACATAGATGAGTCACAGATGTTTCTGTGATGCATTCATAGTACAATTAGAGCTGTGAAGCACTCTACCAGAAAGGCGCTTTAAAGACATGCTAAAGCTTTGAGGATTCATTTTGTATTAATTTTGGAGTAGGGAAGGCAGACCATAGAAACTTCACTACCAGTCTCCTTTGTTCTCAAAGAAAAAAAGCATGACAAAAAGTCATAGTCATTATCACCTGCTAACCTGAGAAACAGAGCTAAAGAAAGATTCATTCTGCAGTGTTCATATTTCATCTTACTTTTAAGCTTGAGAACGTCAAGAACAGCGACAGAGGGATTGGCTTAAGAATTGATTGCCCTATTAAGAGGCTCCCTCTCCTGGCTCATTTAGAAATATCATCTCATTACAGGTCGTCCATTCCTTTAAATATATACTGAAAAGTTAAGAAGGCAGTGTTTTCTTTTAAAATAGGGGTATACTATAATTAAAATTCATCTGCATATGTGTTCCTCATGGTAATTCTTGTGCTTAATAAAATCTGTTTATCACTACACCAGCTGAAAATTTATATTCTTTCTAAATATGGAGAATTTTTTTACAAATATATTGAGGATATACATAAGCATAGGAAGACAACGGCTGGATTATCCTTAATCACATATTAAGAATTTGCATTAAGCTCTCAAGCAATGTAACATCAGAGTAATCAATTGATTTGAGGGGCATATATATGAGGGACATTGCTAGAAATGCACCATAAATATTTAATTACAGGAAGAGTCTTTGTTTTTTATTGGGCAATAAAACTTTAAACATGATTAAAGAAGTGTTTTCTAAATCTCTTCAAAGCAGAACAGTGGGAAGAATTGGATAAAGGGCTGAAGGAAGGTGGAAAAGTCACTATAACTCTGTCTTAGTTGCGTCATTCCACAATGGTGTTATTTTGGACAGTCGTCTTTCTTTAGGGTACAGAAGAATAAACATCAAAAGTTATCTTTGTTCACCATTTTTCACAAGAAACAAAGACTTCTGTGTTTTCTTCTATTTGGCGTCTGAGACGCTGGTAGCATGATCATGTTTGGGTTTGTATTTCTGACCAAATTAGAATCTTCTGAATTTGCATTTTTCCACACTATCAAAAAATAGCATATATTCAAAACCACATACTCCAAGAAGAAGAGTGTAAACACCTTCATATCTGCCACTATAAAATGAAACTACATTTTGTCATTAGCACCAGACCTTAGTTTCTGCATTACTTTCATAAATTATATCAAAATAAATTGCATTAAAACTGCAATATCAGGAAATATAAGAAAATATTATTTAAGATGGTGTTTTAAGAAGTATATTATTTAATTGGTTTGGATTCAAGTAATAACTCTGGAATCATCTATAATTTACCTTGGGAGTCAACCCAAGTCATAAATAGAACTTAGAAAGCTGACTACATTTTTATTAAATTACACAACCTATTACCATGTATGGTACTTCTTAAGTTCAACCAAGGTTGTCATAGGTTTGTAAGAGTAAATTTGCTCCTAGCCAAACACTGATTGAGTAGTTTCTATCATGTGATAGTAAAAACTGACAACAAAAATTGGAATGAACTTCACATTTAGTGTCATTGCTAAATTATAAATACTGCAATGCCTTTGGCACTGTTCTGTCAAAACAGAGGCTTTTGATTGAAAGACAGAACAAGAACTTGCCTAATAGGCATGCTCTAAATCCATTTTAGTTTACGCCATAACTAATATGAAGGCTAAGTGATATGTTTACCTGTTTGCATAGTAGACTATGTGAAATTCTTTTAATTTTAACAGACTGCAGTCTTTAACAAAACCACTTAACATTAACTTGAACAGAAATAAATCAAGTCTGTGAAGTTTTAGTACTGACAATTATCTGATCTCAATTTTTATTCAGTGGCTTATTGTTTATGTTGAAAGTTTGATAGAAAACTAAAACTTACAAAATATTTTTTATGTTTTAAAATAGAGCAGTATTTGGGGATGTCTTTCTCTCCATCTGTAATTTGAACTTTTGATCTTCAAAGTGAGTTCTACTTTTACATTGTGTTCCATTTTTCATTTGGTATGGTATTCCAAGAAAGACATTTTGTAA
This sequence comes from Petroica traversi, assembly GCA_025920805.1. Lineage (NCBI taxonomy): Eukaryota > Metazoa > Chordata > Aves > Passeriformes > Petroicidae > Petroica > Petroica traversi. The sequence continues at coordinate 983,629 of JAHLSL010013569.1, read as the reverse complement.
CAGTTCTCCTTTGAATGGAACAAGCCCATTTAAGTCAACAGATTTCTATAGACTTAAAGCAACTATAAATAATAAAATCAAAGGAAAATTTCCATTTCAAGTTTTAAACCCATTATGAGTATAATAAAAGATACATTTGCTTCAACTGCTTATTTCTGTAATTTGTTTGTTTCTCTATTCAATTCCTGTGCTGCCCCTATCTTGCCATTAATATTAAACTAAAGGAGAAAGTTATTCCAAAGTTCTTGGGGCTCTACAAATGCTATCAGAGAAACTAAGCTCTTGTTGTCTTTCAATTTAACATCTTCAAACTGCCTTTAGACCTGTTCTTAAAGAGCACTAGAAACTGAATAGATCAGCATTGCATTTAGAAAAATTTATCCCATGTTTTTGAGTAATGGAATCCTGTATTTACCTATAAATCAGCAGCTAGTCATTTCCTTTTGGAAATTAACCACAGGCCAACAATTGCCTCCTCATCTTCTGAGGGTTGAGGTCCTGAAGTGCCAGCCAGAATAATAATTTTCTAGTGCTTTTGTTCTCTTTGTCCTTCTCTGGGTGGTATACTAACTGTGAGTAAATGTATTATATATTCAACTAGTATTTCAAGCCACATGGGAATATGTGTAATTGTAGCAATTTCTACTTTATATGCCCTCAGGGTAGAGGTAGTCTGGATGACATATCCTCAAAGAGTGGTTTAGTAAAAAGATGCGCAATCTGGCCAATTAAGCTGACAACAGTACCAAAAAGAATCAAGGATTTCAAAGATATCTAGCTGCATTAAAGACTTTTGGAACTATAAATATAAATAAGCAACTTCTTTTTAAAGAAATTAAAATATTGCATAAATATTCTTCACTCTACCCAGAAATCATGCTTGGTGTTGTCAAGAGAAGGTAATTTTTGGGCTGCAAGTGTGAAATATGTCAAATAAACAAATGAGCTTGGAGAAATATTTCTCAAACCATAGTTTATGGGCAGCCTGTTGTAAGACAGTTACTGAGTTTACCAAGGAGAACATGATAAGTTATTGTCTGTCCCTTACCACTTGAAAAGTGCAGTAACCCACAGACTTCTGATCCAAAGACTGGGCATAATGTGGTACAGAAGTAAACAATAGTTCCTGTCCAAGGAATCTCACAATTCAAAAGGACACACAGTCATTCATAACAGAGTTTGTGATACAATAGTTCCAAATCCAAGCAATAAGAATTTATAAGTTGGCAAGTTGACTTAAAATGATAGATAGATAGATGGATAGATAGACAGACAGACACCTTTTTCTTCATTGTTTTAAGGGAAGTACCCAAAGGTAAGGAGATTTTGTCAAAGGAGGGAGAACACTAGAACTTGTTCGGCAGGTCTAATACATAGTATGAAGGGAAAAGTCTATCTACTAAAATTCATATCTATGTAGGCAGTAAACACGGGCCTTTCCGACTCTAATTCCATGTAACAAATAACACAATGAAAGTCACATCAATGAAACTTTGAGTCTGAAAGGCTAGGTGCTGCTGATCATATAAAAAAAGTTTTTAATCTTCCAATGGGTGTTGTATGCAAGGGTTGGATGTGTCTGACTTCAACTAACTCATGAGACCTCTTACCAAAGAAGAGATCCATGTAAGCCCATTCTCAGTAGACATCAATGAAAATCTGTGAAAATTTGGCCTTTATTAGGTTTCCACCAGTTGTGTAAGTGTTGATTTAGTAATTTATTTAGATATTCTCTGTCTCTTCATCTCTCTAACAATGTCTCAATATTTGTATTTGTAAAAAGACAGCTTGAAATGTTTGAAAAGGAATAAGCCCTACGTTCACATTTAATGAACAATTAAGTGAGTCATAAAAACTGATTCTTTATAAGTGAGATCTTAAAGACAGGAGTGATTGACTTCCCTTATTATGACCAGTTTCAAATGTTCCTTTTTAATGTTTAGATAAAATCCCTTTCCTACTGAAGTCCAGAGGAATTTTATGCTAACTTTAAATGAGCCAGGGATTTCACTGTTTTTTCTGTCTGCATTCTTGCTCTCTAAGACACAACACTGTCTTCTATTGCACATTTCAATACATATTCTTGTTCAAATTCAGAAAATAAAAGAAGGCATTGCAAATTAGAAAATGTCTGGATTTCATGCCTGTCCTGAGTCCTGAAAGGGATAGCTGATGCCTCTTGGATCAGGACTGCAGCAATGACTTTGCTGTGAAAAGAAAACAAGAAATGCTTTTAGCCTTCTGAAGCTGTGACTGCAGCCCTACATGGAAGTTCCTAACTGTATTAAGTTAACATGACCTCTGCCATTTGACTTTTAACATGATTCACCAATAAAGATATTGAATCCAACAGTTTCATTTGTTTTCCAAATCTCTTTCAAGGTGCTACCTTGTGGAGCGCTCTCTCAGTAATATAAGCCAAAGGAGACAGAGATGGGTTAGTTATCTCTTCAAATAAGGTGTTCTGTTTATAATTGGAATTATTCTTGGAAATATTTTTCACTGAAAAGCAGTTTCCTCAAAATTAGAATTGATTTCAAACAGCCCAAAAAGAAAATCATTTGTCATCAACAAATAATTTGTTAAAAGCAGGTGATTGACAAAGGGGTCATGGCTTCAAACTGGAAGAGGGCAGATTTAGATTAGGTATTCAGAAGGATTTATTGACTGAGGATTGTGACACTCTGGCACAGGCTGCCCAGAGAAGCTGTGGATGTTCAATGCCACCTTGGATGGAGTTTTGAGTAACTTCTTGCGAAAGGTGTCCCTGCCCTTAGCAGTTGGTTTGGATCTGGGTATCTTCAAGGTTTTTTCCAACCCAAATTGGAAAAATTCTGCAATTCTGTGCCATGATTTGTCAAAATTCTCTTGGTGGCAGTCAAAAAAGATAACTTCTTTCTTCTTACCAGGCATGTATTTTTCTCCTATATATCTTCAGAAAGTAATATATTTTTCAGCAATATAGATTTCTTTCTGATGTAAGTCACATTTTTATGTTGATTTCTTTTTCTCAATTATTGCAATGTCAAAACAATCCATAAACAGGACTAGAGTAGAGCATCTTTTCAACCAGTGTATTTATAAGTCCTGAAAATATATTTAGGGTGGACAGTTACCTCAGTTCTCAGGCGAAGGCCACATAGGAATTGTATATATGTTAAGAGATCAGGGGTATGCCAGTAACTGCAAGATTTTTTTAAAAGCTGTGATGCAAGCTAAGTTTCAGAAAACTACCCTCAATACTTGACACTGACGTCTCCTATTAGACTACACCTTAGTGTGGAAGATCATTGCATTACTAGTGCAGAATATGGACTAAATATTTGCAAATGTCAAGCAAGAGCCAGGAGGGAGCACTATACGAGGCTGGGGACATCACTGTGCCAGCTTCTCATGGTAGCAGATACAACACCAGTGGCAGGGGCAGGAGACCTGTTTTACCATTGTAAGCCACCTTTTTTACCATGGTAGGAGCCATGACTCTCTGACACCTGACATGTTGTTTAGACCTAACAAAACTGATTCGAGAATATTGATTGCTCATAGTGCAGTGCCCACATATTTAAATATATAATATTTATAAAACAAAAAATTGAGGACCACTGTATAATTAAGTGATTTTTCTTAATAATTGCAACTTTGTCACTGTTTTGATTAGCTGAAGCTTCAATCAAAACAAGATAATGTGAAATATGCAGATTCTAAAGAGCATAACTACTAATAGCTATTTTTAGAACAAAATAGTGGAAATTGAAATAAATTAATCAATACAATCAGAACTAAAGATATCAGAAAGCTAGTGTTTCTGCATGAAAGCTGTGTGATCTGAGATTCCTGAAATGAGATGTCATTAAAGAATTAGGAAAGCAGATAAGATGCTATGATCAGACATTATATTATAAGCATATTGGCAATAGTAATTATAGTGCCAGATTAAAAAAACACAAACAGGACCTTAACTTGAGTCATCTATTGCTCTGTTTCTTTGCTGAGTTAAAAAAAATAAAATAAAAAAAATAAAGGATTAAGGATGATCATTGTTGAAGAAGAAAGCACATTCCCCCTTCTCTCACTGTATAACTTACACAGACCCTCGATGTCTATGTGCTGAAATATCTGCCTGCCGCTTAGGAAGACTAAGTACAATGAGAATTGTTTTGAAGGGTTTCTCACAGTTACTTGTGTGGGTAGCCACAGGCTAATTCAATACAGTCAGGAGCCACCTTTATGTTTGTTTTATGAAGGTGTGAACCCCTAAAGTGGGAGAATATTTACTGGAATTACTAATTTAGAAACTTTTAAATATGGCTCTTATTATTGCAATAAAATACTACTGCAGTGTCAATGATCAGGTTAGCTTGCCATGCACTTACCTCAGGAGTTAAGTGTTTGCATGAGGTGTGATGCACAGGTCAGGTTTCTGTTCTCATGGTCTTTCATCCTACATGCAGAACAACTGTAATGCCATCAGAGCCTGTTTCATCTCTTTAGACTTAAAGATTAAGTCATTGACAGTTCTAGTACCTGCATGGCAAGAATGGGTGAATTAGAGAGACATGGCTTAGACTTCTGTTGATGTAGAAATCTCTACCGTATATTTATATTATCTCTAAGTGGTTAGTTCCAAAGCTAACAAGGAGTTGTTGAGATAGGTTTCTTCTCATTCTCCTCCCATTCTTCCAAAAGTCTACATGTTCTCTGTACTGTCATCCTGTTTCAGCCCCCCAAAAAGGTAGCTGATACTTTCACAGGATATTTGAGAATTCTTCCACACGAAGTCTTTTTATACCACATCTGTATGAGTTGTCTCCCCATAATTCAGTAAAGAAGGCCCATTAGTTCAGTGTAGTGGGAATGGGCAGCTATTTTAATGTGAAGATTTCCTTATTTTCTGGATGAGGGTAGCAGCAGACTAGTTTTCTTCTCTCATTTGCAGTTAGTAACAGTTGTGTGATGTGAAATGTGACAAACGTGTGACATATGAGAAAGAAATTTCAGTTACCCCTTTTTAAAATTATTTTTAGCTGAACAACAGTACAATTTCCTAGCATTTGTTCTCTTTTGTTGGTGTCTTTTTGTTTTAGGTAATAAACCATAGCTGCTTTCAGTGTGTATGCATTTTTTAAAAAAAACACATAAGATGTAAGAGTGAAAAGGAAACTTGACATTGCACTTTAATTACTGATAAGAACAATTATTATTCCTCCAGAAAATAGGAAAATAAACTGAGTGAATAGGTCAAAACTGAGTGCCAATTTAACAAAATTTCTATTGATTCTTTCTTACATATGCATATATTTTGAAGTGGAGATAGTTTGCTCTGGTGCTTATATATATTAACTCTGTATTTAAAAATTTTTGAGAGGCTTGGTGATTTCATATTTATGCATTAAATATAACGAAGTAAGAAGCAGAAATCCTCCATGAAATCTAACATACATATGCATCTTGGAAAAAATGTGAAAGCATATATTTATTGAAAATTTGAAATTAACATTTCAAGAATTTAAAAGTTCATTTTGTATTAAAATTAATCCCATGTTCCAAAGGATCATGTAAATTCTCAACCCATATGATCTGTGAAAAGCACTAGAATAAACAAAAGAGACATCAAATAAAGGACATAAAAATTGTGTATCTTATTCTTCATCCTTCCACTCCAGCTCTTCAGACTACCATAGGGATTTTTAATTCAGTATATCTCAATATCTTTGAGAACACAAGGGGGGGGGGGGGGGGCCCCGAAGACGAAAAAGAAGAGAAAAAAAGAACAAGTAGGAACATGACAGTTTCGAAAGTTCAATAAATCAAGATCTTTAAATTTTCCAGTTTTTTAAGACTCAAAGACTTCGAATTGTTAGAATGATGTTCAAGATTGTTGAGAGATAAGGAAAAAAGTTATTCTTTCCTCATTTGTGTTACCTTAACTTGTGGAAAATTTCCTGGTTTAAATGCTCAGTGTAGATATTTTGTCCTAACTCTGAGAATATTGCAAGAGTTGCAGCCACTTTTCAATCTCTGTAACAGCAATGACCAAAAGCCCCTTAAAGGTACAGGTGTTACTAATAGGGGATGAAAGGAGAGAAGTAAACTTTTCTCTCTGTTCTGTCATGATTAAGCTTGTGCCATTCTGGTATCCTTAAAATATTAAAAGTTAAGATTAAGGTGTTTATGATGATATTACATGAATTTGAAACACAGTTAAAATCATAGGTTTTCATTATTAAATTGATTTCTTTTAATAATTCTTCCTGATAAATAACTATCAGTGCACAAAAATAACTTCTCCAAGTTTTGTGAAAAGTGATATTATAGGGATTAATCATACAGTTTGTACTTGGACAGAATTTCTTCAACAGTTAATGGCACTTATGCCTAAATGCAAAATGCCCAAGAAGAGTGTTCTATACTCAGGAAGTGTTTGTCTTTACAATCTGCCATTAGTCCAAATACAAAGTCTGGCACTGTATTTCATGACGTGATGCTCCACCAGCTCTGTCTAGAAACAAGCTCTTTTCGCATAAAATATTTTTACACTTACAAGTCAGTATAACAAACAATACAAGGAAAAATATTTTTTCTGAAAACTTACTGAATTAAAAATGCTGTAAATTTACAAATTCTGACATATGCCCTTTAAAATTTATGTATCCATGGTTTTTATTTTCATTGTTTTCATTATTTTCATTATTTTCATTATTTTCATTATTTTTATTTTGCTTTACAGAATATATTCATAGTGTTTAAAAATGTTCTGTTCCATCAAAAAGATGGCTTTTAATCAAATAAAAATGTAAATCATACTTGTTTTAAAATCCATCTGGTTTTCATTTTCGTTTGATCTATAATCAGGAAATCCACTCATATACGATATATAATTTATGTGCTTTCAAGTGGATAGAGGAATGAGATGTTCTGCATACGGTCACATCTAAATTGATAATTGTCCAGACAGAGTGTAATTTTAAAGTATAGCATGAAAACAGGTCTAATTTGTACATTGGAAGGCTTATACATTTGTTTTGCCTCTGAATGTAAATGAGGCCATTCTCTTTGGTGGATTTATTTGAAGGTGGGACAGCTGCCTCAGAGAGGCCACAGCCTTCTGAGTTAAAAGGATACAGTTTAAAGAGCTGGTTTACATGCATACTCTTCTTAACTTTAAACCACATGTATGCATTTGTCACTGATTTCCAAGTGGTGGGTTTCTGTGTTATTGGTTTAAGGTCCACAGTCTTACATTCCTGAATCATCATTATACCTAAAGAATAACAATTTGGTGACTGGAAACAGGAACTGTTATTATACAGCTCTAAAATGCTAGCTGGCATAATATGCCATTAACAGCAGAAATCTGCTGGCAAAGAAAAGGTTGCAGTAGTTCTTAAAAATAATTTTATGTTTTAAAAATATAAATGTAAGAAATCTAATCACTGTACAAATTATTTTACATCAGTAAAGGTCAGACAAATTTTTCTGAAGAATAAAGCTTCATACAGAAGCAGTCTTTTCCCTATTATCTATTAATATATTATATTAAGTAAATCTTATGTAGGAAATGGGAATTGCAAGATGCTTTATTCTCCAAAAATCGTAACTAGAAACAAACATATAGAGTACAGTGCATTCTGTTTTGCTATATATCTCAGGTCCTATATAGTAGAACTGAAAAAACTTACTGCTGCTTCAAATGGTTCCATTGTCACTCTCTAAGCAAATCCTTGTCATTCAACAGATTTCAGAACAGTTTTACAACATCTGGTAAAATAAGAGGCCAACACCAGAGAAACCCTACTTTTGCTTTAGTTTCTTCTTTTGATCACTTCATGCGTTGATTTTCAGTATTCAGTTTGTAAAAGGTGGACTTTTTTAAAAGGCAGTGTTGTTTCTGGCAGAAAATACTGTGGTATATTCAAAATGCCCCTTCAAATTTTACCGCCTGTAGTTACACATAGCATTAATTAGAGCATAATCGGTGCTCATCTACGTTGAGAACAATTGTTCATTTTGAGAAAAAAAAGTCTACTGGCACAAAATGGAAGAATTTTGACAGTGGTCTGCTGAGTTTGTTTGGTAAGTCTAAAATGCTTTTCAGCAATTCATTTTGTATTCCTAACTGTATGATGTTATTAAGGAAATAAGCAACATGATTAACTATGAAAAATATTTTACTGCAAGATCTCCAGTGTCATTTTAATACAGAATATTAGAAGTGATCTGACTACTCTAAAGATTTTGTAACTTTGCAAAGGCTTGGAGATCATGATAGTAAAATTCATGAGAATAAACAAGCCAGGCCAGACCTTAGGTACATGACAAATACAGAATTCAAGCAGTTTTTGATAATTTTCCTGTGCCATAATCCTAGTGTTCACGGTAAAGGGTCTTCCAGAGCCTGAAGTGGTGTTTTTATATTTAATAGCTTTTGACAGATTTTATTTACATGGACTTGCTGATTTGATAAATATAAGTAGCTGATGCACTTAAGGATTAAAAACATGAAAATCATAGTCATGCTTGGACACGCTTCATTATCCTAACTAGAGGAGCAAGTCACCCTCATAGTGAAGCTTCATTATCCTAACTAGAGGAGCAAGTCACCCTCATAGTACTGTCATTTTTATGCCCACCTCATAGACATTATCAAATTCAGTTCCATAATGCATTTATGTTCTTTAGGGCTATAAACTCCATTTCACATCAGTGGGGGAGAGAGGGCGGGGTGAGTTTCCCATGGAGTGCATTACTGTGTTTTTCTAGGATACAAAGGAAATTTGAAGGTCCACGATTTCTGACCCAGAAGGCTCTGCCACACTGACTAGCTTATCTTCTCAAACAACAAAAGCTGAGCACAAAAAAGAAAGTTTTCCCTACTGTTTGTTTCTTTGGTATTTAAACATGAAGGTTTTCGCTTTCCATACTAACTTTCATGCTATTCCGTCTCCATGACTGGGCAGTTTCTGTACCTCTCTTGAGACTGTATAGACAGAATTTCAAGGTTACACTAAAATGTCCTCTTTTTCCCTAGATTTTATGTGAGTAAAAGGTGAAATCAGGTGAATGAAATAGTAATGTCTCATTTTTAGTGGAATGGTAGCTTTGTAACCTTATGGGCACATAGTTGTCAATGCAATGTGGTGAAAGAACACCCTTTTCTAAAAAAGGCAAAGGAAGAATTTGGTCATCAGAATTGTTCCTGGGGCCTGCAGAAGAGAGATGAAGATGAATGATAAGGTGATATTTTCCAAATAAGGTTATGATCTTGCTTCCACTGACTTTAGAGTGACAGAACCAAATCCAAAAAGTGTCATGGAAAATATCCAAATGAAATTATGAATCCCCCGGTCCTCCCCTCCACCTTTTGTGGAAATTATAGCTTTGTTATACTCATCCTTTGTTTAAAAGCAAAACAAAATCATGACATGCAAAGAGCTGAGTCAGGAAAGGCACAATCTTCTATAGTTGTCAAGAAAATATGGACTAGATTTGATAGTTTTTATGCCCTTAAATTATCTGACTTTGCTGATTCTTGTAAGGCAAATGTCAGATGTTGGCTGCTACAGGAGCACAGTATATTATGCTATATACCACAGTGCTGTAAACAAAATTGTATCATCAAGTTAATTTCAGCACATCATGGAGATGTCGACCAGCCATGAGAGAAAGCGTTTGAGGACCAGTTGTTCCAAATATGGCAAATGTATTTTATTATAAAAATACATGACACAAATATCGACCACGAGTTAATTTAACGATTTTAGAAAGGCTTAAAAGATACGGAGGTCTTTAACAAGTGTCTCTTTTTCTCTTCTTTTTTATTTATTTTTCTCTTTTTTTTACTTTAACAGGAAATGGATATGGCAACCCCCGCAACTCACCAGGTCTGCTGGTCTCACCTGGCAACTTGAACAAGAATATGCAAGCAAAATCTCCGCCTCCAATGAATTTGGGAATGAACAATCGTAAACCAGACCTCCGTGTGCTTATTCCACCTGGCAGCAAGAGTACCATGCCATCAGTGGTATGCACTTTCAAAGCTCTTCTTTTTATCTCCTCCAGATAAGAGTTAGGAATTTCAAGGCTGGCTCAGAAAACTAAATTCTTGATTGTTTGTTTCTTCTAGCTAGGGCTTGATATCAAGCTGAGGATGTAGGCTGAGCCTCCTTGATTGCTTTTTTGAAGTCTTATTTACTTCCTGCCTTTTGTCTATTGAGTTGCAAAATAGGAACTGTGTCCTAACTGTGGATAGTCTAACTTTTTGCAGGCTCTTTCCCAGTAGCTGAAACAGTCTTTCCTGATGTTGTTATAAAGGCTGAACTTAACCCTGAGTATTTCTAACCTATTATGTTTTTCTTAAATATTTAGCCACAGAGACTCTTAGCAGATGGCATATTAACTGTAATAAATTAATTTGAGCCCTACTACTGTGAGGTCTAAATTTTGTAATGATAAGAGGTAGTAAACAGAGAGAGCAAGAGAAAAAGGAGTATGAAATTTCTGTAGCCAGGACTAGTGAAATTTAGGCAATATACTATGCTAGAAGGCTGAATTGGGAAGGTATAATGCCCATGACTTGTAGTTCCTTTTCAGAAGTCCATTAGTATTTCCAAGTATATCTGGTTTGAGTGATTTAACATTAGAAGTGAACTTTAAAAGATGGTAATTTAAGTGATGCAGTTTTCCATTTTGTAGTGAACATAACTAAAACAACTTCCAAGTTGGCTTCTTCAGCTTGATGCAAAATAAATCAATCACCAAACTAAAACCACCCATAAATGTGATGCTACCTGCTAAGTAAAAAAGTGACAAATAGTCCTACAGGGCAATACTCAAAGGTGACCAAGGCAGTGACAAACTGTCTGCATCAAATGCTTTATTCCAAGACCCTCAAAAATGGTATTTTCCAAGAGATTCTGAGTGGTCAGACTCAAGACAGTCTGCAAACAATGGGAGAGTGGAACTAAAAATGAATTCTTGGAGAAAGTCTTGTGCTGCAAACTGGATAGGGATAGGTTGTTCCTACAATTGAATCATACATTCCTTTGGAAGGGCAAATAAGAGATCTATGAGCTGTATTTTTTCCAAGATATACCCAGAAGGTGTTTAATTTGCTGCCCTTATGAGACAAAAATATTCCTTTAGCTAAAACCTGCATCCTGGTAAATATTTATATACACTAATTTTTAATGCTCCTTTCCTATGCAAACAGTCTGAGGATGTTGATCTGCTCCTGGTAAGTGGTAATGATGTTCATCTTAATAATGAAAAAAAGAAAACCAGTTATTTTTTATGATGTAGCTGAAATGTTAGTTGAAATAAAATAGAAAATACAACAATGATAACTATGTTGTGAATAAAAAGGACCTTGCAATTTTTTAAATATAGTAATAGAAGGTCAGAGGCAGTTCTTGCACGTATTCAAATTATGCACAGTAGAATTAAGCTTTCTCTTAGGTGGTGCATGGAGAGCACGTAAACTTATGTTGTGACATCTTTTTGGTGGCTCTCTAGTAATTTTTTCCTGCCACACATAGTGAGAGTTCTCTAGTGTAATTTTTATGATGCAACATCTAGTTCCCTGGAGTTAAAGATAAGTGTGTAACTGCTGTGCAATTTAACAGCCTTGAAGGTTTTTCTATTGCACAAAAATGAAGTAGTCAGAGCTCCGTCTCCTGGTAAGAGTTCAGTGTGTTCAGCAGTCTGGGGATGCTCCTCACTTTCAAAATCCAGCAGAATCAGGCTTGGGGTTTTTTTCTTTTGCCTTTTTGTTTTGCTTTGTGGATTTTTTGTGGGTTTTTTTTTGCAGGGGGGGGGCGTTGGGTTGGGGTTTTTTTGTTGGTTTTTTGTTTTGTTTAGTTTTTGTGGTAGGGTATTTTTTCTATATGAGTGAAAAGGAAAACAATGGGAATAGAGCTTATATATTTCATTAGTTTTTCACATGATCTGTTCTTCTACCCACAATAAAAACAGTCTTACTAGTTCAGTTACCTAGGAGATACTGATGTAATGGGTTACCATGGTGACAACTGGTCTCTTGAAAGCTTGTAAATGATAGTGTTGGCAGAGTTCATCAAAGCCACATGTTAAATAATTAATTTCTAGAAATTAGTAACAGCCTGTATTTCTCATGCACAAAACATTCCCAGAAAGCAAATACACTCAACTGACTTAAACCAGGTCACTAATATGTTTATTTTACTTACTTTAAAAGAATCAAAGGATAAATAACTCCCAGTCTGCACAATCATTGGCTACTCCAGTGGTTTCCGTAGCAACTCCTACTCTACCAGGGCAAGGGATGGGAGGATACCCATCAGCCATCTCAACAACATATGGTACTGGTAAGTATGGGTGCAAGATGCAAAGGATGGGGAAGGGAGCAAGCTGCTGACTCGTGTCTATCTCAGTATTAATAAATTAGCTAATGTTCTTTGGGAGAAACTGAAAGATCCATGTTGTGCCTTTGCACTATGCTTATTCACTTATGCACTATGCATTTGCTTATTCTGTACCTATCACAAACTTCAGACATGTCTATTTTAAAGTAAGCTGATGTGTCTGAAAGAAAAACTGATTTGATAGCTTTATTTCATTTGCTTTAATAAAAAAATTTTTTAAAAGTTAGACTTAAAACACTTAACAGTTCTTAGTCTTCCTTGGAGATAATTTCATGCAGTTGAGTGCACTGTGCTAAAGCTGTGAGGGTGGTTGGAATAAGCAGCTTCACTATCTTCACATCAGTTCAGTAACTCTGTTGGCTATCACACCTCCTTACCTGGGAGGGTGCAGAAATGAAGCCTCAAGGTATCTTTAGAGTTCTTGTTGTGCATTGCTGCTGTACAGAGTGCACACAGTGACACTTAGATCCAGTGCATTTAGGGACACACATATTGTTCAGAAGCAGGCTGGCTGCTGGGTCCTGCAAGGAAGACTGTTACCAAAATGTTATAAGTCTTTCTGACAGTTTATTTGTAGTTATGGTGAATTTGCAAGCTAAAAATGCTTTAGGTCTGCCAGTCCCAGTAAAGCCTGCTGTATTCCAGAACAGTTACTAGTGCATTTTTTGCTCCCAAGTTAAAGAGTGGAGGGACAAAAATTATTTACTTTTTCTGCTACAATGTAATGTGATTGGTGTAATTAAAATTCAAAGGCTTACAAAATGGCATGAAAAATATTATTCCAGTTGTTTTTTAATTTATTCCTCTTTAATTCTCTCTTAATTATTGTCTTTCTGTTTTCAAATCCAGAATATTCTCTGAGTAGTGCCGATATATCATCTCTCTCTGGTTTTAATACAGCCAGTGCTCTTCATCTTGGTTCTGTGACTGGCTGGCAACAGCAACACCTACATAACATGCCACCATCTGCCCTCAGTCAGTTGGGGTAAGCAGTATTTTCTTTATTTTACTGTCCTACAGTGACTTCAATCTCCCCAGTAATTCCAAATGTGAAATATGTCAACATACCAGAACATATTTGCTGTGTGTAAAAACTAGATTTTGCAAAACTGGAACAATGAAATTAATGGAAAATTTTCTAGGGAGCTACCATGAAATATTCTATGTCCATGATGTTTTCTCAGTAGTGAATTCCTATCTTTTAGGTTTTTTAGCTAATTCTTTATATAGCATTTTATTTCACTACTGAAACCAAACACTATATTGTACTGATACTATATTTACTGTTTATGCTTTTCATTTCAAGTTATAGTAACACAAACATATGCAGTAAACTAGAAAAAAAATTTAGATAATTTAATGAAGTAAAACTTGCATAATTAATTGACATGAGATTAAGCCTTAACCTTATATAATAATCACATATTCCCTTTGCTCAACTCTGAAATTCACGTTTCATTTATTTGGAGATGATTTATCAGAGAAAATAACATCATTAGGCCAAGGAACTGTGAGCTCACAAAATTCATTGTGATGTGCCTGTGCTGAGGACTACAGGTATTCCTATCTCTTGCAGCTAGTTTTACAATATTTAGTCAAGTTTCGGAGAAACACAGCACTCAGTCATCTCAGGATCTTTAGAAATGTGAAAAATCACACAGGAAAATCACTTGAACAAGCAATCTCTTGGCTCATTTAAGTGAGCAGGTGTAAGATATTCAAATATTCTAATATCTGCAATTTTTATTGAGTAAGACCATAGTCATGCACTAGTGTGGCACAGTAGCCTAATATGTGGTTAGGCATGTTAGAATTTTTAAAGGTTTAGTTATACAAAACAGAAGCCGAAAACAGCAGGAGTGTATTATGAGGAAAAATTTAATTCATATACATTTGAAAAGAAAACCTTTTTTTCCAGAAAGATTTGTTCCACATATGAACATTTTATTTTTGGGATTTTTTCCATAATGTGGATTTAATATTCTAAATATGCCTTAAATTTCAAAATTCTCCTTTTACTTTATCTGACTATTTTTAAAAATTTATTTTAATGTCTTTACTATGTAGATAATTTAGGTTTTTAAGGAAAGCTATACAAATGTTTCAAAGGAAACTATTTTTTCAAATCTCACTTCTGTATAAAAAAGTATATATATGGGTAAAAATGTCATAAAAACATACAACTGAAGTACTTGTTAAAAAAATAGTCTTAATATCTTTCTCTTACACTTACCTTTTTGAGTTTGCACTGTTTCTGGGGCAGCATTCAGACTTACTGCACAACTAAAGTCATAAATTCTCAAATAAATTGAAAGCTCACATGTTAGGTATCACTGTATAAACAATCGATACCATACCAAGGAATTTAATAAAGCTGTTTGGTTAGCCAAAAAAAAAATCTAAATTAACTCCTAAACAAACTACATGCCTTTTTAGATATGTCACACATCATGATCTGTTTCTGATTCATATCACAGAATGTCAAAGTCTAATGGCTGTGGCTGTGGAATACATTCTGAGTTGCTACTCTTATTATTTTTTCAGTGATTTGTAAATGAATTCAGCTCGGAAAGCTGCTTCACAGACAGTTCTGGAGAAGTCTTCTATCATTGCAGAAAATCATAAGCCTTTATTTTACTCACTGAATTCTACATGCAAGAATATCTGTTTTAACTTTTGGATTTCTTGAAAAACTTGAAATTCTGTAGAACATGTTCAGTCCATGTCAACCTGATCTAGAATTTGCAAAAGGATTTTTAAAATGAAACAAAATTACAGTCATCTCCACACACTTTGAGGAAATACATCCAGACAACATAAATCTCTGTGATTAGTGAGGTTGTATACTGAAAAGATTTGGTAACTGTGAGATGCTTGTTGTAAATGGTAGACTATAAAAACATGTGATGAAAGAGACATTCCAGCTCTCCTTCAGGTTTTGTTTTTCACCAAAATCTAAAGATGAAAATCGGCTCTGTTTCCTCAATGCATGACAAGAATGTGATTAGTAGTAGAATAGGGTGGATGTATTATCTTAGATGTATTGTCTTGCTCCAGATAAGTCCTCAGCAATTTCAGTAGCATTGTCAGAACTATGTCGGAGGTAATTGGACATCTCTGCAACCTAATGCTTTGTCCTTCAAGTTAACTGTGCAATTAGGAGCCACACCAGTGATGGTGGACTGGAGGGCAAATATGTGAGGACATGGGAGTAGTTCACTTTCCCTGTCTGTGCAACTTTTGGCCTTCTGCCAAGCCTGTTGAACAGCATAACAATGTAGGGCTTGTTTAGACATTAAAACAAGACAGACTTTTCAGCTTTTTGGGTTAAAAAGCAAAATAGTATTTTCATGGTCTTTTAACTGCATCTACATCAGGAAAAAATACACACAAATTCTACTGAAAATCAGTCCCTCCCAAAGCTTTGGGGTTTGGCCTGAACAGTACATCAGTGTCTCTTACTGCTTATTTAACATGTACCAAAAAGACTTCTTGAAATTAGCTGCTGACAACCAGAAGGAAAGTCCTTGTCAAACTTTGTAATAAATTATCAAAACTTTTCATGCACAAATCCACAGTATGGAATATGTTCTCTGGCATCTATATTTCCTAGACTTGGAGATTTCTTTTTTTCATCTAAAAGTAACATCCACAGGTGCAGTTTTTGCTTTCCTAAAATGTGAATGCTGCACACATAGAAATAATATTTAATCTGAAGATGCTTCATAATAGATAATTATGTAAGACAAGTTTCTCCAAAATTCTACTCACACGAACAAAAAGTTGTCCAAATTCATTTATAATTTGCAAGATTATTATATAGCTACATATATAGCAAGATTATTACTTAGCTCCAATTACTTTTTATTAGACGATAACTATTGCTAGATATAGGGTAATATTCTCCATTAAACTATTTTTAATGAAAAATTTGGAAACAGTTTCATCATGTTTAATGAATTTGTATCAGTTCTGCAAGTTTCTTTGTTTTGAGTCTTATGTATTTCAGATTGAGCCTTTTTTTCTTATGCCACTATTATAAATGTTCTAGTAATTCAGTTTCATGTTATTCTTAATTTAAAAATTCCCCTTTAAAAAGTGTAAACCTTAACATTTGAGAGCTAAGCAAGATGTCTTGACACAGAAATTCTTGTTTTGCTTTTACATTGATCAGAAAAACATTTTAAAAATTAACAAAAAACCAACTAAAAACCACTTACTTTTTACCTAAAATAAAAATAGAGGGGAGGGAAGAAGTTTAATTATAAGTAAGTAAAAAAATATCTTCCATATCCAAATTAACACATAACTAAAATTACATAAATAAATTTAACCATGAATTTTCAGTGGTCCTTTGCATGTATTTTTGGGAGGAAATTATAAGAAGCAAGGAAGTAAACTGATTTAGAGAAGTGAGAGTTGATGTAAAAGAAAAAGTGCGTATTCTTTCAATAGACCACTTTATCTAGAAAAATCCTACAAGCTCCATGTTCATGTCCCCACTCATCACTTACTCAGAGCTGCACTTCTACCTGTGCATGCTAAGCATCAGTACCAGTTGAAGATATAGATAGAGGGAGATGCATTCAGACCTATCATCATCCCAAGCTTGTGGCAACCTGTTTTGCTCCCCACTTCTCATACAGCAGAGCTGGGTAGATGTTCCATGTGGAAACCACATGGGAGCCAGCATTTCTCCATGTTGCCATCATAATCTGAATAAACATCAAATTTTAACTACAATGGCCTCAACAATGACTGTTGTACCAAGCAAAAGCATTCATTTACTTCACTGTCCCAGTAAAATGAAATTTTTCATACAATATGTGGGAAAATGTGATGATGTTTGCTTAAGTGGACTGCCCAGCACATATTCAGTGCACATAATTATACACAAACCTTTGAGTGATTTTTGTTAGTTTCTCAGTAGTTTTTCCGTATCCAAAATTTGTTTGTTTACCAGGGAATTTAGTGAAGGTATCACAAGATAGCAATAGGGGATGCTTGGGCCAAATTCTCATAATTATATGAACCAACAATATAAAATATGCATTGATACATTTAAGTGCAAACAGCTGTTTCTACACTACACATATGTAAATTAAACAATTTTGCTGCAGACAGAATTGTCATTTCTTTTTGTGCATCTTCCATTCTAAGCAGAGGTCAATCTTCAGTTTCGAATACAGATTTTAAAACTGCACCTGAGTACCTATTGTTTCACCATTCACATGTATATGTAAAAGTATGTTTCCCATGTAAAGCGATCATTTTAGATTAGATGGAGCTGCTCATACAACGAAAATTTTTCAGAAAATGAAATATAGCAAATTATAGTGAAACAAAAAAGATATTAAATTTCAGAAATACTTTCAGCAGAAAAAGGCTATATTTAGAAAGGAAAAAACTGAATCAAAATAACTGCTACAATTTATTATATTGTTTTAAACCTCAAAAATTTGACATGACAAAACAATTTCTTACCCTTTTTTAAAAGTACCAAAAAAAAAGTGGGGGGTGTTCAAAATTCAAATAAATCTGAAGCATTATAAAACTGCCTCTAATTTTTATCCCAGGTGATTTTGTAATACTGCCAATGGTTCACAAGGAGTTTGTAGAAAGCATTCTCATACTCACTTCTGAGCACTGTTAAAAAGGCAATATTCCAGTACAGCAATACCAGTTTTGTATCACTGAAACTCAGTTTATCCCACTAGATTTGTTCCTTAGGGTGCTGACACACAACAGAATGACAGTATGTTCGTGTGGACAAATTTGACTGAATATGGTTGTCTATCTTTATATTTTTTAATTATCCTCAGCTTTGCAAAGTGGCATGTCATTTGCTCAAATCAAACACTTCTAAATCAAATCCCAGGCTTCACCATCTTTTGTTATAGAACTTTCAGGTTTAGCTATATGCTTGGCATATAAAATCATATATAATCTTATCATACTACAATGACAACATGTTTACTCAGGTGAAGTCCTAGGATCTCCTAAGCAACACAAAAATGAAGTCACTGGAAATGAAAAGAAAAAAAAAAAACAACACAGAAATATAGATTTGATTCTCTTTCGACTATTTTTAACAAGGTTTCAGGAAGAGTAGATTATTTCACTAAGTTGGAATAGCAAAGTCTTATATTTACAGTTTCTTATATGTGTTAATTTCATATTTACAGAAGCAGTACAAAGAAAATATCCTCTTTGAAAAAAGAAAAAGGTTACATTTTTTACTGTGAAGGCTGTTACTCATGAACTCTGTAACTTAGGAAAGGGCTTCTTCAGATTTGACAAATTCATCTGTATAGGAATGAAGGGTTGATGAAAAAATTGAAGGTAGAACATCCTGTTTTCTAACAAGATCCATACATTATTAAACACTGCAACAATTCCTGATAAAACCAGATTATATAATTCAATATTGAAACCATATAATTTTATTTTAAATCTGTCAGAAGAAAAAAAAATCATCAAAGTATTGGTAAATGTTGTTTAAGTAACACTCAGTTCTCAGTTGATGAGATACTGGGGAAAACAGAGTAGTTCAGTAAATGAAAAGTCCATGCCTAAACTTATCTGTGTCTTCTTCATTCTTAGAAATTCTTTCCAAATCTCAATATTGCGTCTTCCTGCATATCCCTTTAGGTTTAAAATCTTGTGAAGTCAAGTGGTCTGTTGCCCCTACTGCCTTCCTACCCCTGTATAAATAATTACTCATTAATATCTTGGAATTCTGTTTCTAGGGTAAGACACTTAACTTCAGCTTAGCAAATGGTCCCTGAAGTGGAATATTATGGGAGCTGCATGCTGAGAATTCTATTTAAGTAACAAAAAGTCAGATTTTGCCAGGAGGTGATGCTTTTTTACAGAATATTGTGCAGATGAAAGTAATCTCATTTGTCCCATAAAGTTTATTCTCAGTACTCACTCTCCTCCCTGCCTGTTTTTTCTTCTGCCATTACCTGCCCACAAAAATGCATATAAAAAGGAAAAGAAAAAGAAAAAAAAAACAAAAACAAAAACAAAAAAACACCCCTAAAATCTTAGAATACTTATATTGCTTGCCTTTGGAAAAGTTTCAGCATAGCAGTCTTGTCTGCTAGTAGCATCCTTTGTGCTTGGCTTTCCAATGGGCAAACAGTGAGTGTACTCCTCTATCACTTTTACTATACTTCAGGTTCCCTTTTGTAGTTTATCCAAATGCATTCTGGATTGAATTATGGATTCACAGATTTAAACTGTAAAACCATATCTAAATCCTTGCCTGCCTGTGCTATTTTGTCGATGTCAATGTTAGGACCAGTAATTTCAACTCTATTCTGAAAAGTATAAAAATTTCCAGACCAGATTTTTTTGTTTCTGTTTTTGCAGCTGAAGTCACATGTCAAAACAAACCATAATAAATATAGTTGGATGCATTCAAATTAATTGGATTAAATCCAGCAGAAAGTCCATGCCTCCCGTCTCAGTTGATGCATACACACACACAAGTATTAGTTATACAGAAACGTGCAGTTCCAACAGTGCAAAGACTTACTTTCCCAAATTTGTGATGACACTTGATTTAAAAAATGGAGCGAGAGATTGAAAGAGAGACTGAAAGAGAGACCTCTTTCTCTCCAAACTGAGGACTTGCCCCCTAAAGCTGACCACATCTGCTGTGGTGCTTTCATCTCCTGGAAGTTGTGAATTCTGCTCATGATCCCCATGATCTCTGCATGCACTGGTCCTGCGCGAGCCTTTTCAGTGGTGTTTTGTGTGAGTGTTTGTGCATATCTGGGGGCTCTATGCCTCCTCCGTCTGTAACTGGGTTTCCTTTCCTCCTACAGAGCTTGCACTAGCACTCATTTATCTCAGAGTACAAATCTCTCCCTGCCTTCTACTCAAAGCCTCAACATCAAGTCAGAACCTGTTTCTCCTCCTAGAGACCGTACCACCACACCATCGAGATACCAACAGCACACGCGCCATGAAGCGGGGAGATCTCCTGTTGACAGTTTGAGCAGCTGTAGCAGTTCCTATGATGGAAGTGACCGAGAAGATCACCGGAATGAATTCCACTCCCCCATTGGACTCACCAGACCTTCGCCGGACGAAAGGGAAAGCCCCTCTGTCAAGCGCATGCGGCTCTCCGAAGGATGGGCAACATGATAACATTATGACCTATTAGTTGGGATTTTTTTTTTGCAGTGTGTGTGTGCTATACCTTAATGGGAGGGGGGAGGGGGGAAGGGTTGATATGCATTATATGTGCTGTGTGTGAAAAAAAAAAGTCAGGTACTCTGTTTTGTAAAAGTACTTTTAAATTGCCTCAGTGATGCAGTATAAGGATTAACAGAAATGCTGAGATAAGCTTAGCACTTGACTTGTACAACAGACCACTTGTACAAAATAGATTTTAAGGTTAACTTCTTTTCACTGTTGTGCTCCCTTGCAAAATGTATGTTACAATAGATAGTGTCATGTTGCAGGTTCAACGTTATTTACATGTAAATAGACAAAATGAAAACATTTGTCAGAAATGGCAGATCTTTACTGAGAGAGAAAGCAGCTGTTATGCAACATATAGAAAATGTACAGGTGATTTGACAGACCCAGCTGTTGGGTGGCCATGAACTGATGCTAGAAAGAGCCTGGGTCACCTAACATACTGAAAATGCTCACAAACATGCAGGCATATTGTTAATAGTATGGCACTCATTTAAGAAGAATCAAACCATTTAAGAGGACCATACTTAGGAAAATGTTGAGTTTGAGGGCCGACATTTAATTTTAAAATTTCTGGGTCTGCATCACTTATTAAATAAAAAAAAAGTATAAAAATATGTACATTACATTTTGCTTATTTTCATATTAAAAGTAAGACAGAGTTTGCAAAGCATTTGTGGCTTTTGTAGTTTCCTTAAGCCAAAATGTGTTCTTTTTTCCTTGATAGCTTTGCTAATCTTTTAAGCAGTCCTGAAGAAACAAATATAAAGGACTTTTTGTATAGAAAGCACTACCCTAAGCCTTGAGGAACTCCATGCTTTGCTAACCAAGATAACTGTTTTCTCTTTGCAGAAGTTTTGTTTTTGAAATGTGTATTTCTAATTATATAAAATATTAAGAATCTTTTAAAAAACCTGTGAAATTAACATGCTTGTGTATAGCTTTCTAATATATATAATAATTATGGTAATAGCAAAAGTTTTTGTTCTCTTGATAGTGGGGAATTATATTTGTGCAGTTGCACATTTAACTATTTTCTTTCAGTTTTTTTTCACTGGGTATACATTTTACAGATCAAAGTCAGCTGTTGAAAGACTGATCTGTAAACAATTAGACTTTATCCGTGGTGTAACAACTTAAATCATTTTAATGCAGCATTTTACAATCAGTTGGGTGAACTGCCATCCATTGTATATACTGATTAGTTCTTTCATGCTGTTTTGTGCATTGTAACAAGTTAAGGGCCCTGCGTATCTTGTAGTTGTCCATGGATTAAATGACAAAGTGGCATAACTCGGCCCTTTCTCATTAATGAAGCTGGTATTCTGCCTGTCAGAATTGAATTTGCAGCTCTAACGGCTGTCAGCTACATGAGTGCAGGTAAATATGTGCCGAAGCAACAAGGGGAGGCAAAAGGAGGGATCAGTACAAACGTGTCTGTTGTATAGATTCCTCCCCCCTCTCACAGATATGGAAGTCTTAAAGAGATCATCAGTTAAAGGGTCATTCAAAACCAGTTGATTTTACACAGCCAATATTGGCCATCTAGTCCTTGGTTCCCATGAACCTCCATAGTCACATCATATCACAGTGGGCACGTTGTTGAGCAACACTCCCTGTGTGTTTACACAAAAGCAGGACTTGCTTCAGCACACAGCATCCACATTTTCTCCAGCCTCATATTATTCCTTTGACTAAGATAGCTTGACCAGAGGGAATGTGTCATTTTCTTCAAGTCCCTCTTTGTCCCTCTTGTAGATCAGAAAAAAATGGTATATTCAAATATTTCAGTTTAATCTTTCTGTTGGAGGGAAAAAGTGTTAGGAAAATATTAGTGCCGTAGTAAAAGTGTAATATTTCTCCTTTTTTCGAGTCCTTCTAGGTCTCACATACATTGACATTTTGATGAAGAATATAGCTGCAACAACGAAACATCAACACAAAATACTTTGAAGTAAAATCCGCACTCTTTTTTCCACCTCTACATGCAGTTGCTGTACACTGCTCAATGATAGAGTGTACCTCTCTGTAGTAGAGAATGATGATTAAACTACAGTGTGCGTTAGGACATAGGCTCTTCACTTACCTTGTCTTTACAGAAGCCTGCCTTACAGGCACTTTCAGCCGTGCAGGGCCTAGTACGTAATCTGGAAACTCTTTAAGCAGAATACCGTGCTACTAATGCATCCATCTTATCTTGTGTAGCAAACTGCGGGGTAAACAAAGATACGCATGTTTAAAAATAAATAAATAAACAAAAAACTTAAAGGTAAAAAGGGGCCCATGATTAATTTTAAAATAAAAAACCCTGAGTTTTAAACTGCTTTCTTCACCCTCAGATTAACCTGTACTCATTTTCTCTTCTGAGAATTTTAAACATTGGTGTGTCAAAAATATGCAAATATATCACAAATGTACCTTGTATTTCAAGAAAAAGTACACTTTTATTGGTATTGTAGTAGAAACTTCTCAGTGGGGAAGGGGATTTGGTCTATTGATATAATAAGAATAGCCATATAAATAGTTTACCTTGCGATTTGCCTCAGCAGCTCATGAAAAAAAATGAAAGCTATCATATTTAATGAAGATGCAGTGTAATATATTACTGCAAGTAACTAAGCAGAAAGTAGCGTGAAAAGTGTTGCCTGGGCTATTTATATTAACTCTGACAGTGATTTTTTTTGTATAAACACAAGTAGAACAGAATCACATGAAAATAAATGCCAGTCAGCCCTCTTGTTCCTGCTGCAGAGGACAACTAACTTATACTGGCAAAATTGTGGGGGATAATGCATATTTGCAAACTGATCTAATGATAAGAAGCACAACTTTGATTGTGAAGTCACTTTCTGTAAACTATTACTGTCTACTTTTCTTGTTCCTTTATCTGTATCTTACCATTTATTGTATTTGCAAAAGCTAATTTGGTTTATTGTGTGATTCCTTTGTATTTAAGGAGTTTGGGGCAGAGCCCTGAAAGAGTATTAACATTTACTTTACCTTAACCCATGCTATATGATGTTTTAGGCAACATTCTTAATTGTAAGTTCAAACACCTGAAGTGGCATTCTAGACACCTGCAAGCATTGTTATAGCTAAACTAATCTCTATTAAAAGGTGTTGTCAGTGAGTGTTTAATTGCTGGTGACAATATGTGATATACCCTATCTGCACAACATATATATTGTATGCATTGAGCCATTCACAGTAAAGCTTTGGTCATTTCAGTGTCTCTCAAAAGTTGTGTTTTATAATAAAATGGCTTATATTTTTCCCAGAAGAGGAATTTAGCAATTTTTAATGACTAATATAAAAATTAGGTCATCCTCAGATCTTTTTCAGGTAAAGCCAGCACAAGAATAGAAGAACCATAGGTTGTTTTCAAGGATGTCAACCCTTTTGTATTGTATTTGCTATCCTATATACCTGCTTTTATCTGTAGTCTAACAGCTGTTTTGTTTCCTTCTTCCTTCACCTTGAAGGTAAATGCTTTGTAATTTTTTAAAGCCACTTGAAACCTCAATAAAGGCTGTTGCCTAAACATGGCATACTTCATCTGTTCCTGTTTGTGCCATCTGCTGTGATATCGTCAGTTATATGGCATTAATTTCCTGCCACTACAGGTCTCTTGAAGGAATGATGGAACATTGGTATCTGTTAGAACGCTTCAGACTGTAGATGTAATAAAAGGCTCTTGTTAATATATTTTAACCAAAGATGTGGAGCAATCCAAGCTCTGAGCCACAGACTTTCTGCATCAAAAGAATACATTTGATTATTTTCATAATCATGTGTTGCATTTCTGCCTTCCCTTCTCATACCTCAGACTGATCCATACCTCAGTTTGATTCAAAATAAGGTCAGTTAAGTAAGTCATTAAAAAAAAAAATTAAAATGCAGTTCTAGAGTCTTTTGTGCATTTAATATCAGACCTGGGTTACTGCAGGCACTACACTTGGATTGCTTCAGATGGTTTGTTGTATCCTTTTTTTTCTTCTTTTCTTCTCTTTCATGGGGATTTGCTTCCATAAAACAATGGTGATAACAAAATAGCTTGTAAATGGGAGCATACAAGCATTTGCAACAAAATTAAAGTAGAGGCTCACAGCGGCATAAGCTGGACTTTGTCGCCACTAGATGACAAGATGTTATAACTAAGTTAAACCACATCTGTGTATCTCAAGGGACTTAATTCAGCTGTCTGTAGTGAACAAAAATGGGGAAATTTCAAAATATTCTCCTGCTGGAAATAAGGTATAATTTGTATTTTGCAGACAAATCAGTAAAGTTACTGGCTTTCTTAGTGATACGGTGTCTGTTGTGCATTTTTTTATTAATTTAAATAGTGTTCAGTTTTCACTATTCTACAATGTAACATGTGAATCAGAGCTTTAGCTACCAGCAGCTGCCTCAAGGTCCCTTACCGATTATTTGTGCTTGCTTTGAAAGCTAAGGAATATTTTTTGGCACACATCAGTGCCAATTCAGGAAACTCCATCACTGCACTGGAGTCAGTGTCATTGGGAATGAGGCCGTCTGACTCTGTCCCTGATGTCTTACTAGTAGAGGAGCTAGGTGAAATAATGCCTGGCTTTCAGGTACTTAGTTACTGATAGGGAGTCTAAACTCCCTATATACATGTCCTGTGAATTCTACCCATGGAGACAACCATGCAAAACTCTGCCAAAAATATATGTTCATTGGATCTATGCTCTGTCTATGTTGTCTAACAAAACTGCATAAGAACTGTGTTAGAATTAATCTATTCACATTTCTACACTTTTTTATCAAAGAGTTTGTTTGTTTGGTTTGGTCTGTTTGTTTGTGGTTACAGGGGGTTTTCCAGCTAATATTTTAGTTTTGGGGTCTGAGAATAAAAGAATCACTTATTTCAAAAAGATGTGTTTTTATGCCAGAAGCAGACAAGCTAGTGAGAAGTTAAGGTGCTTGGTGAATGTGACAGTTTCAAAGTAACTTTACAAAGTCAAGTTTCTAAGTAGGTTTATGAAAGCAAAGAGCTGTGCTGTGCTGTTTCATTTCTCAACAATTTCTTTTTAGAGAAATATCACTAGTATTGCAGTGTTGGACACATCCTAGCAATGAGATGCAAAGACTAAGATTAAATATCATTGGTTTTACTACAGAATATATTTTACACCAGTAAATTGCTTTTTGTCATCATTGGCTGGGATGAACTAAATATTTCTGAAAATGCAGTTGTCTTAGAAAATTTATCTGGGAATCCTCTGTCTTGCAGTCATCTATGTGATTAACATTGATAATGCTATAGCTGCATTATAAAAGGAATTACTTCTAAAATAGGGTCTGTTATATGCTTTGTTCTGTTATTTGTTTTTCTGGAAAAAAAAATAAGCATAAACATTTGCTTTAAATTCTATGAACTATATTTATAAACAATTTTTTAAATTATTTTGAAATGGGAGTGCGGGGATTGAAATGTTTTAAACAAGCTTTTTAATTTTAGGTTCACATATGTCATCATAAAAAGCAATTGTGAAGTGTACAGTCTGAGATAACTTCCTTTTCTATCCAGAGTGTTTACTTTCCATGAAAATTGCTTTCTTCTTTTCTTTAGCAAAAGCCAGCATAACATCTTTGTAGAACTGACAAACACTGCTGAGACAGTTGATGCACATGTCACTTTAAGGAGAGCAAGCCAGTAATGTGGCTCATTCATACCTAACCCTTTCTCAAACACAATGCCTATATTTCCAGAGGTAAAATACTGGGAGTGAGAGAATCCAAAGAATAGCAAGGAGGAATGATTTTAAAACAATTAGATTATTAAGTCTATAAGCAGCAAAAAGATATTGTTCATGGCTCTATTGACAGACATAGCCTATTCCTCATTAATTCATTGGAAATTTACCAGTGTAGCAAAATTTTACCTGCTCCATCTAAATTGATACATGGAAGTCAAGTTTTCTGGAGTCCCTGATTTTGGGGCATTCAGACTGCTTAGCCATAGGGCTACATTTTTTGTGTATTCACGTATAGTACTTAATGCTTTACACTTAGATTTCAAGCAAAAGCACCTGCAGTAGGTAAATCTATACTGCATTCTCTGCAGTCCATGTAGACACATCCAAAATATCTGTTGTGAGCAGATATTTTGGTTAACAGTAGTCTTTTCTTCTGCTGAAGCTATTTCTTCCTCCTCTTCCACCAGGCATTGTAGAATGCTTTGGCTCCATTCTGCATCTCCTAGATTGTGAACATGAGAATATTTGCATGAATGCTGAATTTGAACTGAATACATTGCTTTTGAAAGGTTCAAAGTGCCGTTCTAATTGTCCTCTCTATCCTCTTCTTTGTGCTTCTGTCTGTGGTCCATTCCTAGTCTCCCCAAAGTTTTCAGCTTTATTTATCTGGACAATGATCTACAAGTTATTATAGGTTACTAAATGTTGCCTCCTTCCCGAAGCAGGGATTTATCACCATTAGCTGGGCAGGTTTTATTTCTTTGACCAAAGACATAAAATAATGTAATAGATGACTCAACTGTGCAGGAAAACTTAGAAGTGATAAAACTTATAGGTAGTGTATTTGCATGATAAACATAATTGGTGTAAATCATTATTTTGTTTTGACTCTACATTGCATAGCTAATTATTTTCTTTAGAGTTGTTCAGGATAGGGTTTTCATTTTCACAATCAAAATGCAGCATCCTCTGAGATCCAAGTCACTTTTTTGCAACCCTTTACACTTCGGTAGCATTTTTTTTAGGGAAGTGAAAGCTAGAAAATATCATAATGACATCCTTTACAGTTGTATTTTTACAGTGGAAAACCTTCATCTAATACATCTTAATCTGCCTGTTCTGGATACAGAACAAGATGGGCAGAAGACAAATTTGCTTGAAAGGTGAAACTACATAAAGTATGAATTTTCGACTTGGAAAATACATGAATGAGAGAGTGTATCCTTATGTGAATAATATAGAGGTAGCAGATCTGCAGGAAAATATTATGTGCTCTCTCTCAAAAACTTTGGAAGCACAGGATATATAGAAGGAAAATATCAGTCAGCAGGTTCACAAGTGCATATGATGAGCATGTTATGTGTAATTAAGCTGTGGGATTTTTGACCATAAAGGATTGCGAAAGCAAACATCCTGGGTAAGTTTATAATGGGTTAGATAAGTTAAAAGAGCATAGTTGCAAATGATTAAGATTTATAATACACTTACAGAATGCACCTATAATAAAAGAAGGGTTTTCCATGGCTTATTTTTGAAAAATGAGAAGTAATCTAGGGAACAGTTCATATGATTTTTTGTGTGCGAGTTCTTCCCCCTGAAAATCCCCTACAGAAAATATAATGAGCTAAGTGGACTTTTGATCTGATCCCATATGGCATTTCTTGAGACTAGACATCACATAATATAACCATTCTAATTTTCCCTGAAAACACTTTTTTTCAGATTATGCATATTGATTTTACAGTGCTGGAAATTAATACAGTAAAAATGAGACATTCAGTACACATAATCAACCAAGAACTATATCTGTAACTTAGCACGGCTTTGCTTTTGGAGGAACTCTGGGGAAAAAAAGAAGAATTTATGAAGAATTTGGAAAAAGGAGCAGGCAACTCAAGAAGACTACAAGATATTGTTAGGTCATGTTGAGAGAAAATTAGAAAGGTAAAAGCTCAATTTGAATTCAATCTGATCAATCACTGGTGTGAAAGATGCTTAAAAATTGTTTTTATCAGCAACAAAAGGAGAGACGAAGACTATCTCCATGCTTTATTGAATACAGAGAGGGACTATATCAGCAAGGACAAGGTAAATGCTAAGGTATTTAATGCTTTCTTTACCTCCATCTTTAACAGTAAGATCACTTATTCTTAGGGAAACCAGCCCCCTGAACTTCTAGACAGGGAGTAGAATAGTCCCCCTATAATTCAAGAGAAAGTAGTTAGTGACTTGCGGGGCCATTTAGACATTCATAAGTCTGTGGGACCAGACAGGATTCATCCAAGGGCACAGAGGGAGCTGGTAGAAAAGCCTTACAAAGACACTCTCCATCATTTATCATCTGTCTGGTTAACTGAGGAGGTCCGAGATGACTGCAGGTCAGCCAGTGTGATGTACATCTCCAAGAATAGCTGGAAAATCTGAGGAACTACCAGCCTTAACCTCTGTGTCCAGCAGCGGTACGGAGCAGAACATCTGAGTGTGATCACTCAGGTGATTGCCTGCAGGACAACCAGGGGATCAGCAGCCAAGGTTTGGGAAAGTCAAATCCTGCCTGACCAACATGATCTCCTTTTATTACCAGATCACTTACCTGGTGGACAAAGGGAAAGCTGTGGATGTTGTCTAGGTGGACATAGCAAAGTCTTCAAACTGTCTGTGATGGCATTCTCCTGGAAAAGCTGTCAGCCCACAGCTTAGACAGGTGCACTCTTCACTAGCTTAAGAACAGGACGGATGGCCAGGCTGAGAGAATGGTGGTCAATGGTGCTGCATCCAGCTGGCTGTTGGTCACCAGTGGTGTTCCCCAGATCTCAGAACTGGGGATAGTAGTGTTCAATATTATTGATGATAGGGACAAGGGGACTGAGTCCACCCTCAGAAAGCACAACACTAAACTGGGTGGGAGTGTTGATCTGCGGGAGGGTGGGAAAGCTCTGCACAGGATCTTGACAGGCTGTACTGATGGACTGAGGCCGGTGGTATGAGTGTATGAACAAGGCCAAGTGACAAATCCTGCACTTTGGTGACAATAACCCCATGCAATGCTATACGCTGGGAAAGGAGTGACTGGGAAGCTGCCTGATGGAAAAGGACCTGGGGGTCCTGGTCAACAGTGAGCAGGACAGAATTGTACCCCAGGAGCCCAAGAAGTCCAAAGGTATCCTGGATTCTATCAGCACGAGTGTGGCCAGCAGGACCATGGCAGTGATTGACCCCCTGTACTCAGCTCCGGTGAGGCCATACCCTGAGTACTATGTTTAATTCTGGAACCTTCACTTCAATAAAGTCATGTGGTGCTGGAGTGTACTCAGAGAAGGGTAATGAAGCTGGAGAAGGTCTTAAGTGTAAGTTTTATGAGGCCTGGCTGAGGAGCTGAGATTGTGCAGTCTGGAGAAAAAGAGACTCAGTAGTGTATCTTACCGTATCAATCTCTACAACTCCCTGAAAGGAGCTTGTAGGTACGTGGGGCTTGATCTCTTCTTCCAGACAACCAGTGACAGGACAAGAGGAAATGTCCTCAAGTTGTGTCAGGGGAGATTCAAGTTGGGCACCAGGAAGAATTTCTTCATGAAAAGGGTTGTTAAACATTGGAACAGGCTGACCAGGGAGGTGGTGGAGTCAC
Organism: Petroica traversi; assembly: GCA_025920805.1. Classification (NCBI taxonomy): domain Eukaryota; kingdom Metazoa; phylum Chordata; class Aves; order Passeriformes; family Petroicidae; genus Petroica; species Petroica traversi. Next base: position 953,669 of record JAHLSL010013569.1, on the reverse strand, counting down.
AATCCATAAAGGTATTCAAGAAACGACTGAACTTAGTGCTATGGTTTAGTTGACAAGTTGGTGATCAGACAGTGGCTGGATTCAATGATCTTGGAGGTCTTTACAAACCTAAATGAATCTGTGAATCTGTGTTTTTCTAATATTGTGCAGTAAGTGTAAACTTAAGTGTAAACATCCAACTGTTTATTTATTTCACAACAGCCAGGGAAAAATTAATAACTGCATATATTATAGATGCCAGGGTACAATCATACAGGATGCATGATTGAGAGAACTAACATGCACATGAAGGAATGAGAAAATATCTGTGTAAGTACAGAGATGAGAAGTGAAAACAAACTGATGACACGAATGCAAACACAGGTCTTTAATTTCCCTTACCTGCTGTTCAAACACATACTACAGCTTTGCTCAAAAGATGGATTTTTAGTTCTCTGCAAAGTGCCAGCTAATGCAACAAGACTACTCCCACCATGAAAAAAAACTGCTTGCTTGTGTAAATATACCAATATTAGTCATCAAACTTTAATTAATAAAACACATACACATTGTCAATCAATAATGATATTTTTGTCAGAGTATCCAGTTACACAGAAAACATTATCAGGAAATATATTCTGTGTGCTCACACCAGAGCTTAAGATTGCTTTTAAAAGCAGCCCAGCAGCCCAGCATGCAAATGAATATGCTGGATTAGGTATCTTTTGTAGAGTTTCTTTATAGTTTCTAGATTGACCAGTTTAACAAGGATATGCTGTAGTCTAATCAGAATGAGAGCACTAAGTGCAGAGACTCCTGAGCAAAATTCCACAGATATATTACATGGACCAAAATCAAAGCCTGTAGGACAATTTTTTCTCCTACCTCTAATAACTCTGCATTTTCAGAGTTTCCTAAAATGTTTCTGTATGTATGAGACAGTGACCTAATCAAGTTAGGTAATAGTCTAAAGATGAAATCTAAATGAGGGCAATGTAGCGAGTCAGGGTTTATTATAATGACAGATGCAGCATAAATATAACAATCATTTTTTAAAATCTCTCCTGTATTACCCTAGCATGCAGAGGCAGAGGCTGAGCCAAACTCAGCCTCCTGCAATAGCATCTTTGCAATTTATAGCCCTTGAATATTAACTGAACAATTCAGTCTATCAAATTATTCAATTTCTGCAGAAAAACAGACTTTGTCCCAAGGTAGAAGATGGACAGAAGGAGACAGCTAGACAAATGAAAAACACACAAGAAAATCAAAAAAGCCTGCAATCATTCCAGTGCCCTCTTTCTGAAATCTGCTTGAAATTTCAGATGTTCTAAATTTGAATGGTCAAAAAGAGAAGTTACATTTAAACAGTGGTAAAATTATCCCAATGGAATTTTTCACACGTCTTTGTGGGTGCCCTGACAAGTGTAAAAAGGAATTGGTTGGGAGTTTACAGAACTGCAGATCAACATGCAGACAAAGCAATGAAAGTTACCAGAGCAATGACTTCTAATCCCTTTTAAAAGGTGAAGGGACCTTAAACAGTGAAAGAACAGTGGCTTAGAGTTATCAGATATTCAGAACAAAAATGACTGAGCAGCAAACTTCTGAACAAAGCACAGGAATTACATGCCCTACCTTCTGAAAACACAGGTAATTTCTCCAATCAAGTGTTTGGGCCTGATTCACTCTACATCTTCAGGAAGAAATAAGGATATACTTCAACTGTATTATAGTCTGGTACAATTTGCAGGCCTTTTCTTCTTCCAACATGCAACATACACCTATCAATCACCTCCTGATATTTTCATAGAAATTTCTTTCTACTGCTGAGGCTCACATCTATTAAATACCAGATGCATACTGTAATTAAATTCCTGAGTCAATGTATTAAATATCTAATATTTCCTCTCTTTAATTTTTTTTTTATTCTAAGAATTTTTCAGGATAATGAAAAATACAGACAAAACCCATCTTATGCCAGTATGGCTCAGAGAAAACATAAATTTTTCTGCCTCAGAAATCTGCGAGACAAACAGGTTTTAAACAACTGAGCTGTTGTTTTAGGGAAAAGTAGTCCCAGGAAAACCACAGAAATAAATAGGTGCTCCAGTAAATTATATAGTCAGTGAAGGCAATGCCATAACAAACTTTCAGCTGTCCTTCTCTCCGCTTTCCTGATGGGAGAAAAGGAGAAAAATCTCTTCCTTAACCCAGTCCCATTCTGCTGTACTGTAGATATGCCATAGGGGGAATCATAAAACCATTTAGGCTGGAAAAACCGTCTCAGGTCATCAATTCCAGCCCTTATGCCAGCATTGCCAAGTCCATGTCACCAGGTGCCACATCACCATGTATTTTAAATCCCTCCAATTCCAGATATAAAGTTTTGCTCATTGTAACAAAAAATGTAGAAAGAAACCCCGCTGAAGATACCTCATTGCGACATTGGACTGAAATTCAAACTGTTGAGATTAGATAAAGAGAAATCACCTCTTCAATCACCTCAAACAAACAAGTAGACATGGGAAAGAATGTAAGTCAAACCCAGCAGCTGTGCTAACAATCATCTTTGGCTTTCTTTGGGGTGGGGAAGGCCATAGACCACAGACCCATTTGCTGGGAGCAGGTTTTTACAAATTTCCTCCCAACCAAGGTGGCAAGAGGAAGCTTCAGTGTGCTGTAACCGAAGGGGCAGTGAACTTAGCCTTCCTTACACAAACTGGCTGTGGTACCCCCAACGCTGTGAAGGCCACAGCCACAGAACATTCATGTAAGAGGCACCTGAGGAGGAACCTTAATCCATCAAAGACTCCCCAAAGTGTCCCCCAGAATCGTTCCTGGAGCCTGCATCTCGGGACTGCCTGTGATGGAACAAACCTAGTCTGTTGTAAGAGACAATGACAACCCGCCCCTCCATCCCCCCTCCACCTCCCTCAGAGGTGCCTGAGTTTTCCTACCTAACCAGAGCGGATATTAACCCATCAGTTCCTGTGCTTTTGAGGGGAATTTCAGCACCAAGAAGACCTGCTGGAAAGGATCAATGGAGCTTCGTTGGGATCCACTGAGTGGTGATATTTTCCTTATACTGTCAAGGCCTTTCTGTGCCCCCCTCATATTTTCTATTTTTCTCTCTCTCTCTCAAATTTACTATCAAAAAAGACTCATACTATTGTCGCAGGCATATGGTCTCATTTGCACCTTAATTCAAGCAGAGGTATTTCTAAGAAACTGCTGCCACCAAGGAGAAGTATCTGTCTCTCCTATACAGTTTCTCTATCCTGTGGTTCAGAATCACAGGATATTAAGCTTCGGGAAGACCCTTCCTTTCCATCTCCCAGGCATTTGGATTTCTTCTGATCTTGCTCTTTGATAGACAGTGATCCCAGACTGTTCCTCTGTTCCTTGTTTCATTCGATTATTTTTTTTAATTAAAAGAAATAATTTAAAAGTCTCTTCTTCTAACAGGACCACATAAAGTTACTTTAAAGACACCTCATACTTCAGCTCTGCTTCCGATGAGTTCCTGATTTTTGGAGAACCGGTCCAACCATCAGTAAGTAACCCAACTCTTTTGCCCACTCTACTGGATTTAGCTGATAAATGTGTCAAAAATGATGAGGCAACTCTTGATAATTAGTTAAAATAAAAAGAGGTTCATTTAACAAAAAAAAAAAAAAAAAGAAAAAAAAAAGGAAAATCCAGGTCCACAATGATCGGAGACTCTTTCAGCTGGAACAGCTAAAACCCAAAACAATGACCTGCAGAACAGCTAAAACCCAAAACAATGACCTGCAGAGCAGGGCCCTACTTAGGTTTGTCCCAAGTAGAATAAGATAACATGCAGGCCCTATGATCCAGCACCTGGCTCTGCCCAGGCTTGTCCCAAGCAGGAGAGCTGCCAGGAGCAGCATTCATGCATGCACAAGATCTTCCAATGCACGCAGGAAATAGAAGAAGCTATTTCCCACATGTGCACTCACTTTTATACCCTCCCTTGCTCCTCCCATCACCGCCCCTGGTCCGCCCTCAATCCCGCTCCGAGGTGTGGGCTGACTGGTGGAGCCCAGGGATGATGGAAAGTCCTTTTGTCCAATGGTTCGTTGGTTTCTAGGGAGCAGCCTTCGGGGTGGTGTCATCTGAGTCTTCGGTGGAGAGCTGCCTCACTGAAATTCATGGTTTCCATGGAGCCTGGTGACAGGCCAATGGATGGTTTCTAAAAATAGTCTTTCGGCCATGGGTGGAGGCCCTTTCCTGGGACACCTAAACATTCTACTTAGGTTTTACAAGAGTTTCTAATAAAAAAAGGTGAGCTCTAAAATTCTGTTTAACACTTAAAATTTACTTTTAACACTCAAACATGAATTACAAACTTTCTTTAACTTTAGGAACTAATTAAAAACTTCACTGTTTATAATTTTAACTTAATCTTTTAAGTTAAAAAGCAAAAGCCAAACTTTTGATTTTATTTATGACAAATGTGAATAGTCAGTCAGAGATGGACACACAGCTCTTGCACAGCAAAACCTTGGCTTGGCTTCACTCATGCATGACTTAATTTCCCTGAGGTTAATGCTGTTTTATACCACAGTATAGCTTAAGCAGGACTTAAGTATAAAACTCTTTTCTGTGGCTACAAGATGAGGAAAAAATCTCATACTGTCCTCACAGTATCCAAAGAAGAAAAAGCAATTTGCTTTGCTCTGTCAAGTACTCAGGTGATGGAGGCACAAGTAGCATTCTGATACCTGTCCTCTTTTAATTCCAAAGTAATTATTTAGGAACACTAGGAGAATAAAATTATCATTTTAATAACAGAGTTAGTGAATAGACAAACTATAAGACAGAAGTCGTTTTTAATTTTTTTAAAGTCTTTTTTAAAAGACTGTGAGTCTTCAAAGTCATGCCAGGCCACAGCTTATAGGTGTCACACCTAAGGTGAGGTTGCACCGATACACCTTATCTCTTCTCTGTTGTGTAATGTGTCTGATTTGGGCCTGTCCCTCTTCTGGGTATGTTGCAAAATATATCTGTTTGTTAATGTTTCTTTGGAGAGCAATGAAAAAATTCTTCCTAAAGTGATATAGGACAGCAACAAATCTTTCATAACTGCGAATAAGATATTTTCAGATCAGAGGACTTGATATTATTAATATGAGCTATATTTAGATACTTAGAAACTTTCTCTAGGCAATATTTTTACCTTAGTTACAATTTAGATTTTAAGGAACACAAATTCTGCAAATCTTGACAGGCAAGCTGTTCTTTCTGCATCTCAGTTTTCTCCTCTGTCTAAGATAGTCTAAGATCAATTCAAGACCTTTTCAACTGTGAATCTCTAAGCAAACAAGAGACAAATGGAGACATGCAGAGTATGTTCTTGGTGAGGGAGGATGAAAGGTTTACCATGGCTTGCATGCTGAGATAAAAAAACCTGTCTGTGGAATTTCCATCTCTATGAAGGAGCTCAGAGACAATGACCTGGCACCACTTGTGTGACTAACAATCCAGCGGAGTAGACAAAGAAAGGTGAAATTCAAGCCTGATTAAAGCGTTTCATCAAGACAACCCTGCACAACTTTATAACCAGTTTGCTTCAACTGACCAGGCAGATCTGTAATGCAAGTTTCAAGATGAAGCTCATGGAAGGCATTGGAAGGGCTCCAGTTTCCTTCAATGGGCTTTGAGTAGGACCTGCATGTTCAAAGGTACTCCCCTAAGGTTTTCAGTGACATCAGGAGCTGCCTCACTCCTGCTGTGGGCAGACAAAACCCAGGCATCTCCCTCATGCATCTGCCAGTTTTGCTGCACAGACACCATTAATCCAAGCTGTGGCCTGGACACAGGATCTGTCATTTGTCTGCTGATCTCTGCTCCTGATGTGTGGGTTTCACAAAGTGAAAAATGACAAAGCAGTTAAAGAGTGATTTTCACATGTCCTTCTCCTGGTGGGAACTTAAACTTGCATCCCTCCTTAGTGCTCCCATTCCCAGCTCCTGGGTGAGCAGCAGGAGCTCCTTTTCTTCTACAGGAGCAGGTACTTATCAAAGTTGGGAAGACAAGGACAGGTTGTATGACACAAATTCACTGTTTGTGTGATCAGTCAAGCACTCTTCTCTCTGTGTGTGGTTATGTCAATAACTTGAGTTTTGATGACAGCTGCTCCCATGACAGTATAAGGGTTAAAAATGATTTCAGGTTGTAATAGGTTGTGGGAACAGTAGGTAAACCTGAGGTGTTGTCTTTGTTAGGTAGAAGCGTAGTCATGAGAACTGCACCTGTGTGGGCTTTGCAATAATTGCCCGTAACAAGATGATTGTTTCGTAAAGACAAGTAAGAACGATAATTCAATTATAACAATCATGAGAAATGATAAGGGGGTAATTGGATAAAGGGGGCTACAGCTTATGCCTGGGTGGAAACAATATATGTAATAGAAACGGCATCGTAACAGAAAGTTATGTTCAAGTTCAAATAGAACAATATTGAATTAACAATTAACTGGTGACGGTTTTGTAAGGAACAGTATAAAAATGTATCCATTGCAGATCCATGTTGGAATCGATTTGGGTATGGTACCCCGATTCCCAGAGCTCTTCAAATAAAAGCACCTGCATATAATCATTCTGTGATTATGTGTTTCTACGCTAACACCATCAGGTAGAGTAGCTATAGAAACTGCTAGTGCTGGTTTGCTGCTCTCAGCTCACAAGGTTATTGTAAAAATGTAGCTCATGTTATCTTCTACATCTTGGAAACAAAGACATCTGGCTATGTCATAAGAATGGTTCTTTCTGACCTCAAATCTCTGATTGTAGAAATGGAAACAGCTGGTTTGTTTGATTTTTTTCATAAGTTGACATTATCTTCTCTCTTCAAAGAAGCCTGTGGTGTATTTGAAGAAACTTTGGCGATCACTCATAATTATGTGTGGGTTTGCAGTTAAACACTACAGGATAAATATTTCCCATAATTTACTAAGCTTGAATAAGACAAATTAAGTGTGTAATTTTGCTTAAGTATATAGTTATACTAATTTAATTATAGTTAAATTCATCATTTATGATACACAATAATGGAACTTAAATATAAACTTTTAGAAAACTTTATGAGTCTAATAAAAAACCCAGGTTTGTGCAAAGTCAGTAGCCGGTGAAAGTTTATCTTCACTGTCTGTTATTTTACCTTCCCTGTGTTTGTGAGGGCATGTTTTAAAGATAAGTCACCAGACAATCCATACCAAGAAAAGCTGGCTAAAGGGAGAAAAACTCATTCAGGGATGTTCAGGATGTTCACCTGATTGTATTACTTTGAGTCATGAAATAAAACAATCAGCTAACACCCTGAATTACCATCTCTGTAAACCAAACCTGAGAGCATATTGTTCCATGTATTTCTTCAGGGCAAAGCTACAACACAGCACAGAACTATTTTGAATTACTAACATTGCAGTTGCTTTTTTCTTCTGTCTTCTGATATGCAGGGAGATGTGACAAGTTTCTATATAAAAAAAAATCTAGACAAAGGTGACACTAAAATCTAAATGTCTAAAGACAAATAAGTTCAAGTTGGGAAGCCCATGTCGCCAGAGAGATGTCAATAAAGATGAAGAAAAGAGAGTGAAGAAGATGTTAAAGAAGATTACAAGACTCTCCTTTACATATATGTACAATTTCAGAAAGTGTTAGCATATATTGACGAGAGATCTTGAGGGAGGAATCTAGTGGAAATCTGAAGAGGTGACTCTTTTATACTCCCACCATCTTTTAACATCATCAGGTAGAGCAGGATGAAAGCTGGTGTTGCCAGCTCATTTATTTACCAGGTTGCTTATCAAGTGTAGCCACCAGGTCCAATTCTTCCACCAGGTCCTGCTGCTGGAGGAGTCATCAAGCCACCCAAGGTACTGTGAGGGCTCAGTTGCAAACTGTGGAGTGCCTGTAATCTGGAAACAGAGGGGTTTCTGTCAGTGAATGCATCCACATGTTGATTTTCTTTACTGTAGAGAGAAGTACATGGTTTGGCCACTGGAATTCTAGCTTCTTCAGGAACAGAGTTTTACTTCTTGGCTTTGTATGTAGAGAAGCTGGATTCTTACTGTGTTACCAGCTTTTGTCCCCCTTTGTCTTCCATTGCCTGCAGCAGGAAATTACTTCTCCCAAACAACAGATACACATGAAACTGAACCTTTGCAGTCTAGCTCTCTGACACTCCTGTGTCAGAAATTGATGAGATGGCATCCAAACAGCCAGGCATGCCATTCATAATGACATCTGTCCCAGAGGAAAGTTTAGCCTTTCAATTTCACTGTCTTGTTCTGTGTCTGTGAAGACACAATGCCTGAAATACCACCTGGTCCATCCTCTTCCGAGAGACTGCTTCCTGCGACATTTGGGACAGCACTTTTGAGGTATTCTGTCCCACTCCCTGCCTGCATAAAACACTTTTTAGGTTCTTCCAGCTGCCAAGCAGCGATGTACATATATCAGCACCATGTCACCCCGCTCTACCACCAGCATCAGGAAACAGCTCTCTTTCTAGACAGGCTCCTTCTGAAAACAGTCCTTAAATGCTCTCACAGAGGACTTTGTCTCCCTCCAGTGACTAACAGGGAATAGCCTCCTAATTTTTTAAAGATGGTTTAAGTAATCTCATTCAGATTAAAAAGCCAGACCGAATCTGAGTTAATCTCAGTGACTTTTTGAGTCTTATGGGAAGTAGCTTTTCATGTCACTCTGCACGGACCTCACTGATGTGCCAGGATATACCTTTGAGACAGGAAAACAAGGCTTAAGTGCTTAACTTCCCTTGTACTTGTGGCATCCTCTGCCCATTGAAGATTTGTGCCTGCTCTCGACAAATACTTCCCTCAGAGAAGACCCTTCAGCGCTTCACAGCTGGTAATGCTACTTTTGTTACAAAGACTTGTTGTTGTTATTTTGTTACATAGACAAGACTTGTTGTTGCTGTTATTTTTTAATGTACACTTTTGAAACCTGTTTTAGAGTTTTGTCTTCACCAGCATACAAGTAGCTTTTAGATGAGGTCTCCAATTTTTCACCAATTAAAAGCTTCTTCTTTTAAAAATGGATCTGAGAATGTGTGAACATGAAGGAATATCCTCATGAGGAAATGCCCTCATGTGACATACTGTTCCTGAGTTGCACAAAAATGCAAAATAATCTTCCTGCACATCACCTTTTGAGAACAAGGGGTTTTGGGTATTTCTTTTCTGGTATTCTCAAGAAAAGAATTACTGTAGATGCTCAACAAGGTTATTGGTTTTTAAAAGAAGCTCCACTCTGCTGGTGGCTGTAACAATTGACCCATGGTGCATGATTTTGCATTTGACTCATGTGTGCTAAAACAATGCTTTGAGTGTCACAAGTCAAAACTAGAATACACTCCATGATTTCCATATAAATAACATTATTTGCCTCTTGTCCAAACAACCTGCAGCTGCCAGTTGTAGAGTGTTTTGTTTAGTTTCAAATAGTTAATGAAATATTGGAAAGGACAGAGCAATTAAGTAAGACTCCTGTCAGAAAAACACTTCATTTGAGAGTTTTCCCACTGACACCCATTTTTGAAGTCTACTGGTTGACCAGTTCCTAAGTTGTTACAACATGTGTATTGATAACCTGATAGTCTTCATTCAGACTGTCAGGCATTCCTAAATCAAATTGCCCTGTGCAGAACTACACAGTTACTCTTAACAGTCAACCCAGACATCTTATAAAAAAGCCATATTTTGTTTATGAAAATAATTTTCCATAGAGTTTTTACTTGGCACCCCTTGTGCTGCCAACCCTGCAATTTCGTCTTAGTTAATCATACATCAGTTTTCATTGTGCTGTGTCAGATTAATCATTGGATTTTTTTAATTTTTCCTTGGAAAAATTAACTTGATGTCATAAAAAAAATTTAGAACTATATATAGAGACAGAAACTTTATCAAGAGTGATTCAGGACTGTTCTTGGTACTTTTGCTGAGTAGAAAATCTGTTGTTACTGGCAGTAATATGCACCTTTTAAGAAATATAGTGTCATTGTCACCCACAAACACTCAAGATCTTGCTGACAATTGGTCCTGGCTAGTTTCAGTAATGCACCTAATATACATTTCTTTTGATTTTCACAAGAAAATCACTGAGTTTTATAATATCCACTCTTCTTCTATTTGCAGCCAATGTCATCCTTGTTCCAAGACTGAAAAGATCCAAAAGTCTATGTGTAAATTCAAATAGTTTCTCCAAAAAAGCATCCATTTTTGGTCACATAGAATGTGACAGTCCTAGAAAATTATTCATTTCAAAATGTATCATGAGTGAGATTTTTTGGTGTATCTTTGTCGACACAGTAGATAATAAATACAGTCCCAAAAGCAGAGCAGACAAGATGAATGTAGACTTAGTTAGGATTGGTGAAAAAAGAGAAGGGAGACAGTGAGCAGCTCACCAAAGCAACCAAATACTTCATGTAAAAGGACAGAAGGGTGATCAAAGAACAGGTGCTTGTCATCTGTTTGAGACAGAAAAGCTGCACCACCGCTGCCTTCCAGACAAGCTGTGGGCAACAGGAAAGATATCCCTCACTGGATGCTACGCATGTGATACATTTACCTAGCAGTAGAAAATGTGAGAATCAGTGTTTGGACAGTGTTTGGAATTCAGCAGGGAGGGTTGCTGCTGTTGCTATTGAATGGCTACATTATGATGGGAATTATTGACAAGCTGCTTTTGTCATCAGCACAATAAACTGAGGGAAATGTTTGATAGGGAACTTTCAACAGCTAGTCTTGATCCAAAAACCCAACCAGTAGTACCATCTGAAAAGAATGAAAAATGCAAATGCACATTGGAAGGAAACAAGGTTTGTCATACACTGCATCCCTATTTTGGCAGCACAGTGAAGGGGGTTTGCAAACAAACCAAGGTATCACATGAGGTTGTTTGTCACAAACAGAGCAATAATGGTGAGGTATTAGATGTGATACATACTTGGCTGAATAATTTATTTCTGTTGCTGAAGGGAATCAATGTCCACAGGTCTGTCTGTGGAGTCTCTAAACTACCCCTCCTTGTAATTACCATCATTGCCAGAATCCCCAAAAATATGAGGACAGACTAGACTCTACCATTCTGTCCCTTCAAATCACAGACACGGCTGATGAATTTCATGATGCTGAATTACATGAGTAAAGGGAGATCACTGTCCTGCTTCCATGAATGAAAACTCCTGTGGCCAAGAATTAAACTATTCAAAGTATAAATTAAGAACCCTTCAAGGATGCCTGAGAAGCCCAGTCCTTCCCTCTAGTCTCATTTTAAAACAGTGAGGTCAGGTTGAAAGGACAATACACATAGCAGAAAATGTGTATGATTGTGAAAAGATGCCTATCTCTACAAAGGGTAAGTTTTCTTCATTTTTCCTTCTACTAAATAGGTAACAAAACAACCTGTTTAACTCAGCACTGTCTTCTAGTAATGCAATTTATACTGCAAAGCTTTAATTTCTTCTTCAGGGAAAAACTGCTAATAGTATTATGACTATTTAACTATCTGTTCTTTCCCATATAAGAGCACAGAATGCAAGTAGACTTTTACATTTTTCTCACTGTTGTTTTCTTAATCACTTTCTTTTCTTCCAGTTTTAAAAGGTGATTTTTTTTTAGGGGGAAGTAAGTGAGACAAGTAGCCACTTTTAGGAAATAAGAAGGATTTTTTTGTTGTCAAAAAGGGATTTTAAAATAAAATCCCTTTTTGACATTTTTTAAAAGGCAGGCACTTGTTTATATTAATTTCTCCTGGAAATTGATAGATACTATTTTATCAAATGCAGCCAAAAAGTAACATTTATTGAAATATTCAGTTATACTATGAAGAGGGAATACTTGCTGCTTTCTGGCCTACCAAATATTTGTCAGTATGAACTGTATCAAGAATAAGGAAGTGGAAAAAATAACGTAGTTTTTGTTGTGTTTAAAATAGTTCCTTCTTCCACCAAAGCTAATACTATCAACAAAAGTATTCATCTCTTCACTTCTGAAACAAGGTGTTATGAACCTGTCTGAGAGATTCTCACTGTCCCATTGAGATCAACGCAGAGATAAACTGCTGCTTTTATCCACACCTCAAAATCACAAGATCACATAACCTGAATTTTTAAGTGTGTGCTTCATAATTTTTTAGATCTTGTAAACACTTGCAAAGTGCATGTATTAACTTTGAAATCATTATAATCTCTCTATGCTTCTCATTTCTAGTCCAATGTTGTGGATTGTATTACTAGGAATGCTGCTTCGCTTTTTGGGAAGTCTTGTAGTTTCTTATGTCCCAAGTCAAGAGGTTTCACTGCATTAAGAGAAAAAGTGATCTTGTAAGATCACCTCTAAGTCAGCAAGTGAAGATCTCAGGGTAACAATATGCCATTGGAGTTATAACATTACATCAGTTTAGCACAGGAAACCTAAATACATTTGGGTTCTACTTTTTTAAAAAAATATATAGTCTCAGTATTGCTCAACATTTTAAAAGGCATATAGTCCAAAGCATATGTAATGAAGTGAATTGAAAGAAAAGGAAGTATAAATTTAATTTTGGTATTTCTTATTTGTACTCCTGTAATATATAAATTTATTTGATAAGTGACTAATGGATCACAAAAACAACAGTGATGTTATGTGCTGCAGTGATTCTGGCTGAGAAAGTGAATGTCTATATCAGAGTTCAGAGTTTGTTTTATAAGGAAATTATAAATATATGGAAAACCTGGGGATCCTAAAAATTAGACCTAAGAATGGTGGGGGGAGAAGGTAGCTCCAGCCTTAATAATGCCTTTTGATATCTAACACTTAACATTTACCTCTATTGCTCTGGACACAACAGGGGGGGAAAGTGTATATGACTTCTATCCATTTTGACCTTGTTCTTTCAAAAGTGTCCAATAGAGAATAGATTTTGAATTCCATTTTATTAATTGTCCCTTTTCTGTTTGTCAAAATTATAAGATAGGCATTTAGGTAGAGTTAAGAAGAAGGAACTGAGAATCTAACCATTGTATTTAACAACTGTCAAACACAAAGTCACAGAGGAGGACTGTTATACGCGTCTCTGTGAACAAAGGTGCAAAAGCTTAGACCAGAAAATAATCTTGATTACAAAAATTCTTAGGCAAGTGAAAGATGGTTTTATTTGCAAGTAATTAGAGCTTTATTGTTATTGCACTTGCCTTTGGTTGCTGAACACCAGATAAAATGTTTCTCATGTTTATAGGTTTGTCTGAAAATTCATTTAAAACAAAGTAAAACTCCACAGTATTTGAGGATAAAAACCTATTTATTTCACATGTTTGAGATGAGCAATGAGAAGCAAAGCAAAAGGGCTGTGTGAGAAACAGGGTCTGCCAACAAAAATAAGACCCTGATTCTTCATCATAGCCCCAGTGAAAAGAGTTTGAAAATGTGTCAGCTGATATCTTAAATAGCAATTTTCTGCCAATCTCCCAAAGCTTTTTTTTACTCTCAGTAGCAGCAAAACTCTGTCACTGGGAGGGGTCTGTTAGAGAAAAGAAAGCTAGTGTTCATTAATAAATATCCATTTCCCTTCAAGGGTTAGTTCTCCTCATGCTTTCTGTGCAAGCAAGAGTTGGTGACCAGTGACAAAAGGGATGCCTGGAAGGACCTTTCTCCTCCTTCCTGAAGGAAACTTTCCCATATACAGAGATTCAAACATACAAACTCTGGCCTCTTTCTCTGGGCAGCAGCAGAACCTCTGTGGGGATGTGCAGGTCAGGGTCGGGGGACCAGAAAACATCAGCACCAGCTGACAGAACAAATGCATGCCCCTAACGAAGGATAAAATGAAATTATTGGAATAAAATTTTAATACATAAATAGATAAATAAAACAAAGAAACTCCAAACCAAAAAACACAATGAAAACCCCACTGAAAATATATATTACAAAAAAAAAAAAGGAAAATAAATAAACAAAAAAGCAGGACTCCTGTTTTCCCTGCTGCAAGTGTTTTCAGATCTCATCTTTTTTTTTTGTCACATCAATTTCAGCAGCCTTCCTGTCTCCACACCCTTTCTTGGCATGATCTCGTTCCTTAGTCTCATTCCACCACATTTCTTCAGACTTCTTCCTTTTCTTTGTCTCCTTACCATCTCCAAATTTTCACCTTTTTGCTCTATTTTTTGCTTTGAGACCCAGCTGATCCAAAATGACCCTGCACAAACACGCCGCCGCATTTCCCAGTGGTTTTCAGAAATTTCTCTTTCGAAAGAAGAAAGTGTTCTTTCTTTTCAGACGTTTTCTCATTTCTATCTTATTTTTTCCTTGCAAAGCACTGACACAGACGGTGACGAGGCTGTGCTTGCTCTCTCCCGCGTCGCTGTCGCGTGCTTTCGTTCCTATCATTATTTTTTCTAACTATTCTGATGTTGCGGCGTTTCTTGGCCTCCCCGAAGGGTGGGATTCCCGAGGAGGATGCGGGATGCTCGCGTGCCGGGTGAGGCGCTCCCACGTGGCGCCGCCAGGGGGCGACAGTGTCGCGGGGCAGCCGCACTCTCCCATTCCCGCCCAATCGCGCGGGATCGTTAAGTGGAATCTGGTGCGGACCAGATTCCACTT
>JAHLSL010013569.1:905069-938655 GCA_025920805.1 Petroica traversi | reverse complement strand
TCGCCGCCGGCACCGCCCCGAGCCCGGCATCGCGCACCCACCGGCAGCGGGGTCACTCTCACCCAGCGGGGAGGGGTCTGCCTGTCCGTCTCTCCCTGTCCGTCTTACCCTCTGTCGTCCGTTCAGGGAAGAGAGCACCACTCTACCTCCGCAGGTTCTTCGACTTTTCTTTTAGTAACATTGCTAATTATTATTAATAATCATATTTATAATGGTAATAACACCACGTATGGTGTAATATACCAATTGAAGGTTGGTTGTTTAAAGGGGAGATTATATATCACCCCCCACACACATCCCCCCCCCGCACCAGACGGGTAAGGTGCAGGCATCGATCGGCTCAGGACAGCTGGAAATCCATGCAGAAACAATTACGGCGTGATGACACACGATATTAACCCAGACAGAGAGGATGGGGCCGGAGAAATACGGGTTTTGTAGTGTTTTTTCCTAACCCTGGAGTTTTTATTTGATGAAGTTCTCTGGCTGGAGCAGAGTGGATATGGAGTCCCGGTGACAGCTAGGAAGCAGGTGAGGTCTCCAGCATCTTGCACGAATGTCTGCTCTGGAAGGCGCTGTATCCTGCCAAATCACAGCAAAGAGAGTTTTCCCTGCTCTGGGAGGCGTGTCCCTGCGTTCTGCTTTCCTCCCCGTCCCAGCTTTGGACAACCTGCCCACGAAGTAAAGGTTGCTTTTTCGGAAGTGGGAGAAAAGAAGCAACGTGCAGCTTGTGTCTGGGGGGGAGCTGCCCTCGCAGGACGAGGGTGTTTCCTCACCTGTCAGGGACTGGTGCCCGGAAACTCTTCCTCAAAGCCGGTTTGCGTATGGTGACCAAAGCCCTTCCATCTCCCTAGCATCTACACTTAACATCCCACAGACGCAGAGCTTTGTGTGCCGCAAGTGATGGGAGTGCCTGCCGGCACATAGGAACACCTAATCCATGCGGTGGGGTGTGACATCTACGTGACGGTTTCAAGTTTGCTCCTACACACAGTTAAGTCCCTCCTACAGGTGGATTCCGGGTCACTGATTCACGATCACTGTGGGTTGAGCCACGCCTGAAGATATTTTCCAGCCCCTTGGTCTTTAGCGTGTGTAGTTGTTCATACAGATATTTTTTGTTTGTTTTTGGAGGTTTTTTTTAAAGGAAGAAAAAACAAAAATAAAATTAATCCTGTTGATTCTACAGTTCTTTGGGGAAATTATCCCCTTCAATCACGTCTGGAAAACACACATTCGCATCTAAAAAGAAAAAGAAAGCTATTGAGGCAATTCATATCACTTTTCTTTTTCCTCTAATGGGAGTAATGATCTCAACTGAAATGAGTTAGTGAAGCTCAGAGAAAAACCCTTATGTTCCTCACACATTTGTGAAGATTGAGATAAGCCTATTGGTACCTGCCAAGCAGGGAAATTCTCACCTCGTTTTTGAGGTGGGGCAAGCTCACACCTCCTGCCCCAGCCACACAGAAACCAGAGACACTGTGTCCCTCCCGACAGGGGCGTTCCGTGTCTCCGTGTATGCGCCGGACTTCTCCATCGTAGAATCATAGAATCTTAGAATCACGGAATCAAAGGATAATAGCATGGTTTATGCTGGATTGCGGTAGAAGTGGGATCTCACCCTATTTTAAACACTTCAAATAGAACATGTCAAGTCGAAGCATGTTCAGAAGTTCTCGTTTTATTACTTAGGCACATTTTTGTAATAACACTCTGCTCAGAGTTTAAGGGGGGTGGGGAGGAGGGAAGGTCTCCGGTTCCAAAGAACACAGAAAACTTTCTATCCTCGTTCTCCACTAGAAAAAGTGTCACCTCCCCATAAGGGAAGTTTTGGCTGACTAGCAGCTAGAGGACTGGAGGACTGGAGGACTACATTTGAAGCGATTTTGTCTGGGGCAGAGGAGCACTAGTGTGCTCTGTTTAAAGTCGAACTCTCTTCAGGAAGTGCCACAGACCGAGCATCCCGATGCCGATGCTCGTTGCCGCGACAGTTTTTTAGAATGTCCTACTCTTTTGGTTAGAAATGCAGGTATGCTATTCGAGAGAGTTTTGACGAGAGGAAAACGGATATAGAACGAAGCATTTCCCTTGGCCAGAATAATTAAGATGGATTTAAGTGCTTCATCTCCTATTATATGGCTTCAGGTTCTTGGCAAGAAGTTTTTATCTGATAATTATGTTCCGTACAGCTGCATGAGCACTAATAAATTTGGAAATGAACTAGTTTAACTTCAACAGATTTCCCACCCCTTTAAATGCCTTTGAAAAAGCTGAATATCTTGCCTTTACCTGCCATGAATCTGTACGTAAGTTACAAGAGATACATTTGAGAGCCGCATTTCAAAACAAGCAGCCACACAAGTTTGTAACTTAAACAACTGGGCCAAATTATCACTCTTTAATATCCGGTGGATTTCAATGGCTTTAGAACCAATTTGATGATTTCATGTCTAACAATCCACTTTTTATTCCGCCTGAATTCTTACAATAGCAGCTGATGCCTGAAGCTGACTTGCCCAGAGAGAACTTAGCCGATACCTGAAGTCGAAAGCCATTTTCATGAATCCTTAGCACAAAAAAACCCAAACCGAAACCAAAAAACAAAACCAGAACAAACCAACCAACCAAACAAACAAACAAAAAAACCCAACCACCCAAATATTTGCTGAAGAAGAAAACCTGGAAACCTGAGTGTAAGTGCGTACGGAATAAGGCAGACAGACGAAAATCGATGGTCCATATGAGAAAGTTAGTACACGTAGGCAACTGCAGTAACTATACATGGGGGGTGGGGGGGTGGAACAAAACAAAACAACACAAAACAAACAAACAACATAAAACCGGCAGGTTCAGGAGCTTCCCTCTTCATTTTTATCTGCTTCACGTAGTGGCACACTACAGCAAGTATGATGCCAATTCTTTTAATTGTGAAATGAAGTCAGCTCTGATACTTTTTAAATTTTGTTTTGAAAATTAAAAGGAAAACGTTTCTGCATTCATTGGAATGAATAGTATTATTCGAATGATTTTATTTTGGTAATTTAAATAATGTATTATTATTAATTCAAACGTGATCTGACGTAGCTATTTCTGTTATATTAATAACTTTATATAAAACTATTATCTGTAGAAACTAAAGACAATTTGTGAGCATTTTTAGGATGCTTAAAATACTTTTTTCTCTGTTTGTGCTATATTGCTTTTCATATTAGTAGAATCTGGTTTAAATATATTGCAATTCTTATTAGTTTAATTCGCTATCGTTAACACAACTTCTCATTACATTATTTGGTTTTTGGAGTAGAGTATATATAAGGTATAAACATCCAGAAAAGTGTTGACAGATATCACTGGTGGCTTATTTTCATTTGGTTTAAAAAAAACTTGCATAACCCCACGGAAAGCACAATCTCCTTGATTCACTCTGCTCCAAATAGCTGAATGGCAAATCGTATTATGTCGTCATTGTATTACAGAGGGAAGAAGGCTCAGAATGATGCCACCCGGCATGCAAATCGCGCTCAAGCTGTGACGGATGTCGCAGTCACAACCGTACCCGCGGTAAGAATGTTAACAATTTTAGGTAAAACTTTGGTAGAATATGTCCAGACAAAGGTCCAGACAAAGAATTACCAGGGCCATCGGCATATCTGCAGCAGGTAAAGTTTCTAGAGGGTCCGTGTCGAGATCCTCCAACTCCAGCCCCTCGGACACCGATGCGGCGAAGGGCAGCTGCCTCTCACTGGCCGCCAGTGCCCGAAAGTGCCGGGCACCGCAGGCTTTTCAGCAGCAACGCGCAGCAATCTTCTTCCCTAGCCCACTGCCCTCCTGGGGGCTGCTCCGCAGCAGGACCCACCTTCCCCGAGAAGACTCTTCCCCATGTCGTCCCATCCAGGCCCGCCGCCGGCCTCCGGTTTGCAGATGCCTTCTTAAATTCGCCATCAGCATCAGTAGGAATAGTACAGTTAATAAGGACAACCAGGGACAGTGCGGGGGCGATGCACGGCTAGGGGAAGGCCATGCCCACCCGAGCCCCAGCAGCCTCACTGTGGGACGCGAGCAATCCCCGACACCCTTCTTCCTCTCTTGAACCCCAACCTCGAGTACCCCTGGAGCCTACAGGCTAAGCCCCGACCCCTGCCCTGCCTGGCAGGGGTTCTGAAGGAAAGCCCCCCAGAAAAACTTGTCCCCGCTCTCGAAGGCTGTCTGTCTTGGGGCGGGAGCGGGGGAGGTAAGTGGGTGGGAAATACCGGAGCGAAGGGGAGGAATGAGCCACGTCGCAGTTCGGTGTGGGGCAGCATCCGAGGTTGCCCTCCTCTCTCCAAAAAACACCTCCCCCTTCTTCCCCCCGTGTCGCTTCTTCCCTTCTTCCGGCCCGTCTGAGCGGGACTGGGCTGGAGAAGCCTCTCTCGACTCCTGCGAATGATGGGCTCGGCGGGCGCTGCGGAGCGGAGGCAGCGCGGTGAGTACCGGAATGGGGAGCCCGGGATGTGGCCGTGCCGAGGCAGAACATATGTGTCCGTGGTTGGGGGCGAGGCGGGGAAACCCTCCCGTTCTTGGTCCCCTCTCAAATCTTCATGTCTCTGCCTTCCGAAATAACGCGCGAGGTGAAAGTTGGGGCCCGGACCAAACGTAAAGATGTGGACGATCCAGGAAGGCGTCCTTTCCGGGCGGAGAGATTCCCTCCGCCGCACCCCTTTTCTCTTTAACACCATCCTGCCCCCTAATTTCTTTCCGTCAGTGGCAAATCTTATTCATGTGAAGGGAATCTATTGGATTTCAAGCCTGATCAGCTGATGTGGGTTCACCCATGGGCTCATTAAACACACACGCACGCGGACGTCCTGGCTTATTCACACAGCGCTGTCTGCGCCCTGAACATCGCACCGCAGAGGCATGTTGAGGGGTTAGAGAACGGGGACGGGCCGCTGAGTGCCCCTTGGGCTGAAATCAAAATCAATGGCGTTGGAACGAGGTGGTGGGCGGATGATTGTTTGGGGTGTGGTCGTCTGTGCTGGACAAGGATGTAACACAGCCTGCGCCATGGGACAAGGTACAGGTCTGTGTACCGGTCTGGCGTCTCCCGCCAAGCGTCCTCTTGAGGGTGTGAAAGAGAGAATCTGATGCTCTGTAAGGGTCGTCGGAGGTGGGGTGAGAGCTCTCAGTCCTGCTTTAAAAACTTGTTCCCACACCCAGACTTCCCAAGGTCCTAGAGCGCGGCAACTCAAGAGCGGTCTGGCTTCACTCTAACTCTGTTTCTAGATTCCCTTGTTGCTATTGAAAAGATGGAGAAGAAAACAGGAGAGGAAGTGGGCTGCCAGGGCAAGGGGCTCTGCGTGTCTGACATGTTCCATGTCCCGGGGCTGGGACGGGTTGCCCGATAAGCCCTCCTCCCGATGCTCAGTTCGGGGAATACGCTGGGAGAGGTCTGAAACGTTTTGTCAACAGGCGTATAAGCATCTAAACAGAGGTTTTCATGAGGATGCTGGTGTCCTAGGTCGGGAGGCGGCTGCTCCGACAGCGCCAGCAGCACTGTCCCTCTGTTCGTCCATCCATCTGCACGGCGCGGCACAGTGGGGAAATGCGGTGCCACCAGAAGGGGAGTGTGACCAGAACGGCGATATGTTGTACAGAGCAGAAATGAGTGAGAACCGACGTTTTGGTGTCAAATTAGTCATCGCAGTTTCGGGTGTTACAAGAACAGAAAAACTAGACCCTTCCCAGAAGAACAGACGGATACAGGTCACCACTACGTCTTCTTCCCGAGAGCCTCCACAGCCCGTCGGTTCTGTCGTTGCTTCTAATCCTTATTTTTCCACCGCCTCGAGTGAAAGCGGCGCTCAGGTTATTTACTGAGTTGCCTATGCTTTAAAAAAAGCAGCTAGAAATTGTTATCCTTTTGACTGGCGGAGAAATTTAGACTCGGTTTTTACTATCTGGGAGATGTAGCCGAATTTTATGTATTTCCCTCCATGTGCATCGCTGGTACCCGTCTGTACATGCAGCACGGCAGCTAAAACACGAGAGGGGAAGGCACGTCGCACGTGATTTTGTAACTTCATTTAGCAGCAACTCTGCTTTTAAATTTAAATATGTTATGTGCATGAGCCCAGAGCGCCCACTGGAAAAACAAACAAGGAGGAAAAAAAATAACAACAAAAACAAGAACAAAAAAAATCATGTTCTTATATTTTCTCTGTTGAAGAAGAAATTATTTCCTGAAGGTGCAGAAGAGACGTCCTATGAGAGACAGTCGGATTACTCTTCTATCTGTCCTCAGTCTGTTGAGATACGAGAGAGCTACAGATTTCTAAGAGGAGATGTCGGAAGTCAATTATAGAAACACACCATCTTGGAGAAAGTTCGGCTAATGAGCACCGAAATCGAAGAGAGACCGAAGGAAAAAAATAAAAAAGAGGGGGAAGAAGAAGAAAAGGAAGAAGATAATGAAGAAGAAGAAGAAGTAAAAGAAGAAGAAGATAATGAAGAAGAAGAAGAACTGAAAAAGAAGGGACGGTTAATTCAAACACAGCCTCTAAGTTCTCGGGAATGCATCTTCTTTCTGGCAGCCTATTTCTTTTAGAGCTCTTTACCACCATTCCCTCACGTGAAAATTTCTGTAATGTAAACCTTTCGTTTTCATTACTTTTATTAAAAAGAGGAAGGAAGAATCGAGGGAAGGTAAAAGCCTCCTACGATCAGCTAACAACAGCTTCCAAGAAAGACGTCTTTCCACTCAGCACCGGTGCAAATTCAATAAAGAACGGACGGGCATTCTACATGGAGGAATATTAATATATATTCGTTCACTGCGATGTTGCAGCTCCCCACGCCCGCCCCCTACATTTCGTTATCCCAACCTCTCTACAAATAGGCACCCTCAGATAGACACGGTATTTTGATCCTGGCAAATGACATGCAATGCGCGGTGTGGGGAGGGGAAGGAAGCAGCAATTACCACACCTCACCTCCTGTGGGGACGAGGGCGAGGAGTAGAGATGGGACGGAGAACCGAGAGTGCTGCCCGTCACCTGAGGGATGCTCTACCTGCAAAACATCCTTCTTCCCGCTAGGTATCTCTCTCTACTTTTTTTTTTTTCTACCACTTTAATTTTTTTTTTTTTTCTTATTGGAGCAGAGCCCATGTGCGGCGGACAGGGCTGTCCTTAGGAGTGCGCTGGGAGAAGAGGCGAGGATCCGCGCTGAGTGTGGGTCCTGCCGGACGGCGGGCACCAAGAGGTGGCGCTGTTCCCCCGCACGGGGCGGGAGGGGCCCGGGCCGGGCCGGGCGCTGCCCGGGAATGATCCCACGGAGGAATTGGATGTCCTCCCGCCTCCTTCCCGCCTGGAGTACTGCCCGGGCACTGCAAACGGGGCGGGAAGCGGGAGGTGAACGTGAATTTCGCACCTGCAGGCTGAATTTAAAATCAAATCAAAAGATTATAGGCCTATGAAACAGGAAAATAAATTTAAAAAACACCAAAAAATAATAAAAAAATCAAATTCCCTCCGCTGCGAGAGACTGTATTCACAGGGAACAGAGAGATAGCCGTGCATTTCAAACCTTGACTTTCCGATGTGTTATTTCGCACCTAGGTATAAAATGGATACTAAAATGGATAGTATCCATTTTATACCTAGTATCCATAAAAGGTATAAAATGGATACTAAAATAAAAGAGCAGAAACTAAAATGAGCAAAAACTTGGCTCATTCTTCTTCAGCCAGTGCTGCAAGCCAAAACAATGTATAGCACGGAGAGTGGGCTGCTCTGTCCGGTCATCCTGGGCTACTGATGGAGTTGACGTTCTGCATTCTGGCCAAAACACACCTAACATAGAGTTTGCTGTATTTCAGCCTCTGGAAATCTCAACATTTAGTGATCATGTGAATTCTGGATGAAAGAAACGCAGCTTCCACTCCCTCTTCTGCTGCTCCTCTTGATTTCTGCCTTTGTATCTCTAATAAGGAGAGATGTTCTTACCCGCAAAAAATGGCCACTGGCTTTTTATTATTATTTCCAGAGGAGGTACACAGTCAGAGTACTGGAAGATTGTGTGTAAGAAATTAGATTCTTTTTTTTTTTTTTCATATATGCAGAGTCAAAACTCTAAATTCTACTTTTTCTCTTATGGGGAAAAAAATATAGACTGTCATGCCAAACTTCAATTATTTCATCAAATATTGCCTGTTCGACTTTCTACATTTTTTTTCATTTGAATATTTCAGTCTTGCAGGGTAAACAAAAGAGTAAGGAGATAAGGAAAGATAAGGAGAAAAGGAAAGATAAAATGAAAAAGAAAAAAATATTTTCCACTATGCCCACAATACTTGCAACTCCACTTTTCTAAAAAAAACAATGCTTATTTTTGAAGAGCATGGCAATGGTAGCTTTACAAGGAACAGAGGATGGAGCTTGTCCATCCCTTCCATTCTCTATCCTATCTCCCACTTACCTTGTCTACCCATGCAGCCCAACACCAGGGATTTGCCCAAGCCAAGGATGGCAAAGGTGGAGGGTGAAGAGGGGCGGCTGAGGGGCTGAGAAGTTTTATGATGCTGAGACTGTCCTCCTAAACTGTGATGACCAACCCCTCAGAGCACAAAACAGCTTTCTCCTCTTTTCTCTGCTGTATTTTCTTGAGCATTATGTAGAGCATTATGTGTAGAGCCATATGCTCTTATTTACATATAGTCTAAGAAAATGGGTATGAAAAGAAGAGGAAGAGAAAATAAGTGTAAAATGCTGAATACTGGGTTTAGAGAAGGATAGGTATTAAAAGCATGGATGGGGAGAAAAAATAAAGGGATGATGGAGGAAATGTATGAGAATATTGAGAAATTGATTTATTTCAGGCATTTATTATTTGCAACCCATCACATTGTCTCATCTCCTCGGCCACAGCGGTGACCCCAAAGCTGAGCATTATTATGCTGTTTTATATTCATTTGTTTATCTACCCTTGGACGAGAATCCTAGAAATCGCCTGGGGTGGCATTTTGATCACCTTGGATGATCCGTGCAGCTGAGCAGTGGAACATACGCACCGTATCCGGTATTAGGCCGATGTTTGGTAAATGGGTATGTGGTGAGGCTGATGCGAGGTGGGAGCTTTATTTATTGTTCCTATTCCACCCGTCATGTTAAAGTGTCAAGTGTCTGGCATACGGGGGGAAACGTAGCTCTCCTCATGCTGCCCGTGGCCCAGACAGCAGCGCAGGCAGGGCGGGGGAGGTGAGCGCTGCCACCCCTCCAGCCCCGGGATTTACACACACACACACACAAAAAAAAAAAAAAAAAAAAAAACCAACCAAAAAAAAGACGGCTGTGATTCGTGGGGCCGCCGTGCAGTAACGCGGGGGAAGAAGGGGAGAGAAAGGGGAGGGATGCGGCGAATCGGACTCCCGGCATCCCGCCAAGGGAGCTCACCGGGGGCGGAGGCTACCCCTGTCCCGTCGGGGCTGCAGCGAGGCGCGGGGTAAGCCACCGTGAGGGGCGATGTGGGATGAGCCGCGGGGACGGAAAGACGGCCAGACCCCACTCACTTTTGCCTGGCTCCCCGCACACGCTAATGCGGGTCCGAAAGGGAGCGGCGCTGCACGGGCGCTAATTAAGAGAAGGAGGTGGGCGGGGACCGGGCTGCGGCCGCGGGCCGGGTGTCCCCGACACCGCTATTGGTAAAAATGTGTAGAAATGGTGCTTCCTTAATGGACTGAATTCTTAATGAATATGTGGTGAGAGCTAACCTTATGGGTGACCACGTCGATTTCCGATTTGAGAGAGTAGTATTTTTTTTACACATTTTACGTGTAAAAAACCCTATTTTTTACTGACATAACAGCGTAGGGCTTGTAAAACAGGAGCAAAAAGTAGTGCTGAAATAACGTAAGAGACAAAGAATTAAAATATACTTGTGGTGAAACGGTCACTGAGTTAGAGACACTCCACTCTTTATTTAAAAAAAATATACATGCATAGAAGTATTTGGGGAGAGTTAACTTTTGCCCGATACGTCCATTCAGGTAAGTCACTCGTAGTGTAATTATCTACGCATGCACCTGAGCTTTTGAAAAAGAAAATAAAAACACTATGCAAGCGGGGTTTTTTTTGGGGGGGTGGTAATTTTGGAATAACGTTGGTTTAAAAGCAACAATCTTGGATATAAAAACAGAATAATCTTCTGGATTTAATATTTAAACTACTCTTCTTTCCTATCATTACCCTTTGAGATAAACTGAAATGTACTAATAGCGTTTGTCATATAATTCAAGGCCTATAGATTTTCGCATAAAGCAAGTGTAAGATTTCAAGAAGTTTTTTGTTATGTTTTGTTTTGTTTTTAGTCTAAAATAAGGCTTTTTCTATGAAGAATTAGGTACTGGATTCAAATATGCACAAGTTAAAAACTACATGTAATACATTTCATAATGCAGCACCTAAAATATAAATTACAAAATGTCTTCCTTGGAGAAAGCTCTCCGTACCTGGCTCTGCACATTTTAAGAAAAAATTTTGAAATAAGCGATTTCTGAAATAAAGGCAGATACAAGTGCACTTATGGCCATTAAACAGCAATGAAATATTTCAAATCCATTTAAACAGTCCCTATTATACCCCTTATCTATACTGCCTTATCCCTTAAAACGTGGAGGAAGGGGAAGGGTGTGTTGGTGATTTCTAAAATTTTCTTTTCTAAATATGAAGTTAATTAGGCAATCAAACTTCCGGATTCCAGCTCGCGGTGTGATAACTGAGCAGGGTAATAAGATCCTCCTCTCTTTTTAATGTCCAATAAACATCTTGTGCACCTTGATTTGCAAAACTAGCATTGTACATAATCTGTAATCTTATACAGAATAGAAGCATGGAGGAAAATGGATATAAAGACACATACTGCAGAGTCTCACCAAAACCCGGGGGAATGGGGGCTGGAAGCGGAGGAGGGGGAAGGCAAGTGTATTTAAAGAGATAGAAAAGAGGGAGTAAAGGAAAAGTGATAGGCTGCTACTTTCATTAAATTAAAAACAATGCAAATATACCTTACATATGCATCAGTATTAAAAGTAAGACACGCTGGAGCCAACTGGAGCAGGAAGAAAAGAGAATGGCGCGACAGTGGATCCCGGCTCACACATTTCGGCTGCCCGCGCCAAGACCGGCTCTTCTACGCGCCGTAGCCTGGCCTCGATCGCTCATATCAGGGATGTTTGTTTTGTTGATCTTGATGATATTTGGAAGAAAAGGGGAGGCCCCGCTAATTTCCGCTAATTGAGATCTTCCGCAAACAGGGACGATCGCTCCTAGAATCCGCAGTCTCTTCCTCGAACAAGGGGATTTGCATATCCTTTTCTTCTTTTTTTTTTTTTTTTTTTTAAATACCCTAATTTCCTTAATGTATGTAAGAGTAGACGGACGTGCAGAATGCTTTCAGCTGACGTCAACAGACGCGACCTCTCCGCCAAACCTTGAACGTGAAGCGGGGATGGGGGACTCGGGGCGAGGGCGCAGCCGCGGAGGTGCTCCGCGCTTTTCCGCGGGCGCGCAGGCTCCCGCCCGCGCTACCCTATGAAATAAGCTCTGACAGCAGCAGCAGCACTGCCCAGCCCAGTCCTTGGCCCTAAAAGAAGGCCGGTCTCACTGCAGCACCGCCGAGTCCGTCCAACCTTTTCTATCTTTTTTCTTTCCGTTTTTATGACATATATATGCATTATTATTATTATTATTATTATTATTATTATTATTATTATTATTATTATTATTATTATTATTATTAATGTCGTTATTTGCTGGGGTTTTTTTCATCAGGAGAGGTGCGGAAAATAGATACTTCCAATCAATTTTAAAAGATAATAAGAAAATTCCCCCCTCCCTCCCCAAAACGTTGCATGGCAGAGGAGCTTTGAGCCGGTGAGGGCGCAGCATCCATCCGGGCGCCGCTCCGTAGCGCATCGCCGGTGCGGGACCTGGAGAGGGGAAGTGAGGAGAGGCCAGGCGGGCGGCCGGAGGAGTGGGGTGCCCCCATCTCGGGTCGCAGCCGCCGGCGGTCTGATCTGCAAGTCCAAGCATCTCTTATGGCTTTGCAGTGATGCCCTTTCCCTCCACAGGGAGGAGACGCTGTGCAAGCGGGCATTCGGTGAGCTACAGATTCCGTGCTAAAGGGGAATAGGTTAGAGTGTTTTGTCCTTGTCTTTCCCTTCCCCCGCTCCTTTTGGAAACCCTGCGGTGTGTCGTCTTGTTTGGGAGAACTTTCACGCCCAGGGGAGCTTCAGAAGGTGTGGCGACAGGGTGAGATGCAGCCAGTGGCTTAGAAGAGAGGGGTGTTCTCTGATAGGACCAGAGTTTCTCTCCTTTTTAGCTGACATTATTTACGCTTTTATCAGCCTTCTATGACCTGCTCCAGTGTATCACTGTGGACTTTAAATAGCCGCTCCTAGGGCTGCACACCGTATGCTCATGCACTGCTTCTCCCTTCAAGCATCTCAGCTAAACTTAAATGCTCTCTCCAGGCATTGCGGAATGCGGAAACGTGAGTGTGTTTTTGACCGGGGAGCGGTGTCGACACTTAATTTTTTTTTTTTTTTTTTTTTCGTGCGGGCGAGCACTAGCGCTGAACTCCCTTGTTTCTCTTGGGGCTGGCGTTTGGATCCTCACAGAGCTCTCTTTGTCCGCCAGGTTTCCGAGGGCTGTGCCGGCAGGGGATGCCCACCTGCTCGGGGCTGCTGCAGAGCTCTCCCCATTCCGCGGAAGCCCGCGGCTGGGAACGGCGGAGCGCCTTCCGTCTCCCTGGAGCCAAGCTCCGTGGGGGGGCGCACGCCTGTTATCATATATATAAATACATATGGATGGATGGATACATACGTATGCATACATATACACTTATTTGTGTAGGGGCATCTGTAGGATGTACATATATGTAAGTATATATATTTATTAATTTTTTAGTGTCGCCCCTCCCCCGCCCGCGCCCACCCCTCGCAGCCCTCTCCCCTCCTTGACAACTGCCCACGAGGGGCGCCGTGTACAGCCGACAGCGAGATTACATCGACCTCCCTCGGTCACACCCTACACGCCCCCCAGACAGGGGCTAAAGCAGGGGAGAGCCGTCCTGCCGCCCCTCGCCCTCCACCCCTCCCTCTCTGCACCCTTCCCGTTTCGGCGCTAACCCAAACTTCTTCCCGCCGGCCCCCCCTCCCTAAAACCTAGCCGGGGCTTTTACTGGTGTTTTCATGCTGTTTCAAACTCGGAAAGATGGATGAGAGGGGACAGAAGGAACTGCCAGCGCGTTAGGACATCCTCCTTCCAGTGACTAGAGGTCACGCTACAAGTTCGCCTGACAACAGGAATGGGAAGAGTGTTTTTTGTTAACACCGTGATTTTTCTATTTTTTCCTTCCTTTCCTTTTTTTTTATTTCCTTTCTTTTCCTTTTTTTCCTTTTTTAAAAATTCTTTTTATTATTATTATTTTTAACCTGCTGTTGGCCAGCTGCTTGGTTTCGACAGAAGTTGCACTAAATATCAGTGCCTCCCAGAAACAAGACTCAGATGAAACTATTCTTCAGAAGTTAATTGGAGTGGAGGAAAACACCTTAGGAAACTCGACCTTTTGGTTCACTTTTTTTTTTTAAGTTTACAAAGAAATTTAAGCTTCCCTTCTTCTCTAGAAAAATGTAGCTATCGCTCTTCTTTACACTAGAGATTTCTAATTTGTTCTGTCTGTTAGAACAGGACTATGAGAGGTTTTGGAGCAAATCCATTATCTCTGGCAAAGCATAATATATAGTAGGAACTGAAAAAGACCGTGGCAATGGATGAACAATAGGGGTTCAGTTCATCAGCAACAAAAGCGTTGGGAAAATTGGTTGAATTTCAGAGCACGTCCTCCTCAGCAGAGAGGGCTGGACTAGACCTTGGCCAGCCCCCCCCCCCCCCAAAAAACTTGCAGAACCTCACATACAACAGTTCACTTTCTGCTCCAGGACGTAGGAAACAGTGTGGAAAAAGAAAAAAAAAGTAATGGCAAACCCAAGCCAACTTTCTTCATTTCTCTCCCATTTCCATGGATGGAAGATTTTTAAGTATTTTAGAGTCATTGGAGCAAGAACAGTACCGTGGAACTAAGGGACATTTTTAAATAGGGTTGGTGAGGGAAAATACATGGATTTATAGACCTGAAAGAGCTTTTTCTGCTATGAGAGGGCTTGGCCATGGGAATCTTTGTTTGCCACGGGAGGCTCAACTCACTCCTTACATGTGGGGTAAAATCTTTCTCTGATAAAGGTGAAGAAATGTAAGTACCACAGTGTTTGTGTGTGAGAGTGTGTGTGTGTGTGTGACCTTAATCTCCTGCAGAATTTGGGATGCTGAACCCCGGACAGAGGGAGGTTTCCCAGCGAGCCCATGATGTGGCCAGCTCCCCCTGGGTAGCCGGAGAGGGTCGCTCCGGCTGTTTCCTCTCGCTCCCAGTTAGCTGATCAACAAAGCAGGGTTTTTGACTGGACACAGCGTTTATGATGGTGAAACGATTTTGTGTGTCTGATGCTAAACCTGTTGATCTTGGAGTTGTATTCCGTTGTGGGAAATGCTAATTATCTAGCAGACTGCCAGCAGCTGATGAGCTGTGGCTTCGCAGGGAGGTTTTTTTTTTTTGCAGTGCCTGCTTGTCTTTGGAAGGTGTGCAGGTATAAGAGCAAACACTCATAAGGTTGAAGAACAGCAGTTAACAAACCACACAAACGAACAAAAACCTCTCACGGGGATGGGGGCAGGGGGAGGGAGAAATGCAGGAAAAAAAAAAAGGCAGGGGGAGGAAAGAAGAGAAGTTGGAGGCATATCTTGCCTCTGGTCAAGGGATTGCTCGCAGTAGTTAGCCCGTCTGCTGCCTCCTGCATAGTGGGTCACTCGGAGCAAGCAACCACCATTTCTCAGGTTCTTCAAAATGGCTCTGCTCAGCACAGGAACGCACCTGGAAAGGGAGTGTCGGGGACAGGACAGCTCCAATGAAGTTGGGGGAGGGTCAGTGAAGTCCAGCCCGGTCATTCATCCTGGCCTGGGGGTGCCGTCCTGCATACCTCTATCCTTTCCACCAAAACAATAGCATCCTTCAACAACTGCAGTCCACTTGTGTCTGTTGACGGGTGAAGCTGCCTCATCATAATATCTAAGAACACTGCTGCTGCCTGGGAAACTCTACTAATAGTACTAGCAATAATAATAGTAATAGTAATAATAATGATGGTTTTTTTAGCTGAGGCTGTTGTGATCGATATAATACAATGAAAAACAGCAATTCACATTGTATTTATTTGCCTGAGAGGCCCTTGATAAGCTTTCAGAGTTGTAATCAGGGACTATGCCTTCCCAGTAGTTCCAGTTTCAGGACATCATCAGTTAGGAACATGTGGGAAATCTCGGGGGAAAGACTGGCTTAATATGTTTTGCATATTTTGAACTGAAGGCTAGGTGGAGCCTCCAACCTTTATTAAGTAACTGGCAGCTTATAATATACAAATCCCAGACCTGCCTCTAAAGTTTTCATCCCTTCTGTTCAGCAACCCCAAATAATATTTTTAGCCTTTTATTTTTAAGTGTGATTCTCAAGAAAAAATTATGCCATTAAAAATATATATTTTATTATTTCCTGTAAAAATTGATTACCATCTTTAACCCTGCAGATACAGGAGTATGTCACTCATATCTGTTTTGTGTCATCTTAAATCATCTGCAGGAAATGTGGCTAGTCTTTTCCACTTTTAATCTAGGGTCAAGTGTTTTAGTGATTTATCTAATAATCCCAAAAGTTAATGTACTCAGTGCCTTCTAGTCCCATAGATTATCCACATATATTTCTGGAACAAGAATCAAACACTGAAAAGTGTTTAATTATGATCTTTTGCTTTTTGGGGGGCTATTTTTTAGGTTTAAATAATGCAGACAGGCCACAGGTAGTGACGAGAAACCATAATTTTTTGTTTGTTTAATAGAAGTCAGATGATATCATATACATTACCAACAGAATATATGTCCTTTAACAACACATTGAATTCAGGTTTCCACGTGTAATCACTGACTGTTCGTGAGTTTGATTTTTTCTTGTCCTGTGACTTTGAATCCTTGATACTTTGTCCATTTTTTATTTCTGAATTTGGATTTGTGGTAGATACCTCTTTGCATACTCTATGTTCAATGTAAGAGAACTGTAGCCTTTAGTTGCCTGTAAAATGAAATTTTGGTCACAAAAGAAACGATGAGGCACCTTCATTGGAAGGCAAGACAGTCAAGTGACTTACCTGGATGGCAGAAAAGGGATCCTACTCTGCAGGGAAAAATGTCTTGGACTGTACTGGCATGCTGTAATATTTACCTCTACATGAATTTTGTCATAATTCAGTGCGAAAAGGGAACTTATGTAATGCTACCCCCATCTTACATACATCATGGCAGCTTAACTGGGGTTCCTGTGTGTCTTCCCAAAGAATGTGGGTTTGCTGCGGCCAGGATAGAGGTCTGATTGCAATAATAAGAGAATCATAAGTATTCCAGTTTAAAGTCAATAGAGATAGTTTGCTCTTAAGAAATCTATACAAGGTATTTCTTTTTTATATTGCAGTCATCTGGAGACCTATAAAAAGATTAAAAAACAAGTATGGCAATTTATAGACCATTAGGAAGCTAGGAGGAAAAGGTCAGTATTTCTGTTCCATAACTTCCAATAGGCAGCTGTTTCTACAGCAACTTTAGAATAAGTAAGTTTTATACAATTATGTAAATTGGAAGAGAGGAGGCCATGTTAACAGCTGCTTTTGACAATTCAGGTGATGTTTTAGGCAGAACTTTCAGAACTGTGCATTGCTTAAACTTTCAACATACTAGGCAACACTGTAGTTTTAGAAAAGTGCTTTATAACTGCTGCAAATATTTTTGTATTCAGAATAAGCAAAAACTTAACAAGCTCATGATGATTTTGAGTCCCTTGGTGTCAGAGAGCTAAAAAATGCAATTGCTAATAAGGCTAATGAAGAGCTAGGGCATAACCATCACATTGCCTCTTTTGATGTACTCAGGCTCCAAAGATTAATGAACAAAATGCACCAACTATATTGCAGTTATTTCCCAAGTTAGTGCATAAGTGAGGTGAGAAGAGAGCTTGGTGTTTTAGAGATATTATTTGTGTCTTTGGAAAAATTCCAAGTTGCAATAATGTACCTTACTTTTAAATCTGGTGGTGCGACAGCAGGTGGCATGCATGTATTTAACATATACACATGCATCTGTGTTAATATGGATTATATATACATATATGTACATATGCGCTTGTCTAACTACATATGTACCTGTATAAGCATAGATGCACACACACATGCGCTTGTAATTTCATGCCTCTGACTGAAAGAATTTAATGCTTAAGCTCAGAAGCCTATCCTGTGCAACACGATTGATCACCAACAATACTGCATATTGCCATAGCTATTGCCAAAAAAATCTTTCACCTATCTGTAAGTTCAGAAAAACTCATACAAACACATTAGAACTTTATACAATAATCAAAGTGATCACGTGCCTTTAGTTGCATCAGATACCTGATTCAGTTGCCCCTGTTGTGCCTGAACAGCTCAAGAGGTAATGAAGAAGCTGAATAAATCATAATGCAGCATTATAAAAATTCTAACCATTTTGTCCCAGGTTCTAATTTTTCCACAAAGAACACTGGCACAATTAGGTCTTATGTCTCCCAGGTAAAAAGCATTGGTGTCAAAAATACAGTCTATACCATGGTATATAGTACCTGTTTAAAACAGAATTGCTCAGATTCAAAGTCTTAGAATCTGAAAACACAAATAAACTATTAATATCTCTGCTGGATTTATATTTAGAAATTAGTAGATTAGCAATGTCTGTGTGCTGCTTCTTGGTGGCAGTATTAATTTTGAGCTGTGTCTGACAAATGGGATTGTTTCCCCACTTTCATGTTTTTGTAATTGCAATAAAAATGGGCTTGTTGATACAGTTGTTGTTTTACAGTGTAACTACATAAACCTGCATACATATTTTAGCACACATAGACACATGCACCTAGACTGACACATTTATATATGGTGGTGTCCACCCAAGTGGACATAAGTTGTATCGTACAAGCAAGTTCTCTAGCCAACAAAGAGCATAAACAACTTCAGTTTAACCTCTTGAATTTAAAAAATCCACCTAAAATGTGGCAATGTGTGTAAGTGCAGGTTAATTTACAAATAACTCTACTTAAACACAGTGTGGCCTATCGACTGTGACTGTATGTGGACACGGTGTGTTTTATTTTGCAGCTTAGAAGAGTAGCAGCATGAATATTAACTTGGTATTCCTTTAGGAATTCTGAGCAGTCCATAGTCTGTCTGTAATGAAATTTTTGGTGTGTATCTTATACTGAGCATAGCACATGAGAACTCTTGAAGTACATTTATTAATTTCAACAGTAAACATGGTAGATCACAGTGAGAAGGTTTGTTTTATCAGGTATTCTCAAGAGACCTATTATGCATGCATTTAAGAGAATTCTGTAAAAATTTTATTGTTAAATATTTCAAAGTATAATGTTCTTTTAGCGGGGAGGGGCTGGGGGGGGGGGGGGAAGGCGAGGAGGAGGAGCTGAGATTTAAATCCTAGAACTGTACATAATGCATCAAGACTTGCCTCCGTCAATTCCATGAGTAACACCAGCATGCAGTTCATCTCTCTTAGTACGAGGTTAATAAAAATAAACGGTAAATCAGTTTATTTATAACTGATAAAAATAAAAATAAACGGTAAATCAGTTTATTATATAACGGTAAATCAGCAGCAGGTTTTTTAAAGGAGTTTTGTCAGATGATGCATGGTCTTAGATAAATATTGCTGCAATGTTCACCTGTGTTGCATTCTAACACAGACACAGAGATACACGCAGGCTGGAGGGAGTGGGGGTGGGAAGAAGGGCGGAGAGTGGGTAAAAATGCTACAGAATATGCTGAGCCTGCTGCTCGCAGCTTCCCGCACAGACAGGCGGAGGAAAACGCCTCGCACGACCGTCCCTCTGTAAAGATCTGTGAGTAACGATAGGCGCGAAGCACGACAGAGATGCGGAGTAAAAATAAATAAAAATCCACATCCCCTCTCACCCCAAAGCAACTAACTAACCAAAAAAAACCAAAAAAAACAAAAAAAAACAACAAAAAACCCAAAACCCAAAAAACCACCAAAACAACAACAAAAAAACCCAAAAAACAACCAAAAAACAAACCTCATAGACACTCCACGACAGAGCAAATTTCAGAGTAATTACACATCGACTCATTGGGTAGCACAGCCTTCCTCCAGGCTTCCAAGCGCAAGGACCCCTCCCCGCCGAGGCATCCCTCCTCACCAACGGGGGCTGCCCTAAAAGAAGCGCAGCAGCGCTCCCTGGGGTCGGACAGGCTACTTCCCGTCCCCAGGAAGAGCGTCCTCCCTCCCGGCCTCTGGATATTAGAGCGGTCTGTGCTGCAGAGGAGGAGGAAGGTAAAGGCGGCGGGAGGATCCCGCGCACCAGGGCGGCGGGGTCGGCGATACTGGAGGCGAGACCCTACTCGGTCCCGGCGCCGGCCGCTGGTGGCTCATGCATATCAATAGCCGTTTGTACTCGAGGTTTCTCATGACATCATCATTACCTTGGTCTCCTGCGGTCCAGGACCTCTGACCTTGCCGGGCTGGTCCATATTTTGGCACTGAAAGCCCTCCAGTGATGGCCCTTTTCTCCTTCTTTCAGACCGAGGGTAGCAGCAGTCGGCAAGACCGCCGTCTTCTTCTCCCCAGCTCTAGGAGCTCAGAGAAAGCGAGAATCTCCCCCCTCTAAAACACACACGCAGGCAAGATATTTGCAATCAACCTGCCACCATTTGGCAAAGAGCTCTATGCAGTGCATAATCTAAGGAGGATCAGGAGCCTCATCCTCGAATCATGTCGTTACTTCCTACTGAAAAGGATTTCGCTCCCCCCCCGCCCCCCCTTCTTCTTCCTCCTTACACCGCGCTGGAAATTGCCGAAGGCTTTTCATCCTTTTAGAAGCTGAGAAGTCTTTCGTGAAAACGAAGCGATTTACAATGCAAATAGGGGCCTGTAAAAGGATGGATGCTCCTCTTTCTTATCGCATCTTGAAGCAACTTAATAACTGGTTTTATTTTCCGGTATTAACAGAAGAATTGTTGGCTATCGCTGCCGGAAATTACTGGCTGAAACAAAAAGTTCAAATAAACTTTGTAGGCAAGGAATCACTTTTGGAAGTTATTAGCTGCACATGCATAGACATACATAAAAGGATGACATTTTAAAGCAGCTTGGAGGAAACAACGTTTGCTAGAATGAATCTGGATTATAGCAAGGACGAAAAAGTATTTTTTAAAAAAGAGTTTTGAGGGAAGCGGGTTGTTATCTTTGGTTATCTAGCTGTATGAGTGTTTTGGTCTTCATAAAGCTAGATAACCGAAAGTAAAAACTCCTTCAAGGTCATCATACAGCGTGTGAAAATGAAAAACTGCTGCAAGAGACAGTAAAAATCGAGAAAGGTCAGGAATTCTTATTGAATCTAACATTTTTACAGCTGAAGGTGAGACTAGAGGAAATTAAATGGCATACTTATTCCAAAATATGAAGCACAGAATGAATATCCACCCGCTGCAGAGACAACATGGTATTAATGGTAAACAATGTATGCACAACCATTGCGGTTGAATATAGAGAGATATAAATAAAGAGAAACTCAGAACAATCAACGTTAAACCGGACTAAGAGGATATACATAATTTTTTTCTATTAGAAACCTAATGCTGAGTTTTATTTTGCGAAGTGATTCATTGCTATGAAATGACCTTAAAAATAAAGGTGGCAGTTGGTGATGATGAAGATGGTGGTGCTGATGGCTACTGAACTGAAGAAAAGAAAACTCAAATACAACAAAAAAAAAACCCAAACCAATCCAAATCCTGTCTGTCTGCATCTGAGAGGTTAATTTCAAATCATATGAAAGCAGGCTTTCAGAAAAGTTTATACCGAAGTACAGACGAACTTAATAACTTTTATCTACTTAGAACTCGGCAGAGCTGCACAAAGATGGAGAGAAAAAAAAGTAATGGCCGATTTTTATTCCTCTATTCAAAGCGCGAGCATAGATGCTTCTCTGTTTCGAGAGGGTTTCCTTGAGGAAGCTACTGAAGCAGAAAGACGTGATGGAGACGAGATCACCTCCCCCCGTCAAAGCGTTAAAAATGTTCTATGCCTTGCTCTACGCCTAGCATTGGAAATGAAAGTGACATTTACTCCAAAATCCACGTGTGCGCCTCGTCTCTTTTCGTTTAAGGATGATCAGGTCTATCCTGGAAACAGCTCTGGCATCCCATACCGAAATAATTAGGACGTATATAGAACTGACAAAAACACGGGAAGGAAGGGGGGTGGGAGAGAAGGGGAGGGAAGGGGGTGGAGAAGCGGAGGATCTGTCTTGCCTAATTGATTCCGTTAAACGACATGCAGTAGATGTGAACGGCTGGGAGCTCTCATTCCCACGCTCGGGGCAAATGGCAGCGCCGTGCCCTGGCGGTCGGTGACAGACAGCCCGGCGGGGGCCGGGACCGAGCCTGGAAGCCCAGGGACAGCACCCGGGAGAGCATTTCCCAGCTGCCATGCCAGAAATGGTGAACGAAGGAAAGGGGCTACAGAATACGCCCGCTTGCCCCGCGCCGCCCCCGCCCACCCCCGCCCCGCCACCGTGCCCTCCGCTGGACAAGGGGGAACTTGCGCAGGGGCGAAACTTGCACCCTTTTCCCGCGGAGGTCCCGAGGGGACGCGGGTTTTGATCCAGATGGACGAAGGGAATGCCAGGGCTAGTGTGTCGTGGTGGCCCTGCAAAAAGTCCCGTGTTTTTAACAAATATTGTATTTATAATTACGGTTGCTTAGGCGCCTCTCACAGAGAAATTGAGGAGGATTAATTGCTCGGGGTAACATATTTCCTTTGGACTTGACCTAGACGTCTGTCCAGAGGCGCGCTGGAATGTGATACTGTGTTAGTAACCGAACGTTCTCCATGCAGATTAAAATAAGATCAGCGATAAGGGAAGGGGCTCAGTGATCTCCGTCCGTCTGGGGCAATCCCTCTGTGCACCGCTTTTATAATTATTTAATTTTGTTATATATTTTCACTTTGTTATTGAACTGCTTATAAAAAAACATTGTTTAGAGGCTTATAGTGGGAATATCCACCTTCACGCCACGCACTGCACTGTGGGGAGGATGGAACAGGGAGCCAGCCAGTATGTTCTGGAAGCAGCAGGCGTACTGGGTAGCAAAACCGAAGAATTTTGCCTCAAAATTCCCCATCCTCTCTGTAGCTGTTAAGATAACCCTAGTTTCGGCTGGAGAGTCCCGCCCGGTTGCTGCCGGCAGCGGCGGCCGCCACCCTGGCCGCGCTGTTTTAGGCTTGAACCTCTGTTCTGGCTGAGCGTCGTGTGTTCAAAGTTTTACTGCTGCAGCGCCCGGTGAGGCGAGTTGCGTTTATTTACAACGGAACAATGTTTGAGCCACCAGCCTTTCACCGCAGAGTAGCCGCCTCTCATTTTGCTTGTCTAGGGGTGCTATTTACCTAGAGCCATTGTCTACTACAATTAACATTTGCATGACAAAGTGCAGTTTTCTTTCTCAACGTGCTTCAATTAAGGCGATAAGCTGTTTTCTGGGGAAGCCCCTGTTTACTTAGGCATGAATGGGGTCAATTCACTTAAGCTGTTGCTTTTGTCTTGGGCTTCGGTGTAAATTTGTGAAGGAAAACATCAGAGAAAAACAGCAGCGTGTTTGCCATTGTCATCCTAAATTGTTTTGTACCTTATTAAAATCAGGTTATTATCAACCAATAAAATACGATTGCTATTATTACCATTGCTACACTTATTCCTTCACTTCTTTAGGAACAGAGATGCATTTCTCCGTGCCTTTTCTCCTACACAGTAAACGTCTGACTTGGAGAAAGAGAGCATGTGGAAATGTGGGAGCAGGCCCTCAATTTTATGCTTTAACAGGTTCTTGCAGCAAGTAACTAGGAAAGGTAATCCTTCACTAGGATTGTCTACTTGTTAGGTGTTGCTCCCGCAAAGCTTGAGTGGAAAAAAGAGTCAATGTATCAAACAAAGAAAAAGCCTTATGTAATGGACGGTAAAACCAAACTTAAACCCAAAAAGTTGAAATATCACTGGGCAATTCTCTCCAAGCCAGTTTTAGCACTGGAGGAAACCAGATCAAGTTTATTTAGCATTTGGCATACAGTACATTGTAAAACAGTTGGAAGGTAGTTGCAGGTTGCATGAGTATGCATGTTAACTAGCAGGGACTGGGGTTTATTCTTTGTGAAAAGAGAGCAGCAGATTGCTGTGCAAGGCCAATGTTAAAAAGGCAGCTGAATTTAACACCATCTGGAAGAAAAGATCACTTCACGACTTTCTCACACCATCAGACAAAACTAGTGTCTCTTGTTCTCAGTCCCTGTCTATGCAACCATACAATACTGAGTCATTATACTTTTGCTGAGAGAAAATTTGAGAACACAATATGGGTAACTGGTGAATGACCAAGTTTCATTATGCCTGCTTAAGTCGATTGAAATCTATGTCTAGAGCTATGAATGGCAGCATTGTTTTCCTCACCGATGCTGTACTAAATGTCAGCACAGTGTAAAGAAAAACTAGAATTCTGCAAATAACTTGCCAGATCTCAATTATAATATTTTCCCACACTAGAACTAATATCATTGCTAGTGCTTACAATACATGAAATACAACAACAACAACAAAAAAAAGGCAGAGAAAAAAAAAAGAGTTAATTTACAACTTATTCAGCCAGACAAACACTTCAATTTTCTTAAAATTAGTTCAGTGGAGAGAGTTGGATAATCAATTACTGAAAATTCCAAGGAAACAAACTGCTGCTTACGAAATTAAAAAACTGAATTATGCAAATAACTTGTATTCAACAACTATATTTACCCTCCAGCTTGTGACTGATAAAATATTAGTAGATGTACTTTATGGTACACAGATCACTTTTTCAGAGCCTAGGAGATGATTTCTTCTTTAAGGTTTAGCTGAAATGACACAAGCAAAGCAATGGGAAATGTATTTCTCCAGGTGCTAAGAGGAAGTACACCAGGGCATCTCAGTGTTGACACAGGTACCAGAAGGACAGTTTTCATTTCTTTCAATTTTTAACTACTGCTTTTTTATCTTCACTTTATAATGGTTTCTGTTATGAGTGCTATTCAGATCAGTCCTCTGCTTAGGATTCATATGCAGTACAGACCATGAAATAGTTCAAAGGCATGGTGAAGAGTTAGTTGTGGGTGCTTCGTTAGAATGTCTGTATTTTAGCAAAAGTGACCACGATTCTGCCTGTGTTTCATAAAGCATGGTACAATTCCTGGCACAAAAATTTGAAATTATGGGCAACTACACTTGTGCTGAATAACATACCCCTTCAGCAACTCCACTTGCTGCTTTTCCCAGCAGTTCCATTGCTGCAGCCCTGGACACTGAGACTGCTGGTGCATGGAGCAAGCTGGAGACTGGTGGGGTAATTGGGGAGGCATTGATGCTAGACAAATTATTTTCTAACTTTCTCATACAACCACTGTGAATGAGGGGCAGCTGGTGCCATCTGTATCTGGAGCAGTAGCAGGGCAGCACAGAGAGGTGATTGGGAGATTTAAAGAGAAGTCAAGCCTTCACCAGTTCCCTGCCTGCTATACAAAACCTGGCAGCTGTTGGAGGAGGGAGTTCCTTTCACCTACCAAAGAAGAGTTGTTTATATGAATGGACATATTCATGTGCACACCTCCCGTTTCCTGAAGTTTCCATTAATATGCAATAGCATAGGGTAGATAATTTTTGTTCCAATTAAGATTAGTGTTGTGAAATATTTCATTTTGCAATGAGGGCAAGGACACACTGTCTTTTAGGCCAGATCCCTCTCTTCCTATGTGAATTAAAAATTGTTTTCTTATTTCTTTTGGCTAGAAGAGGCGTAGAGTGCATAGCTGTCCCACAGAGACATGTTGGAAAAAGTCCATTTAAATTTTTTAAGTGTACACCACTTCCATTGATTGCTCCCCTGGAGTGAGCACATTTACTACCCTTTACATCCTCCATTATTTTAATTTAGAAGAAAGAAAATGTCAAACTTTGACGATTAGATTTCCTATTTAAACAACAAATGCATGAGGTAAATATTAGGGCATTTCTTATCGCCCTGTCTGGGAGAGGGAAAGGAGGAGAAAGGACCCCTTTGACAGCATGTCAATAGTAAACTGTTTTGCTCTTCCTGAAGCTTGCATTTGTGTACAAACATATAATTATAAATATACATTTGTGTATGTATACATATACATCCATAGTTCATGGTTTAATGCTGGTGTAGCCCTGTTAGGGTCCGAGTCTGACATGGATGAACTTGTGCCGTCCCCTTTACGGAGATCAGGACTGAGCCTGACACCAGGCTGTACAGCCTGATTTTAGGGATGTATGCAGTAATGCAGTGGAAAGGGAATGTGGTGTTCAGTCTGTGCCTTTAAATCTAATGCTCAATAAGCTATTTCTCCCCTAATTCCACATTACTAATGCTAATCCATGCTTGTGGAGGTGGGGAAGCGAGAGGAGAGGGGACAGAAATTCCCCTGGCAAATGAGGTGGGTGCGCTCTGCCCGCGGGATCCCTGCCAGGCCACACGTCCCTCCACGGCTCCCCAGGCCGATCCCGCAGGTTCGAAGCCCAAGCCACCGACCCAGATCCGCGGCAGCGCCGCCGAAGAGCATCCCCAGCGCCCGTAGCCCCAGCTCCACCAAGGGGGTGCCGCGGCCCAGTCACGGGCTCGGTTCCCACTGCGCGGCGGCCATCCTGATTGGAGTTTCCCAGGA
The DNA here is from genome assembly GCA_025920805.1 of Petroica traversi. NCBI lineage: Eukaryota > Metazoa > Chordata > Aves > Passeriformes > Petroicidae > Petroica > Petroica traversi. The sequence continues at coordinate 912,703 of JAHLSL010013569.1, read as the reverse complement.
GACCGGTGGCGGCGCGCGTCGGATGGGGCGGGATGCGCCGGTGCGTGGCTCCGTGCCTCTCCTCTTCCGGCAGTTCCCAGCCGGTACACCCGCCCGGACTCACCGCCTGTGCCCTCTCTCCGCCCGCGGGGCTGCATTACTGTTATTAATTGCCATAACCTCTAATAAGCGCTGACTGCCGAGGAGCAGCCTCTGGCGGCAGCCAGCGCCCTCTTCCCTCCGTTTCCGAGTAACTGAGTTATTATCGCTACTGATCCACAGCGCCGGTGCGCCCCTCCGACGAGGGAGATGTAAAAAAAAACCCAAAAACAAAAAAAGCAAAAAAAACAAAAAAAACCCCCCAACAACAACAACAACAAAAACAAAACTCAAAAAAACTCCATGTCTTAAGCTGTTACAAAAGCTAGTTAATGACATAGTGCATGGATATTTAAACTTGTAAGAAAGGATTAAGGAGAAATCTTGCTACACGGGGCTAATGATACCGTCTTGGCTCCGCAGTACTGTCAGGTGCAGCCCAACCTGCCCACAGTCGTGATTGCCCTGTGCCCCTCACTGCAGTGTCATGTCACAGGATCCACTCTGCCACTAAAAGGCTCTTTGGAGGGCACGGCTGCCACCTCATGCCCACTGTGTTTTGCTGTTAATTTAAAAATCCATAACCACCTGCCTTTCAAATTTCTGTGCCTGGCCCACACCAAAAAGACTTTTTAAAAGTGGTTTGCGCTAGAAGGGTAAACACTCATATTTAATGTAGGAAAAATCATTGGATGCACTGAGTTCAGGGCAAAACTGATCTTTCTTCTCCTGGTGTAGATGCTTTGTTGCCATATTTCTCAGTTCCCTCAGCACTTACTGAAATCTGAAGCACAGAACCATAGAATGTCCTAAATTGGAAGGGACCCACAGGGATCATTGAATTCCAGCTCCTGGAACTACACAGGACAGGCCCAAGATTTGCATCATGAGTAACAGCGAATGGATATTCACTCCTCCTAAACAGTGATGATTTAAATATTTGTGCAGAAGTGCAGTGTGTGATCAGAACTTACATCTTCTTTGCTTAATGACCATTATGGCCCTGATGGTTCTGAGATGAGTAAGCAAGATGGGTAAAAGTACCAAGATCAGCACACCAAGGTAATGAAGGAAGTAAGGAAACTGCTAGGCAACAGAAATTGTTATGATAAAACACTTTCTCCTTAGCCTTTTGACCTCCAGTTTGTACTTCAGCATGGGGAAAGTAGAAGCCAGGTCGAAATGAACTTTTTAAGTAAATGACTATGCAAGACAGTCAGCAGTTTGCCTTCTTTAGAGTCTTAGAAGAGTTTGTTGGGAAAAATTAATATTCTGTGCTTTGGGTCAAAACTTAGTAGGTCTATCTTTGACTTAAATAGAGACACCTTTCAAAAAAGAACCTGTATAGTCTGAATGACATAATTTTGCCTTCAGAATAAACACTGTGACAATGAAAAGAGGCACACAACAGTTAGTTAATTATGATTTTTTAAAAATATGTCTCTTTAGTTACATTTATTCTGTTAATAATGTCAGTTGTCTGAAAGGGACATTAACATAAAAAATACTCCAGTATCATTGTCATGTAGAATACTATCTTTAAGATACAAGATTTTAGGGTGTAATAAAACAATATAATTATCTTAGAATAACAGTTCTAGTTCAATGTAATTAGAATCTAACCTACAGTAACCTAGCATGAGAAAGCTGGAGTCAGTAACAGAAAACCTGCACAGCAAGGATGGTATCACACATATGCAGTTTTCTCTCACTTAATTCAGCAGCAGTTGTTGTAGATCAGAAGAGGTAAAATTAGCTTTCTTTTGTATAGAGATAAATATATGAATTACTGTCTTTAGCTGTTTTCTGTCACAGAAAGCAATTGCTGCTGTAGCATCTCAGAATTCACCGTAGATGTATAGGAAGGTTTAGGCTGGTGGTGGTACAGGCTGAAACAGAGCCAAAGATAATTCTTCATATTAGAAAATTGTTTCAAAACAGACCACTTCTCTATGGCTGTAATTGGTGTAAGCATACCTTGTAGAGATTCCTGTCCAGCTGACTACTTGGGGTTTTATGAGTTACCAATATTTTACCAGCGGACATAAATATATTGTTGGGAAATCTATGAATGTTTTTTCTTCCTCTAAATTCCTGTAATTCTCATATGGCTGGGCTCATTAACAGCTATATAGATCCTATTTTATACACCTGGAGAAAATTGGCATATGCAAACTCATAACTTTGAATCTGGAAACCTACGATCTGTGTCAGCATTTGCACTATTGTGAAGCGAGTTTACTATGTTCCATCATATCCAATACACTCTACCTCATTTGTCTTCAAAAGGTCTTTTCCAGCTTAGTTAATTTTGTGATTCTGTGACTTAATGTGCTGAGGGAAGACCTTTGTTGATATAACTCCATAATATAGATCCATAACATAGTTAGCAGGAGTGAGTCACCTCTGTCCCCAGTCTGTGAGTATTGACAGTACCGAAAACTTCCCTTTCTTCCCTTCATTGTCCTTTACCGCTGATGATTAATGAGATTAAACTACACAAAATGAAGTAACCATTTAATGATACTGTAACTAAATCATCATTTCCCACAATAGATGGAGGAGAGAGACTCTCTGTACTGTAGCTTATATTTAAATTTCTTCTAGTCTTGTAGGAATAATACTTTATTTCCCATAGAATAATTTAATTCCTAATCTGTACACAAATATTCTGTTTTGCTTAAAACAAAATAGAGAAGAGAAAGTGATTATTTTCTTCCCTCTTTTAAAAATGATTCATCATATACAGCTATGTAATATATTACAACACCTTGCACAGCACTATATGAGTAAGTTAATCTAATGCCCAGAGCCATTATGCACATTCCTGGATGTCCTTCTGATATCTCTCCAATCCACTGGATTTAGAGGTGCGACTATGCAAATGTTTTACTGATAAATAAATTACTATAATTGTAGTTGAAATTCCACTGAAATTTGTAAAACCATTGCATCTAAATAATGTATTATTAATTATTTAATTATTTATCAAAACTAATTAAAAATAAATATATGGAAAAGCATACATTTATTTTTAAAAGCACCTTTTTTGCACCAGGTCAAAAAATACTCCAGATACCAAAACACAAAAGAGAGAAAGAACGAAGTTTCCTTCATTAAATGTAAGGAGGTATTTGTTTTATTAATAATACCGCAACAAAGGTGTCAAACTTGCTATCAATGATAATATATTTGGCTAATATATAGAATATATAGAATATATAGAATATATAGAATATATAGAATATATAGAATATATAGAATATATAGAATATATAGAATATATAGAATATATAGAATATATAGAATATATAGAATACTCTTCCCTTCTTGTCTTCCTACTAATATAGCCACATATGGGCTATATATAGAATATATTAGTAGGAAGACAAGAAGGGAAGAGTAAATATGGGTGAAAGGTGAGTGTATGTAACAGTAAGAGACAAACAGCTGTTTATCTTACACTGAGGAACAGTGAGGGGATAGCAAGATTTTAGCAGCTACTGATTTAACAAGGAGTGTTAGACCTACATCAGTAATTGCAAAATTAAAACAATGGCTTGTCCATGTTTTCAAGTCAGTATTCAGTGCTAAATGTGTAAGGTCTCAATAAAAAGCCTAGTGGTTGTTAGAAGCTGTTCTGATGGATACCATTTAGTTCTGTTTGCAAAATAACTTTATTTTCAGTCTCATGAAAATTTTAATTCTAGACTGGATTCTAATCATCCTCTATAAATCATCACAGGCATCATCAGATCTCAGTGTACACACAATAGTTTTTATTTTCCCTTTTCAGGAAAGACCTTGCCAATGAAATACAGAAGATTGATTGCAGAAGACCTGCAAAGGCATATTTACTATACCAGATACAGTAAGCCCCATTTGGTGTATTAGCATTTAGCCATTTTATGCAAATTTAGTAAGAAAATTACTCCTGTATATGATTTAATGCGCATCAGCAATAATTCATAGTGTCCTCATACAAAGAAAGAAACTAAAAATTCATTAGAAAACTGGACTAGTGACACTACATGGTTAAAACATTATTAAAGCATATTTCAGTGTTTTGCTTACACTAGCTTTTTCATCATGGTGCCACCATTTCATGATAAAGTACACAGAGGAGAAAACATTCAACTTAAAATGTCTGCTGGCACACATCACTGGATTTGTATGTCACTAAACAATGAATGAGCACAGCCTTGAATACCAACTGTTTAATTAGCACTTTTGCCAGCCATGCATAGAAAACAGCTCATTTACATGCATCATGCTTACCGATTAGTCCCATAGAAACTGGGTTTTTTAAAATGTATGTCACACTCTAGTATGCCAACTAAAGAAAATCAAACAACGGTTATTATTCCAAAAACCTTGAAATTCAGAAATCGAGTTAAAACATGTAAAGACTTTATTTATCTTCTAGGTATATTTTAATTATGTTATTTAACCTTAAATGTGACAAAAAAGACAAGATACAACAAATAATTAAAAACTTCAAAGGGTAACAGAAACCCTCTAACAGTCTGCAGTTTAATTAAAGGGTATTATTGCAAACCTCTTGAACATACAGCTACATTTAATGACAAGTGGTAACTTGTAAATGCTGCATTTGAAAGGTGCTACTCCTGTTCTAAACACTGTTGATAGACAATGCTGAAACATCTAAATTCTCCCAGTGAAAGTGTCAATTTTGAGCATAAATGACGTTTGTTTTTGAAATATTTGTAACTTCAGAAGTATACCATTTTGAAGCATTTTGCTTAGAAATATTCCCTTGTTTTGCCCATGTCTCTCACCATCTGCAAAATGAATAGAGTACTGTTGAAGAGATGTGCCAGTTCATAGAAATGAAAGTCAGCCATTTGATCACATTTTGCTAATAACATACAATACACAGAAGCATTCCCTGGCTGTACACACAATATACCTAAGATACTATATATAACACAAAGGCTTAATTTCCCAGTGAAATTTAAAATATAAATCCTCTTTCATCTATGAAAAAGTAAGCTTGTGAATACTTTTATATGCTCGAGTTTCACAAGCACTATGTATTCAAGTATCTGTAGGAATGTAGGCTACCAAGTAAAGGCCCATCAAATAAAAATACACTGTATTGACTCCCAGTCATTGAGCTCAATCTCACAAGGTCCCTGTTTTTCAAGCAGTCTTTGTTGTCTTATGACATATGGTGACGTTTAAATTCATTACCTCGTATAATTAGAAGCAGCTAAAACAGAGCCTCAGGTTCACTCTATCATACATAAAATTGGTATTTCTTATGCATGGATACAATCTTCTGTACTTTCATTTTTAAGCTGGATTTTTACCTGTTTTAATATGTTTTCATCCCTGTAGCTCCCTCAGGTGAAACCCAATCCTGTGTCTAACTTGCCACCAGTTACATTGTGTTAAAGACCACAGGATATTTGAATTCTCAGGTGCAAAATGATGAGTTCATCCACAAATGAGCTGAAAAACAAGCAATTTTAATGTTCTAATAATTAAAAAAAATAATGATGACCTCCCCTCCCAAAAAAAAATTAATTGCAGACACTTTAGCAATTTTTAAGAAGGTTTGTTATCTAGTTCTATGAATACTGAATTTAAATCTGAACATATTTATTTACTAATATTTTGGAGAGTGCAAAAGAAACAACTCATGTTACTGTATTTGGAGATGCTATAAAAACATGTGGGAAAAGTAAAAGAGTACACATAATCAAGTAGGTTAGCAATATTTTCTGGAAACCTCAGTGTAAGATTTAACATGTAAAAAAAAGGGGCAATGAATACATGAGTGGAAAAAACATCTGAAACACAAATAAATATTCAATAGCTACAGATACTGAGTGATAGAAAGAGACTAAAGATTGAAGAGTTCAAGTTACAAGGATAAAATATGATTAAAAAAAAAAGACAAACACAAAGAAGAAAAAGCAGCAATTTCCCAAATATGTAGCATATTTTAAAGCATCCTCTTGGGAGCTCATAAGGCAAAGGAATATGAGACTACCTAGAATACAACTTGCCATTTAAAAAGATGTACAGTAAGTCAAACTGAGAAGATGCAAAGAAAAAAATGGAAAAAGTATTAAAGTAACAGAATGAGACATTGCTTCAGAAGAAAAGCTTACAAGAAGTGACTAAGCTTGCTGATGATCAAGGGAAATATGTGTGGGTGCTTGGATAAGGAAAAATTCCAGCAACCAAAGGCTTGCATTGTGTCAATCATTTTTTGTATGCATCCAGAATTTTCTTTAACGTTAACAAAAACCTGGCCAATAAAGCACAAATCACAATGTAACATGAAGTCTATACTGATGTGATGGACCATGTACCTAGGAAACGTAATAAAGGGTGTTAGCACAGGAGATCATTGAGTAACTGAAAAAACTCCTAGTGAGCAAGTGGATGGTGGGTTAGATTGAAAGGAAATAATGTTGACTCCAAAGCCTGATCCATTTAAACCCAGAGTGGAGAATACTCCAGTGAACTTATTGCATTCTTGAGAGGATTGACTAGACCAGCTCTCAGATCTTTTCTTTTAATTTCTAACTTTTTATGTTTAGAAAGTTATTTGATTCCAGGTGATGCTTTTGCCTAAGGACAAATCTTCAAACAAAATGTTTTCTAAAGATAAATGTGGATAGTGCATGCTCATTTTGAGGAGCACATGTAATAGAGACTTATTGTTATAGTGCTGCTGCCCAGACACCATCACTGGAGCAACAGGAATACGAATATTAGCTTGAAACATAAATTTAAAAAATCAGAAATTAAAAGGGTTGGATTAAGATGTATAGCTTTATATTGAAGATGCCAAATATCCAATTATTTTAGATATTGGTACATTCCTTCCATTTACTTGACATAGATAGATAGATAGATAGATAGATAGATAGATAGATAGATAGACAGATAGATATCTACTGCCTTTGCCTTTATTTCACAGTTTCTGGAACACAGTGTGTGAATTATTCCTTTCTGTGAATGTGTGAAGTACAAAAATAGCTTATTGTATATCATTATATTGTGGTCTGTAGCAACATGCTTACAAATAAAATGTTCAAAAAAAGGCATATTTATGTGTCATAGACAGTTTTCACTGTCCTTTAAAGTTGTTTGCCTCTTTCTACTGAAGCCAATGCAAGATGTTGGTACTGTTGCAAAATCAAGATCTCTTTATGAATGTCTGTAGAAGGTTAAAATTACAGAGTGTCAAACCATTTATAAATTATTGTCTTTGAGTAGACACTGACAGAATACCAGGCCAGGTTACTTTCAGAGGGACTTGTCCTGGTTTCATCCTTAACTTTCAGTTTGAACATAGCATGAATGTTCAGTCACCTTGTTCAATAAGAAGGATACAGACCAGCCCACTCAATTAAAGTGCTTTGACAGTATGGTATGGGAGCTGATTTGGTGTCTCTGAGTTGTTTTCCATATCTTACTGGCACCATTACTGCTATGCACCATGTATAGTTATATACATACATATATCTGTATCTATATCTATATCTATATCTATATCTATATCTATATCTATATCT
>JAHLSL010013569.1:815585-905059 GCA_025920805.1 Petroica traversi | reverse complement strand
TATCTATATCTATATCTATATCTATATCTATATCTATATCTATATCTACATCTACATCTATATCTATATCTATATCTATATCTATATCTATATCTTATCCATATCCATATCCATATCCATATCCATATCCATATCCATATCCATATCCATATCCATATCCATATCCATATCCATATCCATATCTATATCTATTTATACAAACATATAGATATACACATATATAAGTAAAATGTGTATCTATATTATATGCAATGTAGATGATATTCTATCTACAGTATAGATGAACTACCTAGAAAGAGTTTACTCTGGTGTAGAAGTTCTTTGTGCCATTGTTTGCTAAATTAGAAAGAAAAAAAAGACCTTTCAAAAATACTGGAAATTATATGTATTTTTAAAAGGAAATAAAAGGAGGAAAAAAGGAGCTGTCAACACAAAATCACAGAATCACAATATCAGAGACTATTCTGAATAGGAAAGGAATCCATTTTAACATTTTTTTTCCTTTAATTTCCAGTAGTAACTAGACATGACAAAGTCGGTGGGTTACTTTATATGCTTTCTCATGCAATATTTTTTGCTCAAATACTGCCATGCCATTTCAAATGCCAGCTATATCTTGGTGTGTATTAGATATCATAAAGGGTTGGTGCAAGTGTGTATAGGCTATACATGATCTGTCTCTTGCATTTTCTCCACATCCCATTTCTTGTTTTTCCCCTCAAGAAAAGGAGGAAGCTTTTCCCCTTGTTATCTTTTCCTCCATACCAGTGGAGAGGACACTTTTACTGTCAGAAGAAAACACAGAGAGCAAACATATAGCTGCTGCTCTTGGGATGAGAGTTTTGCTGTTCTTTAGGGTAACTAAGTGAGAAGATCTTTCTGCAGTGGGGGCATCAGTGTTAGAACATTGTCTGACCTATTGTCTTTGGTTGTCCCCAGGGATGGTTAATAGAATATCTGTCACGATTTAAAATGAAAAGAGATTCAGGTTTTCCAGCCCTGTTTTGATAATCATTCATTCATTCATTCATTCAATCATCATCATCATCATCATCATCATCATCATCATCATCCTTCAAGCATTTTTGCAGTATTCAAATGAGGATTAAGGTTGTAAAGTTTGTTTTCCAGGGTCAATATAATGAATATGGCAGGAGACTTTAGGAGTAAAATTATCAAAAAATAGCCCCATATAGATTATGTCTATCCAGTTTCTCTGTTTGGTTCACTGTACCAAACAGCAGGAAAGAATATATGGAATATGAACTTATAGAGGAAAAAATGTGCAGTGATGAATAAAATTAGAGTCTCTTCAGCCAGCCAGAATGCAAAGCATTGCAAAGCTAAGAATAAATTTTATATAGCAATTGAGCATATTTGCATAGTAATTTTCAATAAGAAATTTCATTAAAATTTTGCATGAAGTCTCATTCTACATTGTATTTGTGAAATTTATTTTTCATAATCTAGGATGAAGTTCCAAATAAATTTGTACTTAATATATCATAGATTTGAATAGAAATGGATTATTACAAAAAAGTTTGTAGAGTTTTGGAACTACTGTTCCAAAATGCTAAGGTCAGAAACTTAGTAAGTAAAGAAAAAGGTCTTTTTCTCTTTGAGAAAATTTAACAAAACTACATGATTTATGGTTTTGCTACATGAATTCTCTTCAATCTAGGCATAAAATGAGTGTATAAATTATTAATAAGCCTTTCTAGAGTGAGTAGAAAGAACAGTAAGTTTGGGGCAGATTATAGATGGATAAACTATATTTTAATCAACATTTCACAAAACAAACAATTTAGTCTTTCTCACAAAGGCAGAAAACTTACAGAAGGAAGTAACATCAAATTTCCCTTACCACTTATGAATTTTAGGAGAATTCTAATGGGTTTTTATATTTGTCTTTATATATTACTTGCAATTTAAAATATTCCATAAAATGCAAATATCAAGTAGTAATGGAATAAAATATAAAATTATCGAGCATTCTAAAATATAAAAATGTGATCTGTTGATCTTAACTTATGAATCAGGATGAAAACAAAACCCTTTTCCTATCTTAATTTGCAATACAGTATTCTTACAAAACACTTAGAATGTATATATGTATATGTGAGGAATTATATGTGTATGTTTATATTAAGGTATACAATATACAGGTATATGTATGGGGAGAGAAGGCATTTCTCATATCAAATTCTTAATAAATATTTATTAACAATAAAATTGTGTACACTTGATTGTGAAGCTCACTATTTGGAGGTTTCATTATTTTTTTAAACTGGGTAGTCTCTAACTCCGTAACTGTCTTTCAGAAGACCTTGAGAGATGACCTCCACCCAAATTATATGTCTTTTTAAAAGTAGTTTTCTATATATTAAGAAATCTTGAGGGAATTGTTGTTCTTTCAATATATTTTTCTTTTTAATTTGAAATTCTCCATTAATGAAGACTTAAATGTACATATTTTCACTGGGATACCCATCATTTGCCATCAGCTTGAGTCAATAATGGGCACAGCTGAGTTGCTACTGTAGGTATCTAACTTAAGAGTTTATTTATACGTGCATAATCAAGGAATATCCAGCATTGTTTATGAATAGGGTGTTTAGTATGCTTTAAATAGTGAACATCTGCTATACTATTTTGCCAAAATAAGTCCCCTGTTTAGACAGGGCCTCAAAGAACAGATATGCTCAAGAGCATATTCAGCACTGCTTAGGAGCCAGTTTGGACCTTGGTCTGATTTTATGTTTCATTATTCTGAGAACTGGCAACTGTATTTTTTTTCCATGTTAGCTACACATTTAGGTGACAATTCTTCAGTGAATTTTGATCCCGTAGTAATTTGACAGCTAATAGTATGATGACATAAGACAAGTAAAGAAGTTGAAAGCAGGGCAACTTGGAAAGCAAAATTTATTTGCTATTGAATCAATTACACACAAACTTTTTAACTTATTTTGAGAGGCCAGCTGATTTCAACAACTATGGGATATTTTAAGGTGTCTTTGACTATTGGATGAAGAGCTTCTAGATACAAAGTTTCAATAGATTATTTAAGAGAACTATGGAAATCTAAATATTCATACTTATAGTCCTAATATTTTGGTATAATTGAAACAGTTGTCCAACTTAATGTAAATTTAGGAAGTCGTAGTGTCAGTGTTCTTCAGTTCAAGTATTCCCAGAAAGCAGAACTCCTGAATTGCGTTGACAGTAAACTGTTAATTAAATAGATCATCTTGAGTAAGTTCCAAACAAGCAAAAGCTTATGGAAGCCTAAACCTAACTTGTATATCAATGTCTCACCCAATCAAAAATTTTATTAAAATTTGCCAAAGCTTCTTATCCTGAAATTCATTCCAGAGAAGTCTTGAGATCTTCGGAATAAAATCAAGAAGTATTAGATAAATGTCTATTTAGAAAACAATGTATTCTCCTCTTGATACTAGTTAAGTTAAAGATAAATTTGAATTCAAGTATTTATCTATAATAATTATTAGAAAGGTCATCTGCTTTTGGTAAGCCTAGATACCCCTTATTTTAGAAAAACATGATAAATAAATTAAATAAATCTACACAGAATTATTGTTTTCCAGAGATTTTCAGCAAATTTATTAAAGCAGACAAGGAAAACTCTTAATCTGAAGTTTATTCTAAAGCATAGCTGAACTCCAGGCAACTGGGAAAATGATTTTGCACTTCTGACCTACAGTGGTGGTTTTCAGGACAACAAACTTTTGAGATCACTTTTTCGGTAAGGTTCGCAGCTGAAACTGGATTTCAAGATGAGGGTGACAAGTGGGTCAGTAAGTTAAATAACAAAGAAAGTAAGTGTTGAATCTCCCTAGCACTGGAGTTAAGCACTGAATTCAGCAGACCTTCATAAAAAGTCTGTGTTGGTATAATCCTTATGATGAGTTTATCCAGGAAATAAATCTTCAAGAACAAGAGTCAGAAAGAAATTTTCTCAAGTAAAGAATCAGTCTGGGCTGCATTAGACTAACTTTCTCCTAAGTTTGACCATTTAATACCAGTCCCATTTTGATATGTTTCAGTTCAATCTTGATGGTTTCAACTGAGGATTTTACATTTTTGTAAGCAAATTCTGAAGTTAAATAAAAATAAATGCTTTATATTTTTTAAAATTAGTTCTCTGTTTCTCACTCTCTTTTTCTCCCTGTCTCTAAATTTTAGATAAGGATCTGTAATGAAGGGAAAATAACCCAGTCAAATGTGGTGTGCATAGGTTAGTAGGTCACTGAAGTCCTCTAAACCTTCATTGCTTTGGCCAGGTTAATTCATGCCCTCCTCTTCTCCCCTCAGAACCAAGGAAAGATACAATCCTTCAAAAGCTAAGTGCCTTCTGTGATATGCTGGTTTTAATTTTAATTTTAATAGAAGTTGAGACTGTTTAGCATCTTGTAGTAGACACTCAGCAGCTGAAAGACCATAATTTCCTTTCCCAAATGCAGGGGAAATAATAATACAGCAAAATTTCAGAACAGAGTCAATGTGCCCTCAAGGAAAATTTTTTTCTGACACAAATCTACAAAACAGTGAAACGTTGAGTAGGACATCAGGAATTTCTGACAGAACAACCTGTAGATAAATTCTTACTGTTCCTTTCTGAGCTTTAATACCGATCTCCACAAATCCAGAGTAGACAGGGAAAAGAGATAAGTGGGAGCTTTTTAGTTGACTGCCATCAGTGGAGCTGGGATATGCTTCCACTCTCCATCCAAGAATCTCAGTCTTCTGATGATTGAAGAGAAGAGATTCATATGAGTATGAGCAAATACTACATAGTGGGCAATCAGTCAACACTGTTGCTGGATGGTCAAATCTCTCATTAATCTGGGAGAACTTAGATGGTGTATTCCCTATGTAGGCAGAAAGCAGGGGTTGTTTCTCAACTGATTCAAGTTCATAATTCCTGATCTTTTCTTGGTGCTGGATGCTTTGTCCTAAACACTGCACACAGATAAAAACTATTTTTATGAACTGGACTATACCCTTGCCCTAATAAGAAGGACATACTCTTAAGTTTTAGTTTACTAGATGCAATATGAAAATAACCAAAGAATTCTACTTTTCATTCGTGATTATTATAATACACAAATCCAGTCAAAAAATTATCCTGGACATACATTAAATGTCAAGATTTGTATTTTATTTGCTTTTTGTAAATATTGTTGTAGTTTAATAGTGAGCAACGAAGCAGCTTTTCTTTCTCCTAATTATGGAATGTGCTGTGTGAATATCTATACTATTGCTATATTGATGATAAAACAGTCAACATGCTGAGCTGCAGGGTATGAGAACAGATACCCTGGATATTTACTATGTGTGGTCCAATCCTGCCTTTTACTGAAGGATTATTCCTTTCAGTGGGGACAAGCACTACGTCTTTGTAAAATGAGGATAGAAGAGAAGAACGTAAGAACAGAAGTGCTTGAGAACACATCTGATAGGGGGAAAAAGTTACTATTGAAAATTTTCATGTTTGGTGAGGAGTTTTGATTTTCCTCTGGAAAGAAAAGAAAGAAACTAAAATGTTTGGTCTTACTGTTATTAAAACATATCTCTCTGCTTTCTAATTTGGCTTCAAGGCATTGAAGATGAGATCCCTTCTCTCCTGTCTAACCAAATTCTAGACAAGTCATTGTAATTGCATGGCTGAAAGCCCCTGTACACTGAAAGATCTCATATATAAAGGAAAATAATAGCACTTCAAGACTTTCGAGGAAACATGGTGCAAGATTTGCATATGGGAAAACCTGATATTACAACTGATTTTAAAATGCCAAAATAAGAAGTAATGGAGAAATTACTTTTATTGTTCAATTCTAGAACTAAAATAATTTTACAGCATCATTTGTGTTCTAGAAACACAAAGAAAATAATAAGAAATGGATATAAATGAAAGAAACAAATCAAAAGAAGTTGAAAATTATAGAAATTAAAATTATAATTGATATGCTGTTTAACATAACTAATTTAAACTAGATATAATAAATCCTAAATCCAAGAAAAAATTACCTTTGTTGAGGTAATACATGACATATGACTTCAAATTTAATTTCTTTGTGTAGTTTAATTCTTGCCTAAGTTAATCAGAAAGCTAAGCACCATTTTCCCTTTTTCCCAGTTTCTTCACTTATGTATCCACATTAAACATCACTTTCATCAGTTTGGACAACAGAATTAAGTCAAGACTAGTGAGCAGTGTGGATGAAATGTAATTGAGTAACAAAAAAAAAGATTCTATTATGACAATGAGCAATTTATGCAAAACTTTTGATTTCCCTGCTCAGAAAGTTGGCAGATTCTCAGCCTATACAAATGAAGAGCTAAGAAAGACTGCATCTCTCTGTATTTTAAGAAGTGGATTTAATCACAGCAGTCATCATCAAGTCTGTCAATATTTTCTGGTAATTTATATGAGTAAAATTTGAACTTAAGCCTGTATTTCTAAATTCCCATATATTATTCTATACAGATAGTAATGCAGACTTCAATTTCTGCATTAGTTTTATTTTTTAAGTTTACATCCCTCTACTGAAAACATTTGATTCTCCTTGCACAAAGCTTTGGTACAAAGAGCAGTGTCCCTATATGTTTTGATTGCAAGTCTGAAATTGCTGTGGCTATTAAGTGTGGCCATTTTAACTCATAAAAAAATCTTGTTCTGAACCTGAACCTAAATTATAAAAGAGAAAACAACCATCTCCAAGAAAACAAAAACACACAAACTAACAAACAAAAAATACTCCCCACCAAACCAAACTACCAAATACCTAAGCCACAAAATAAATCCCGCTTACTTGCTTGACAGGTGATTTAATAAAATGAAAAATGGCGTCAAAATCATGTTCACCTAAGACTACAGTGTCTACAGAAAGGAGAGAAATTATTTTTCCAGTTGAGTCACAATATTTTGTAAAGTTTATTTTCACTGTCTGGCATAAAGGTAATTTAAAATTATAGTTGTTCCAGTTCAGGAGTAAATTTAAAAGTTCAAAAATTTATTGCTTCTGGTTACATTTTGTGACAAAGGTTAGTTTCCAAATTAATCTTTCAAAGTGGTGGTTTAAGTATTCTAATATTACTTCCACTGTAATTAAATCAATATGTGGAAAATAAAAGGCTCATTGCTACATAACAGTGATTTTTGTAACTTTCACAAGTATCAACAGATTTTACCGTTTAACAATTAATCTCAAAATTTAAGCTACAATGTAACAAAATCAGAAAATATACATACATATATATATATATATATATATATATATATATATATATATATATACACACTTCACTAATTTTAAACTACAATCAAAATAGTATTTTAAAGAAGGTGGTATTTTTGAATAGCTAACAGAAAAATACTGCAACATACCATATGAAAGTAAGTGCCAGTGAATATGATAGTCAGTGGTCAGTGGTGCAACAGTAAATGTAGGAACATTTTAAAAATATAAATTATGTATCTAAAGTAATAACAATCGAAAAGAAATACTTGATAATTTTATTCCTTTTTTTTTACTAAGCATGAAATGTATGGAACATAATGTGGCAAAAATCTCCACACAGATAATTGATATGGGTTTGTTTTTTCTGACTGTTTCTCAGTCCATCTGATCTGTTTTCCCTATGAGCTCAGAAAGTAGTCAAAAGCCAAAGAAAATGCATATAAGTGTCATTTATTTCATTTATATCTTGACTTTCTCAAAGACTTTTTCATTCATTTTGACCTGAATTATTAATCAGAATTTCCCACTGACTCAAATAGGAGTTTCTGCTAAAAAATCAGTTGCCTGGTCAGGATCACTACAGATTCCTACAGAAGAAACAATCTGATGCTTCATAAAAATAGGATAGCAGTGTGAAAGTTGGAAAATTAAAGAAGAATTGATACCAAAAGGTGTGCAGAAATAGAAGCCATGTTAAAGGTGATATTTTGACTGTTGGGTCTTCTTTAGGCTATAAGTGAAAAACTAATATTTTTCTATTTCTTCAGCTGTAGAAAGGCCTCAAAGATAGTGTTGCCCCTAATCTAGTTCTGTACTCTAGCAAATGTTTCAAGAAGTAGAATAATGTAGGGGGAAAAGTAATAGAGCTGATCAGAAGAAAACTGCCATTATTTTTCTTAAGCAAATTTATTCTGAGAACTATACACCCAGAGTTGCTCTAAATTCAGTATTCTGCCCAGGAACACTGCTGGTGAATAATTAAGACTTGTACTGACTTAACAAAGGCCAATTATAGATATAAACATTCCTCTAAAAACCACTGTCTATACATTTTCCTAGTGATAGTGTTTCATGCAGAGGACCTGTTTCAGCCATCCTGATTTCATGGTATGATATTACTTGTGCATGGAGTTTATTTGAGGTTAAAAGGCCAAATTCTAATCTCAATTGTACAAGGGGTAAGTCTTGAATAAAGCTACTACTGGTCAGAGGTACTTTAGAGTTGCAGAAGTGTACATAAAAGCTTATAGGGTATACTCACACAAGATACTTTGTGAACGTTACATGCTTGGACACCTAAGTTTTCATTTAAAGATAAAAATTCTGGCTTTTTTGTCTCATATTATATGCCTATCTAATTTACATATTCCAGTAAGTTAGTGGTTTATAATTCATATGCAAATGGAAATACTTTAAAATAATCTGTCTTTGAAGGTGAGGAGATATTGTGTGGAGGGGAACAAAAGTATTAGCTTTTTTCCTAGGTTAGGAATGGTAGTCCATTTCTTCTCATGGAGGTCTTGTAGTATATAGGATAAAACTGGTTCTGCCATAAAAATGGTTCTGCCTTTGACAGATGTGTCCCTAGGCATGCAGAGGCTGTGACATTCATGGCATAATGTAAAAAAGCCTAAAAAATAGAGGATGCATCCTTCTGATTCCCTCAAAATAAAGTGAGGGAATCACACTTATTTTGTAAGGGTATACACTGTCTCTAGAAGAAATCAAAATATACTCTAAGTAGAGTTATAGTAATGGCCAAAAAAAAAATACTTGCACAATTACCATCTGATCTATTCACAATGTTGAACAAACCTTAACTAATGCATCAATAAGATTGGTGATTTGACACAATGTTTTCCCACTTAGTTTAACTATGTCTTTATGTTTAAAAAAAATAATATTTACAGTATATAACATTGAACTAAATTGGGTCAGAGAACAAAACACAGCCATGAGTGTTTCCATGATAAAAAATGCACAGAGTGTGGTATAGACGGCAAGATAAGAAGGGGCAGAGTGGCTTAGGACTATTCTATTTCCTCCTAGGCCTAATTTGTTTCAGTTAGGTTGACTGGAAATTTTTTCGCTGCTGTGTTAGAAGGAGCCAAATCTTTTAACTGAGCATATAATGTTTTACAGAAAAAAAGGACTAAACAAAAAACACCCACCAAGACTCCTGGAAAATATGGAGGTGAAAACAGGAGTCAAAATATTTTGATAAAGAAATCCAGAGAAAAATGAGAAGGAGATTTAAAATCCTCAAATACACTTGTATTATAAATTTTGAGATAACCAAAAATCTCACATAGGAGAGAGTGTCACTGGCATGGGCATGAGGCTTACATGTGGAAGCTAACCCAATTTGCAATGAACCAAGGTTACAGAATGACAACGTAAATGTAGCTGAGATTCAGAACTGCTTTTCAAGTACAGTTATTAGGATTCCAGGTTTTGGAATGAACAATCTTGAACAAAAGAAGTTGAAGACAAAACAGGATATTTATTGAATATCAATACACTGGGGACTAAAACGAGGGATGCTTGCTGAAATGCATATGGCCACATTAAGAAGTTTCTTAAACAAGAGCTAAGCTATGTTTAAGTATGTCAGCTATGAAAATATATTTTGCACTGATTTCTTACATTTACTTATAAAAAATACAGCAATTTTTTTCATATAATCACTTTCAATTGAAGTTTGAAAAGATTCTGTATTTTTTCTGATATTAAAGTTTTACACGTAGATACAAATTGTTTTGGAATGAGCTGTAACTCATATTCCTTATAATTCGGTATTTCAACATAGTATTTTTGGTTTCGTGATTATATTCTCTTACATGTAAAATCTGTCAATTCTGCCTATCCATTAGTTTCTTAAAGTAAACTGCTAGCACACAAACTCTAAAGCAGTGTTGTTTCCATTTCTCTGCTATTGGGGTTTTAATTGCTCCTATAAGTAACATTGCTCAAACACCTGTGTATATTTGCAAAAGTGAAATAGTCATAGGAGTTATATGATAACTTCTGTCCTAGAAAGCAAGGCAGACTGCATTTAATAAATGGGATAATTAGTAAAACCTGAAAGGAAAATTTTAAACCAGATGAGAGGAAGTGGTGTTTCGTAAATTAAGATACACAATTGATGTGTAGAAGTCACTTCCAAACGCAATAACCGGAATGACACTCCACCAGAGTATTAGGTATTTTATGATAACGTAGCCACAGTAATGTTATATCAGAAGTCTACTGCATACAATCAACAAGTTCAACAACAAAACTTTTCCTCTGGACTGGTAACGTCATCATGGGCCATTTCGATTTGTAAATTCTTTTTCTTCAATTTAGATAATGTTGGCCAGCTGAGGAGGCAGGTCTGATCCAGGATACCAATTCCAACTCTTTTTTCTACTGGATACCTAATTCCTACAGAATTAATGGAAATTGAATGTGGCACAACTGTGAATAAAAATTCATTACGATTGTGGTTAAAGGTTTTGTACAACAAAAAAGCCTAAGAAAAAAAGTCCTCAGAGAAATTGCGTTCTTGTATGGAACATAAACTAAGGTGGTCCTTCAGATCTAGAAACTGGAGATATACTAAGTTTGATAATTTTATAAGACATCAATAATTCATAATATTAGGGCTACATTAGGTTAAATCTCAGAAAGTACAATTGAAACAAGGCTTCCTTAAGGCACTTTCAAGGTATTCTTTATTTGATAGGGTTATTTATTAAATCAAATACTCCATTGAAATTTAAAAATGAAACTTTCTTTTTAACTGTAAGAACTGGAAAAGCATAAAGCCTCTTATTCTGCAAAATCTAATGCAACCTCTGCATTTGTAGTCCTTTTCAGCAAAATTAAATCCACTCTCTTTTTAGACAGAGGAAGATTCCTGCAAGTCTTTTGCATGTATTTTCTTTTACTCTTCTGGTTTGTTTCTGCCTGATTTTCACATAGCTTTGCTCTTTATGTATTCCAATATATACTTTTTTCCTCTTCCCAAGTCTCAGTGAAGCTCTTCTGCCTCTTTCTTCAATACAGCCCCTGACTTTCCCACCCTTATCATTCAAGTATGGTGGTTGAACTTTCTCTTAAGTCAGTGAAGTAACTCTGTATCTAGATTGCTTGTGCTGTGAGCTGTCTGTCACACAAGTCAATTATTTCAAATTGGTCTTAGTACCTTGAAAAACAAATTGGCATAAATAAGAGAAAATTATGCTCTTTTTTATGTTAAAGGGAAAACCTGTATATTGCTGGAATCATTATTTAAAGACCTTTACCCATTGTGACAAGGATCACAGGACCAAAATTAGAGCACATTTTATGTATGCTTAACCATCATAGAAGCAGTAAAAGGCAAGGCAAATGTACAGCCCTGCATAGTATAAAAGATCTCAAGATCACCTTGATATGTGTATCTGCATACTGAAAATACAGAATATGGAGATTTTAAAAATGGACTAAACCATTTCAGTTCTATTCAGTCCAGTTTCAGTAAAAAGATATATATGCATGTTTCCTTAATCAAATCTGCTTATGTACAAATATACACATTAAAAAGACATTATTGCCATCAGAGCAGTGGCTCTAGGTTGTCATTTATTGCTCTTTCTTAATTAAACTTAAATTATGAAGTCATGTCTCAGAATAAACTAGTCGCATTTTAAGACCCAGGAAGCATTATTCTTGTTACTATATGTCTCTGTTCAGAAGAAGAATTCTTTTAAAATTTGGTTTATCTGCATTATGTCCTAAAAAAAAATAAAATTAAAATGACGTGTCTGTCAAAGATCTCAGACCTCTGACAAAACACACAGTCAAATACAAAGTGTCAATAACCAGAAATCACAGTCATTAGATGATCTAAATAATTTTCTAGCAGTCCCAAGGCCCTCCTCAGGCTTGGTGTCACACCAATGGTTTGCTGAGATGCTAAAATATTTTATTTACTACTTTTTTCCCCTTTCACAGAATATGAATTTTAAAAACAGTAAAATTAGAAGTCCTTAATATTTAAAAGAAAAAAAAATATGTTAACCTTGTATTACCTCCAATCATACTACCTTTTCTTGATCAAAATTCCGAACTTCGTTTTGTTTAGAATGCTAGGAAACAGTGTTTGGTCAATGTCAAAAGGCTCAGGAAGAGTTCTGAAATGTGTGTATCCACAAAGGCCAAGTCAGCCTCACTATTATTATTATAAAAGACAAAAATTACTGCCATGTAATTTTTCTCCAGGGCAAGATGTTTCTCTGAAACATTATCATTCACATGAAGAGAGGTGGAGAGAGAAAAGAAGTGATGCATTAGAATATAAAATTTATCATCTTTCAACTGCTCTGGCTCAGCTTTTAGCCTTTAGTTTTGCTATATGCATAGGGATTAGTAATTTCTTCTAAAAAATGCATTTTATAGATTTAGTTATATATTTTGAAATAAAAATATCAGATTCCAACAATAAAGGAATGCAAAACAGCCTGACAGCATATTTTGCAATACAGAGACTATTATTATAGAGCTGTGCTGGGATCATGAATAATACCCTCAATGAAGATAACAGCAATAAGAAAATCTCTATGTTAGAAACAGACACGTAGTCTGGACCTCTTTTTTAAGTGCTTGTATCTAACTCCTGTGGCACTATGTAGTATATGATCAATGAGGGGAAAAAAATAATGCATGCAAAATCAAATACAGCAAATCAGGTGGGTGTTGAAATGTTATCTGCAAATTAAGGAAAGGAGTTGAAAATGGAAGGCAGTGACTGTGGAAAAATATCTAAATTTGTCCCATTAAATACAGATTTTCAGATGCATACGAAGAGCAGTGTTACACTGGGAAGACACCTGCACCCACTTTCAAGGAAGACCCATGAAAATGTCTTCATGGTATTTTTCAAAATACCCATGTAAGCAATATTACAAAATGGCAAAGAAGGATGAATAGCACATATGGTGTGCCATTGTGAGGGTTTATGGCCATAACAGCAATCAGGCTCTTGCACTTTTTCCAATCTTTAGCCCTCAGTATTGTTCATTACTCTTCTCTACTCGTACTCTTGTCACCTTAAGAGCAGGCACGGGGCCAAATGAGTTTTACTTGATTTTCCCTACAATATTCTCTGGTAGAATGTTATCAAAATAGAAAGCTGACACTGAAGAACAGGGTGGTAGTAGCTCTGTGTAACCATTTCTTTGCTCCTACAATACTGAAGGGTTTACTTTTGGCAGATGGAAAGAAGAGTGCAAGCTTCTTTTCATAGATCAGAACAGTGACAGTGATAAAATGCAGCACAGCAGTGCTGCTTTTTGCACTTTTTACTAATCTGTTTGAGGATTCTGGTTGCAAACGTACAGGTCCAAGGATGACATTAATTTAGTTGCTGGCCTTCATGCCAAGACTTCTTTGTTGCTTCATGTTGCATCACAGGACTGACTATTTTCATTGGGGTTTTTTAGCACAGCACTATTTTTTAAATATTTTCCATAGCATTCTGTGAGAATCTGATTGTCAAAATTAAACAGAAAGTAGTCGAGATGAAAGTAATTATTCAATAATAAATAGATAAGGTAATTTTCTGTAAAACAGTACTATGCCCAGATAAAGTTAGTGCAGTGGATAATTCTCAGGCTTTTGACTGTACTTTCGTGTGAATGTTTTCTATTCTAATTCAGTACTCGCGATGTATAGTGTGCAGTATTGCCTTGCTTTCTTGTTATTTATCCTTATTATGTAATGAATTTCTGTGATTCTTATTTCATTAAACTAGGGGTTTTCAAAACAGGTGTATAGTTTGTTCTGGACTAGGACAAATGCATTAAGATATATTTGCAAAAGCAACAACATTAGCAATTTTGGCACTTCCATTTCTGTCAAGGTAGCAAAGGCATACCTTCCTGCATTTTCACAGGTCACCCAAACATTGATGGAATAAGTTTTTTTCCTAAAATAGTGTTTATTATTTCTTAAAGCTGATTTGTTTCTTTGGCTCTGTTCAATTCTACAGCAATAAAGCACAGTGAAGACCTACCTAGGTTACCTAATGTTTTTCTGTATTACTGAGGGATTTTTCCTTATAGTATTTTGTCTTGAAAAGAACAGGACCCACTACTGCCCCTAGGAAACTCTTCAATAGTATAATGGAATTCTCTTTGTTCATTTTACATCTGAATTTTCTTCATTTCATTCAGATACTTCAGATTTAATAAAAATAATCTGACAGATGACATCATTTTTCAAAAAACATTCCCAAACACTTATTATCTAATTCTCTAGTCACTACTAATTTACAATGATGAAAATTTAATCTCCAAATACCATTCTTGAAGATGTTGGGCACACCCTGCGAAGTTTTGCATGTCTCTCAAATTCATTGCCTTGTGGTTGAATTCAAGGCTCTTTTGCCTTTGTTTTAAGACTTCCTGATAACATTGTCCTACCTTATTTGACCTAGACATTTGACCTTCTTCTGCCCTCTATTTTTTACTACTGATGTTGCCCAGGGTGCCTAGGCAGCCTACTCCCTTCCTCATCTGTGTCATTTTCCCTTCTCCTCTCCGATTACATCCTCAGCAAACTGAAATAAGAAACACCCACCTTCTTCTTAGCAGGACTCCTGGGGAATTCCAGGTTTTTGTTTATCTTTGCTGAACAAAGATAAAAAGTCAAAGAAAAATTATGCATTCTTAGTAGTAGTAGTAGTAGTAGTAGTAGCAGTAGTAGTAGTAGTAGTGTAGTAAAACATTCTTAGTAGTAGTAGGAGGAAATTCCAATCGAGAAAAAAATCTTCAAATTTCAATAGGCTTCATACTTCAATATAAAACGCAGCTTGGGCCTCACATAAATTAAGAAATAGAAATAAATTAAAGGAAGACTTAATTTTTGGGCAGAACTCAAATGTTATTTTGAGTGGAGGAAGCAGTATTAACCTGTATGTGCAAATCCTTCTCATTGTAAATATATGTGCAAAAAGCCATTTAAGGGCTGAACCCTAGTGTTGACTTACCTGTTTGATATGAATGATAGAAGTATTTTCAATCAGTGTGGGCAAGGCATTGAACTGTACCTTCAAATTAACAGTCATTTGTTCAAAGGTTAGGAATGCCTTTTTTAAGCTCTGTCAAAGCTGTTCATTGGCTAAGTGAATGTCTATAGCTCTCTGTTGAAATTATCCTCAGAGTTCCCAGACTGATGTGCATATTGAATCTGAATGCATTTACTTGGGCAGTAAAAGATTACAGGTGGAAGGTATGGCAGAAAAAATGTTAATGGTACATTGAGTGGTCCCAGGTTGAATGAATGACAGTGAAAATTTGGTTGAGAGCCTTTTCAATTTGATTTATAAGGAAAAGAAGGCCAATTTTTCCCCATGTTCTTTCTGATCTTGCATGAAACAAATCTGCAAAGAGCATCTTCTCTTAGTTTTAGCCTAGTTCTGTTACTATCTTTTATTATCTTCTGCTGCTCCTTTGGGAGCAAGAACACATATGTTTCACTGATGTCTCTATTTTCTTCTGCTATTTGCCTCAGGCCTAACCTGTATTTCTGAGGACAGAGGCTCACATATTTCTATGGCTCCCCCAACACATAAGCAACATCTTTAAATTATCATCACTTAAGAGTTTGGTACAGGCATTCTCTGTTCTTAGAGGAGTCCTCCCTTTTTGTTCTACAGTTGTTATTTGTACAATAGAATTCTCCTGTGTTCATATCCTACGAAATAAATGTGAAAAAATACACAGTTCTGTAATTTATTTGAAATGAAACCAAAGCATTCTTTTAAATATTTCATTATTTAAATAATCTTGTGATTTGACATTTTTGCCAAATCTGCCCACTCACAAATCAGTCTCCAACAAAATCATGATTACTTTAAAGTGACCTTGGTAAAATTGTGCAACTTAATGCCTATATTATTTATATTTCTCTTTTCTTTGAGCTACAGAAAATGTATATCAAATATTTCTTCTATTAACTTATTTTTAGGTGCAATGATATCCTCCTGTATGGAACAGAGAAAGTCTCTTGCAATCATTTTATTTACTTCAATGTATTTCTACAACCTCTTGAGAATGTGAAATTTCTTCATTTATTGACACTATTTATTTGAAAAGTGAGAATCATAACCAGAAAGAGAGGAAATCCTGAGTGCACACTTGCTCCCACACATCAGATAACAATCATATATTCTGGTTTTCTTCATATGTATTATTGGTTGTACATCTTCACCTACTGATCCTACTACTTGGCTCCATCCAATCACTGCTTTCTTGTGGAAATGGTCTATCCAGGATTCAGATCCCTCACACAAGATTTCATTGTTCAATACTGAAAATCTGCTCTGCTCCAGACTGATGTATTGCACCACAAAAAGAGCCGGTATTTCACTTTATCTGATCAAATATTGATTGGTTTTTTGTTTGGGTCCAGAGAACAGATCAGAATAGGGGCAGATTTGCCAGCTGAGGGATCCTGTGAACAATTGCAAAATTCGTGCCTACATTTGCAGTTGACTCTGTGCTGGGGAAATTTGACTTAGAAAGTATTCCAGTGAAACTAAAATTTGAATTTTAAGCTTAGCAGTCATAAAGTGCCAGATGAATAGGAAAAATTCTGAATATTATGGGTCTTCTGATAGGATGGTGACTTTCATTGTTCTGTTTGGAGATTTTTAACTGAGTGCTAGGATCTGGATTTTGTTCTGAATGATGACATTTACTCTGAACAGTGTCTGGTGAAGTTGCGCAACTGACTTCTACTTGAATATTTAATTAAGTGCCCTCTAATGCAGAAGTATGCCAGCTGCTTATTCATAAAAACTACTGCTGGTATCACTTATCTCTTAGCTTAGTCACTGACATGGCCCAGCTTTACGTAGTTTCTGAAATATGAGCACACTGCTTAACTGCAGTTAAATACGCATCCTTGTATTAATAAACAGTGCTTCTCCCAGCCTGTGCTTACATTTTATTCTGGTTTCCTTGGTACAACCTGTGCTTTTACAGGATTTCCTGAATATATTATAAACTTTTCCCATTGAGTCTTTTACTTTACTGTTATTTGCAAGTTTGCAGTACTTTGCTACTGATGTCATGCAGTTGCAAACACAAAATTGATGAGAATTTTAGTATTTTTCATTCTACACAGAAGAGATACAGAACTTCTCAAGCCTGGGATTTAATGATGCTCTGTGGGAAACCAAACATAGCAGAGCTTGGGTTTGGGTTTTTTCACCCTGCAAAATTTCATGGAAAACCTTGCTTCAGGATCCTTGTCCAACATCATCCATTTTTCCGGAAACAAGAAGCACTTAATCTTTCTGCTGAAATAAATGGAAAAACACAGAGCTTGTAGAAACCAGATTTTCAATATTAATATATTAAAGCTTGTTTATTTATTTTTTCCTTATAGCAATTATCTATGGTTCATGTCATTTTTCTGCTTGTATTACCGTAGAGATTATAGCAAAAAAAGAAAAACCAAGATCAGACAACTTACTAGGAGTTGAGAGTTTATTTTCAGGGGAGTTTTTCTAGTGTTTTCAGAGTTAGCAGGCAAGTGAAGCTGCAGAAAATGGCACAGCTGGTTGAGGGGATTGCTTGCAAGAGTATTTGCGGTGCCATCTTGAAAATACAGTTTGGAAAGTTGGAATGAAAAAGAGCGATGTTTTGACAGATTCTGGTAAGAACAACAAAAATATTTAAAATGAGAATCAGCACTGATAACACAACAAAATTGCTGGAAGGTGCTGTTTTGCAAGAAAAAGTCCAGTGCTTTTGGGCCAGACGCTGCCCACAGCACGCTGATAGTAGCAGTGGATGAATTGCTGCAACACTAACACCTCTCAGCATCACTTGGAAATGGTGAGCTCGGAAGAGTGCCTGAGGTCACTCCTGGGGAGAAGGAGGTGGGGGTTTCACTAATAACCTCGTGAAGGAGGGTGGGTGGTGCTTCTGCTCAAAAGGAGGGCAAGTCGAGGATGCACCAAGCCATGGATCCATCCAGCAAGGGGAACTCCTTTGAGCAGCAGTGATAGAAGGTTTTTGGTGAGGCGATAGCCAGATCTCCTGGGTAACAGGGCTTACTGGGAACTGGGCTGTTGCAAGGCAGTAGAGATGTGAGCAGAAGAGATGCTCAGCAAGGGCCTGAGGCCCCTCAAGAGTAAGAATAAATGCTGAAGGAGGCTCAGTGTCTGCAGCAGCAGCAGCAGGGTGCTAACCTACAGAAGGATGCTTAAGGAGCCTTTGCCCAGGGAATGGAGATATGAGCCATGTAATTCTCTCCTGAGAAAGCTGGTAACGGAGTGACCATTGTTAAGCAGCTTGGAGAGGGCACATTTAATACCTCCACTGAAACAGAAAAGTTGTTTCCTTTGGACTGGAAAATATGACATTTATTTATTTTTTAATCAGCCTTAAAAATTACAAGCTAGCATTTCCAATAGTTACAGCTTATTTATAATTTCTATCTTGCCAGGATCTGAAATGTGGTACTTGCAGCTAAAATTGTTAATGAAAGAAAGCCTTTTTGTATTAGCTTAATGAAGTTCTAAAAATTATTCTCATATTTAGTCTAAGAGTTTTCTAAACATTTAGTTTATGAAGCCTGACAACCTGTGGAAAAATACTGACTTGACCAAACTGTGTTTTCAGAAGGTTGAAGTTGTAACAAGAATTTAACTTTTAAAGAATTTGATTCTCATACTCTATGGAAAAATCACTAGAAACTTAACTTTCTTCACTCAGTTCATAGTAGGAGAATCGCATACGTGTGGTATAAAAGGTTAACAATTCCTTAAATGCAATCAGTAAGTGAAATAAGTATTTTTTGTGTGTCTCCTTCATGAGAGAGAAATTGTAGTGTTTTGGAACCTAGTATACACGACTTTAATGTGTCTCTGTATATATGAACATGTGTACCTATAAACATCACACTTACATATACAAGCATATATAATGGTACATTTGACACTTGTTAACTGTATGTATCTGTCGATCTACTGAATGGACCCAATTTTCTTCTCTGTCTTTCTCACCCTCTTCCTCTGACACCTCCTCCATCCTACCTTTTTATTTTTGGCAGAGGGAATGAACCACAAATACTCCTGTTGTACTGACTGCATGGTTTAATTCATTGAACTAAAGACTATGAGTAGTGAATAAGTAAAAAAAAAAAAAAAAAAAGGAAGAAACCCACAACAATCAATAACATTGAAACAAAATTAAATTATGTTCCTTCTTGCGCATCAAAAGCGTATAACTTTCTATTTCACAAATGTTTATGCATTCAAGAATACCCTATAGGGTATTTAGATGGCTCACATACTTAATATTAAATGCAGATATTGCAGCACTGAGGTCTTGTTTGTTAAATTCCTCTTGGAAGGTCTTACTCACCTAGAAAATTTCTTCACTTACAGCCCTTACTCAAGTGTAACCCTATTGCAACTCAGGCTGAAGAAGTAGTTACTGCTATGAGATAGTAACTTATTTCCAGTAGTAGGATACTGGAGCATATCTGTGAGGACTGCAGCCAGAAAGTGCTCTTTATAGAATGACACATGGGTAGAAATTATTTAGGGATAAACACAACAAAGTAAGAGAATACTACATGTATTTATTTTTTTTTCAAAAAGTGAGCTATAGACAATTCTGTTAAGTTGTCCTTTTTTTTCCCCAACATAAAATCTTTTGATGTTATTTGAAATGACATTTCTAGAAAATAGAGTAATGGAGTAAACAGGTTTAATGGGTTGCTATGAAAGCAGAGTTGAACTGTTTTGTGTTTCAATTTCTTTCAAAGGTCCATGACCTGTAAACACATTGTTTCTAACAGTGGCAGGTTTCTGTGTTCTCATACGGAATGCAGGTGGCATTCAGGTATAAATTCACTTCCCTGCCACTGTGCTAATATTTGCTGGCTCAGGGAAGAATGCACATGTTCAACTCCACATGCATTAGTCATATCAATGAACTCAAATGGCGGAGGATAACCTTTTGAAATAGCTACACCAGGGATGTACAAAACATTATTCTTAAGGCTGCTCTGCAAACACGTCTTGCATTGATTGCAGCCTGACATGACCTGAAAAACAGCTAAATGGTAAGAATCTTTCATTTAATATAAAGGCAAATTAATAGGATGAAGGATTAGCAGTTCGTAACTACATAATGCAGCCTTTAGATGTGACTCACTTTTTAAGGAAAATAAAGTCAGCAACTAGTATGTTTCTAACATGATTAGCAAAGCAGTTCTGAGAGATGTTTTCTGCAAAAATCTGCTGCTGTATTTCATGTCATTTACATAGTTTTAAAATGTAAAATGAATTCATTTCAGAGAATGACAGTATCTAGAGGACATAAACAGTGAATGTTCTTTCCTATATCATTTATTTATCTTTGAAATTTGAAAAAAGATATTTTACACAGTTTCATTCGTTATCTTGAGGTTATGAATTGCACAGCCTTGAAGTCATAAATGTCTTTCCATCTCTCTTTTCTTTAGACTGTCAGAACTTTGTTACTACTTCAGAATGGCAACTTGTGCTAACCACAGGCATAAAATAATTCAACAATCCTTCTATCAGCAGTGTATTTTTACCCAGACATGCAAAACACACAATTATTATGCTAAGGCAATATCCACATGTAATATTAATGTTCTAATAATTTTACCTAACGAATGCTACAAAATATGTGCTCTCTCACACCACTTAGGTTAATGTGCACTCTAAAAATAATATTTCTTAATCCTAAATTTCTTGTTTATTTACATCTCCAGTATGCTTTCCAATGCTCAACACTTGGCCACACGATGCATCTAACATTTCAGTAGTCTTCTTCCTCATTTTATTTATCTGATGTGTGCTTTGGAGCATGTATGATGCAATTCTACTTTATTTGTGTGGGATGCACTCAGCTGAATTTGGAAAGGAGTTTTGGTGCCATCAGATGCACTTTCCACTGAAAGATATGCTTCCACATTCCTTAATCAAAGTCTCCATCTTTTTTTCCCAGTTCCTCAGGGGCTGCTTGCAAGATTGATGATATATCTGGCCTAGTGCTAAAGACAGATAAGTCTTATGCAGATCTTTAGCTCCACTTCCACTAATCATCTAAATATTGTGCCAGTGGCATGATCTGCTCTGTCCTGGCTGACAGAATGTGAGAGTCAGCCATCAACCTGTATGTGACACTTTCTGGAGAGGAAGCAATGAGATATTGGTCTGCAACCCATCACCTATTCCTGGGCTATGGAAATGCCAAAAGAAATCAGAGCTCAAGTTGGATTTGAGACAAAACGGGACAGCTTCAGGGCAGTCCAGACTGCAGTATTTGTGCACTTGAAAAAGAATTTATTCTTGTTTATTTTTTGGTTACATACAAAGACTTTGGAACTTCAGCTGGTAAAATGGTAGCAAGCTATGTAAAAAAATCCACTAAGTTAAACAGATGCTGCTCACTCCCGTAAAATTATCTTAAGTATTGCTTATGTCATAAGCTGATATTTTTGTCTAGTGAATATTTTTCTAAAATAGATTTATAGTATGTAACTCCACTAGTAGCAATATATGTCATGTAAAGCCATAAAACAGTATATCTGCTTTGAGTAAAAATCCTCTGTCACCTTGGCAAAGAGTGAATTATGTTTTTACTCCCTTTTCACACCAATAGAGGTATACATAGAGGTAGAGTTTATTTATAGGTCAAGTACAAGACATTATCAGAACTAGGGTTAAAACTAGGGGGTATAAGTGCTTTTAATTTTCTTAGGGGCTGCATATTTCATTTCATTTGCCCTTTTACTCTAATACAAATGAATTTATTAAGACAAGAATCTCAAAGAGCAAAATATCTGAAGCATTATTGTGTGAGTATTTGTGTGTCATGCTACCTGTAAAATTAGTGATTCTCTTGGTAGAGGAGCACACATATCTGCACCAGTGTATTGCACATAGAATCAAAGAAGGGAAGTTTTGTCATATAAAGTTTGATTAAAATTTTTAAAACTGAGTAAGTTTCATAGCAAACATTTTTCTAATGTTCTTAATAAATCTGTGTTTCAGGACATGGCTAGTGACCTATCTTCCTGAGGAGAGTGGCTGATGTGTTTGAAATTATTCCTGGAATTAGACCAGCATGAGGTGTCCTCTACCAAAGTGAGGTAATACTGTCAAAAGGCAAGAAATCTGAAGTGATGTATGTCCAACTATCTGTGAATTAACAATATTGACTGTGGAAAAGGTTCCAAATGCCTGGGGCTAAAGGAAAGAGACAGAATGGGTAAACCTGTGGACATCAGTCTCTTCTGAGGGATATTTGAAACCAGAAGCTTTTCTTGGTAATTTCTAGGAGCAGGTTTTATTAACAATGAGAGCCCTGACTTCTGCATAATGAAGCACTTTCTTTAAGGTTAACTAACTAGTTATTTACCTAAGAATTTCAGCATAATGGCAAATACAGGAGTGGTGTCATTTCTGGTTAGTTTGTAGAGCCCTAGAGACTTCACTATGAGAAAAATCAGAAAATAGAAAATGATAATTTAGGCAGTAGTATTATGTGGCATGTTACTACTCAGACCTAAGCCTTCTGCTAGAAAAGTCACAAATTTTGTTTTCCTCACCAGAACAGGTTTTGGTTACAATTGTTTCCTAACAGGATGGACCTGACATAAAATGAGGGCAAAATCAGCCACACTAGGCTGTACATACATCCTAGTACATAAGACAAGTGAGATTTGCACGAGTACTAATTTCCTTACTATGGAATGATCTTTTGAAATGTTTTCTTTAAATGGTATTAGCTAAAAGGCGGCAGAAAATATGTCCTGGTCTGAGGTTTTTCTGTTTCATCAAGGTTACATAAATTAAGTATGGCCTCTTCATTATGAATAGTAGTGTAGACTTTGAAAGATATTGATTATTATGAAATATCTTTCATTAATTTTTTCTCCCTTGAGAGTAATTTTAAAATGGTTTGTGTTGAAAAGAATAAATGATAAACACTGTTTGCTAAGATGCCTGTACTGCAAAAAAAAATACTGCTTCTAATAATGTCAGCAAGATAAAATAGGTACTATTTTAGTGATGTTGCAGGTACATTGTGCTTCTGCCATCTTTGCTGGGAAGAGGAATAACTTGCCAACATTATTGTTGTTTATGCAACCTGAAAAACCTGCACCCCAAAAAAAATCAGGGTGCTCAAATTATTATCAGAAAACAAATTAAAAGTCGTTAAACCCAATGCAAGCAATATGCTTCGTGTTCAGAAATTCCATTTACTTCAAAGGCGTGACCTGATTTCAGTGGGAAGTCTGTAGACAGGGGGTTGAAAATCAAGGTGCTTAATAATAAAATCATCACTCCAAAAATATGAAGGACAAAGGACCAGACTCATATTAAGAAAAAGTGTGAACAGAAATGTTTTTCACAAGTTTGTCAACATCAGTAATTTCTTTTAGTTGTCAAAACTCATGTTTACAGAAGTTAATTCAAACATAATAAATGCCATATGTACCAGGGCTTGGAAGATTTATAGGTATCTAAACATCTCTTAAAAAAAATTGTTGCTGCACTTTCTTATAACTGTCTCAATTGCACACCTGCTGCCAAATTAAAATATGCCACAATACATGCACTAAACTGTGTATGTATTTATATCTGTATATATGTATATATAGTGGACTCTAATTCTAGAAGCAAATGAAATGTTTATGGTGTTGAATGTCTTTTTTAAAATGTACATTATTCTATCATACAAGTACCACCTAACTTAAGAAATATTTTATTAATTTGAAGTTCAAAAAATGCTTAATATCTTCAGAATTTCTTGTGCTATCTCCAATCTGTGAAATCATTAATAAGACCTCATACTGATTTTGTTGTTGCTCAACTCAGTCTTTTTTTAGATACTCGGGTACTGGTCTTCCCTAGTACAAGGTAAAGACAATGAAAAAAGTACCTTATCTAGAACAAGTTGAAAAACAGCATTCCATAAAAATTAAGACTCTTGTAAAGCAGCAAATACCTTAACTCAAGGTATTTTTAAGGAATTTAAGAATCTGCTCTAAGGATAACACAGGAAAACAAATTACCTTATAATTCTATTCAACCATTTCTTCAGGAAAGTTTTGATGAGATTTAATCTAAATTCCAGAGTAGTTTCATCCCAGTTGTTAAGGATACAGTAAGACTCACCAAGCAAGCCAATAGCATCAAGATGCCTTCCCCCTGCAAAAGGGTTTGGATAGGACAAATTCTGTGTCCAGCTCTGCTGACTTGGATTAGTAAAGTGGGTGTAGTTGATGTGGTGTCAGTTCATATTTCATATTCTGAAAAATACAGATTTTTGCATATAATAGTGTAGTGGTTTGAATTTTCAGCCAAACGCCAGTACACTTACCAGAATTAACTCAATTTGTGCTATGAGATAAGGATTTGTAGCAGACATAGCACACTCAAACTTCAAAGAATATAGAGAAAGTTTATTAACAGACCTAAAAGAAAAAAAACTCAAACCCAGAACAAAATCCTCAGAACATCTTTCCTCCCCCCACCCCTTTATCTCTTTCCCACTGACTACATAAAAAAAACTTCAACTTTCCGACATTTTATCACTTCTAAAATAGTCTTTTCTCAGTTCACTTAGGGAAAGGAGTTTTCTCTTGCTACATCAATGGTGTTTTCTCCACAAGAAATACAGTTTTCTCATGTCTCCCGCCTCATAACAAGTAGCCACCCGGGAGGAAAAAATCTGCTTTTCTGTGGAACACCCTCCCTTGCTTGTATCCTCCCCACAGCTACTACAGTGGGCTATGGTGGCCCTTGGGGTACTCTTTTAAGGATGAGGGCTCTAGTACAACAGCAAAGAAATCCCCTTTTCCATTGCTGGCAACATAAGTCCTTTTTCACCAGAAAAAACATGTCAGGCAATGGAGCATTTATGGCAAAAATAAAAAGACAAGCCCTTCTTGCATTAGAATCTTGGAAAATTGTCAGTTTGGGAATTCTGTCTAAAAGTTTCACTAGAAGATAATTGTACAATTGAGCTTTTGAAAGTTTGGCAGCATAAATTAAAGCTTCCCTTGAAGCCATTATGACACTGTGACATGTTTTTCTCAGCTATTCAATCAGCAGAGGTTGAAGGCAGGACCTTCAAAGCTGTAGCATAGGTTGCATTCATTTCAGCCAACAGAGTAACCAATAACCAAGGTCAGACACTTTCCTGTATGTGGGCAGTGCTTGGAGGCATCACATGTATTTTGCCTCCAAGGTATGCATCAGTGGAATTTAGGATAGGGGGACTTCTGGGCTCTGCATCTGGAGCTGGGATGGGCTTGGTAGCCCTGCAGTTCTATAAGAATCATAATCCTTTGGGAATTTTATTTGCAAAGTGAGTATATGGTGGCTACCTGTGAAGGGAAAATCATACTGATAAATAAGGCTATAAACTGAGCACAATTCTTCTAAGCACAATGGGAAAGTGTCTCAGTTGAGAGACAAGTTTAGGAGAAAACTCTCTGGAATGAGTGTTCCAATAACCCCTTACTGCCAATAGGAAATTAATACTAGTGGGTGAAAGTAAAAAAAACCTAATAAACAACCATTTTTTGACAAACAGAGTGCCCACTGCATGGGGAAAAAGGTAAATAAATGATAGATACTGAATTGTGAGACCTTATCCTTTCCCCCCACCCCACTGCACAACAAAACTCAAAAATGCCAGGGAAAAAAAAATATCCAACAGTGGTTTGCCACATGGTGGGTAGAAAATGCCATGGGCATTGAGGGACAAACAAACAAAAACAAACATGAGGTTTAAGCAGAAGTTCAGGCAAACAGATATGAACTCTGTGACTCTGGCATCAGTCCCCTCTTCACAGCAGATGAAGCAGGTGGGCTTGGTGTGCCTTCTCTCACCAGCTGGGCTTTTTTCTGAGGTGCGGGGCCAAAACTTGCCTTTCCTGCCAATCCCAAGTAACCCCTCTCCCACTGGTAGTCCTCTCTAATCTTCGGCGAAAAGCAAACCATCCAGTTCACTTCGAAAAGCCACCAAAGGATTGCTACTGCAGCCTCTCCAAGGTCAGGGAAGGATAAAAAAGCTTCTTGCCTAGGCTAACAAAAAAGCCAGGGTAGCTAAGCAAAAAACCATATTGCATGGCAGCCAGGATGCCTGGAGAATGAGGCTTTGGAAAAAATAAAATAAAATAAAATAAAATAAAATAAAATAAAAATAAAAATCCTTCCAGTCCCCTGGACATTTTCTGGGCATAAAGCAGAGGATTAGGGAATAGAGTACCATCATAAAATAACCCCAAGACAGAAAGAAATTTGTTTCCCACATCACATCTGAGTGTGTTTTCCTTCCATAAAACAACTTTTTAAAGCTTGTGGTGTTTTGGGACTTTTGCCCTTAGATGCTATTTGTAAATCCCTTTGCAACTGTGGGAGTGCTATAAACATATATATATATATATATATATATATATATATATATATATATATATATGTATGTATGTATGTATGTATGTAAATAAAAGTAGAACATGGTGCTTTTTAAAAACATAGGGCAGCAAGAATACCCTTAGAGAGCTCTGTCTGAAGATTGCAAGGTTAGTTCTTATTTTCAGCAATGCTCTTTTCAGTTTTAGCTCATACTCTGAAGTAAAATATTTTTATTAAATAGTTAAAATTTTTTCATTGCTTATATATTCCGCTCAAGATATGGTGCAAAGCTAAAGCTGTGAGAAAACCTTCAATGAAAGTTAATTTAGATTAATTACAAACCCATTGAGTATCATGGCACCACAGTATTTTATTTGCAGCTCAGCCACCATCAATCTGGACTTCTGAAAAAATAGCATAAAAGCATTAAGGGCTTGACTCCAGGTCAAGAGTAGGCTGCAGTTCATGCATCAGCCTAGGGGGGAAGCAGGGGAGAAAGAGTATAGGGAAACAGCCACATTTTGTGACTGAAAATATCTACTCTGACTTCTAGAAAAATCTTAGCATCCACTTGTATGAAAACAGTAATTTTTTTTCTAGAATTTTCTTTTTTGTCAAAAGTAGAGTAGGAATTTTTTCTAATTTCCATAAGAGAGAAAATGCCCACATTTGATTACAACATCAACATGTGAAAATGTGTGGATATGGTTGAATATTTGTAGATACATAAATAAAAATTAGATTTTGACAGCTGAAACTGTAACAATGCTTCCACTCACCATCTCCGGCAACATAAGGTAGGATGAAAACAATTGCAATGATGAGCCACCCAAAACTAATAGCAACTACCTCAGAGCAAGTCAGTCAGTCCAAGTACACAACCTACCTGATGAATAAGCCAAAACCAATCCTAAATAGATTTATCTTCCTGTTTGAAATCTGTTGAAAGCTTCAGAGATGACTTTGAGTGGTGATAGATGTTTCCTCCCTTCTACCTTAGAGGCTGGTGAATACCTTG
Organism: Petroica traversi; assembly: GCA_025920805.1. Taxonomy (NCBI): domain Eukaryota; kingdom Metazoa; phylum Chordata; class Aves; order Passeriformes; family Petroicidae; genus Petroica; species Petroica traversi. Next base: position 877,326 of record JAHLSL010013569.1, on the reverse strand, counting down.
CATCCCTGTCAAGAAATATTTGCTCATATCTTTGAGTTATTCACTTGTAGTTGTCTCTGCTCTTCTGTGTTTGAATAGTCTTAGAAAGTAATTTACTAGAGAAAACAATCTCTAACAGAAAATTTTAACCATTACTAAACACTCATGATGCGGAAATTTTCATTCACAGCCATGAGCATTAAGAGTCTCATTCCAAAACATTATTAGCCCAGCAAGAGAAAATCTTGCGTTACTTTTATAGACAATAGGGATATTGATTTAGAAATAATTATTTTAGATAAAAAGTATTAGTTGTTTATTGAATTACTAAATATATCAAATATGTTTTTGATGTAGGTACATCAAAGACGATGGAGGACAATTTGCAAAGATATCTGGCGCAATCACTCACCATGGCAAAACAGACTTGACTTGGGGAAATTAGATTAATTTATTACCAATTCAATCAGAATACAGTAATGAGGGGAAAACCTGCAAATCTTAAAAAGCCTTCCCTCTAACCTTCCCTTCTTGCTACCATTCCTGTACCTGACAGTCTTCCAGGAAACTTCAGAACTTCATGCTTATGAAGGCAATTGCTTTTTCTGTCTTGTGGGTTTGTTCTGGAGATGGGTATGGAAAGGCAAGGTATGAATAGGTTACTTTTAGGACCGTTTTCCTTATCCCTAGTGTATTTTCAAACTTGTCAGCTGGGATGGGTGTGATGACTCATAACCATGTTTTCTTCAGAAATCTTCCACATTTGATTTCTGTCAGTTTCATATGTATCTATCGGGAGGAAGCAACCCAGTTGACATTGCTCCCATGAGTTTATACTTCCTATACTTGCAGATTTGCCATTCTGGACTATATATTTGTGTGAAACAGCACCATTGCAAAAGACTGTATAAGTTAAATATTTCACTGTGGAGTGTGGGTTGACCTTTGAATATCTTTCAGTGAAACCCTCTCCTGCAAGATCTATCCATAACATTGACTTTGATCTTATTTTTCATACCTAGGAAAAGTGTCTAGAGTCAGATCTTGAAGGGATTCTTAGGCATCTCACATGAAATCTCTGTAAAACCACTGGTTTACAGGATAACCTTCATCCCATGTCTCCCCAGGGAGACACCAGGGTGACTGATGCAGGTCATGTTGATGGTCACGTCATGGTGAGAGCTCATGGTGGGCAACCAACAGGAAGGAACTCCTGTCTTCTGCAGAGGAGGATGGTGCATAGGCTGCCTGTTCAGTGTGGTGATTTCTGTGCCAACCACACACACAGCAAGACAATCTAGCATAACAGTATTCATGACACAACTAAGCTTTTTAAATTTTTAAAATATAATTTATAATTATTGTGAAACTATTTCATGATGAACAAAGTTTGATTTGGGAGCACACAGTGCATTGGTATGGATGTGTGTGCAGAAATCATTAAAGGTTTGGTAGTTTGAGTGATGCTTTGATGACTCTGAGCACCCACGTGCATATTCCCAGACTGTATCTATCAGGTTTTTAGAAAGTTCCCCACATAAAAACCATAAACAACTGCTATTTCCATGTATGAAAGATGACCTGACTAATCAGCACAGGAAATAATTGGAACAAAATAATTGTAACAATTAAAAGAACTGTGTATCTCACTATTTTGCTTAAAAATATATACTGAGCAAAGCTGTCTGAATTGAGTAATTTTGGCAACTACCAGAAAGGCATGGACAAATTCTTATAGGTAATGTTTCCTCTCTTGTATTATGGAGCTATTTTATTTATGTGCATCACTTTGATGAGGTGTAACCAAGTTTTCTGCTGGAAATGCTCTTAAATGAGGTAATGAGGACACCATCATGTTCTTTAAGAATGGTGTGAGAATACCCTCCTTTGAGAAAGAAAATAATTTTTTGCCTTCTGGTTTCTAGGGAAAGTGATGATGAGGTGGAATTGTAACAATTGAGCACTACTCAACTTGGAAAGCATTTTAATATATTGTATTTGAGTAATCCCACTATTTCAACAAGATTTTAGAAATCAAAGAAAAGGTTTGTCTCCCATATAGGAATCTTTCTGTAGGGAAGGTACTTAATATCACAGAATCACAAGATGAAATTCAAGCTTCATCTAGATTATTCCTTCCTTTTTACACCCTAGAATGCTACTGAAGGAAGAGATTTTTCCCTTTTTAAATGAATTCATGTTTTCCCCCATGGAGGGCTGTCCTCGTTTGAGAGACAGGTGTCTGCTAGCGAAGGCAGGAACCTTCCTTGGAATGTAAAATGTAAAATCCTTTCCCTCCGAATTGTCATAAATTTGAAATCAAGGGGCTCTAGGCAAAGACATGAGGATAGGAATAAAAAGTCTTTACTAATACGTAAAACAAAACTAACAAATAACAAAGAAAACTAAGGCATAAAACCACAAAACAGAACCAGAGACCCATTACCAGCCTGCTCGGCCTCAGGCACTTTTCCCTTCGGTGCAGTTCCAGTCACAGCCGGCAGGGGCGCTGGTGGCTCCCTGTGGGCAGGGCGGGTGCGATGATTCCCCCGCGGCTGCAGGGGGCGCGCCAGCGCCAGCCCAGGTGACACGAGGAAATTGAGGCTGAGCTCAGGGCACGGAGGGATGGAGGAGAGGGTTTGCTTCACAAGCCCTCGGGGCAGCGATGTCGGTGCCGCGGCAGGATCCCTAGGAACAGTGAGATGGGACAGCAGGAGGTCCCAGCAGGCAGGGGCTTGAGGCTACAATGTAGCAAAGTCTCACAACAGGGAGTGGGGCAGGATAAGCAGGGAAAGGCCTGGCAGTTCCTCAGTAGGGTGTGGGGGGTGAAAACTCACAGCAGAGGGGAGAGCAGGTCCGTGCTGGTGGTGCCTCCCTGTAGCAATCAGAAGCTCTGGCCGTGCTCTGAGTTCCCCCAGAACGTGAGAGAGCCAACAGCTGTCTCATCCTGCCTCTTTACCAGCCCAAATCTCATGTCATCTCTGCCCCCTGAGAAGAAGCTTGCCTCTCCCTGGCTTGGCTACCTTCTTCTGTTTTCTTAAGTACCCAACCATTAGTTCCTTAGCAACTTATGGGAGGAAAAAATTTCTTAAGGAAAACAAAGGGAAGAAAATCCAAACCCCAACAAAGGCCCAGATGTGTTCCGTAGTAGCCAGTGGGAGTTTCTTTCCCTTTCAAGTGGACGACTTTCAGTTCTCTGTCATCTACTTTTGGACAGAAACCAAGAAACTGTACTGTGAAACCTTCCCTTTCATTGGCGGGTCCAAGAAATCAGTGGAAATCTGGATGAATCAGACTTAAAATTCCATAACACAAAACACACTTTTTACAGTATAAGAACAGCCAGAAAATATAATGTAATTAGGGGACCCAGTCTCTTTATTTTCAGATGCAAGGCAGCCAGGAACCTTAGGAATTGAAACCTTGCAGTCCACGTTGAGCCATATTGGTCAAATTTCGTAGTTTACAATAAGGTAATAACCTTATCAAGCTACATATAGTTAGGCATATAGCAGGTATCTCACTTGTCATAAATAAATAGATACTTCTTAATTATTACCTCTCACTAGTGTGTTTGCCTAAACTGTTATCAGCAGAAAAATTTAAAGTTTATAAAAGTGAAAGACTTTTGGAGACAGATTAAGCATTGATTTCTTATTTTCTCAAGCAATTATAAATCTGTAAGTAATTTATCAGCAAGAACTTAGATCTGATTTAATGTTGAATTATTTTGATAAATCTAATGTTAATACTGGATAGCTGGAACATCTTTAAAGAAGAGGGAATATTTTCACTGTATATAGCTTTAGCTTTGTCACTGCTTTGCTTTGTGCTGCACTCTATATCAGAACAAAGGCTATATGCATAATAAGGTCATGCAAATGAGGTGAAATCAGCATAAGTATGGTGGGGGAGGGGACGATCTAAAACATGGCCATAAGTATAATGACCAAGAAGTAGAGAATATAAATGTTTACAGCCAGCTCATTTCAGTTTATTTTTCTGTCATATTTTTGAATGTGTAGACTAAGGCTCTTGAAAGATCAGAATGAAAAGATGTCTGCCGGACAAGGATGATTGATAGTGTTATTTAATAGACTGTTCAGATATGCATCCCTGACCTACAGCTTTTTACTTTTTTTTTTTTTTAATAGAAGCAGCATGATAATAATTAAAAACAGTAATGGAGGAGTGAGAGAACTCCTTCCCTGTGTCTTGGTGATAGAGTTGCTTTACAGCCGTGCTGCACTGCCTGGATGCCAGCTCCCCATTTCAGCCATGATGGAAGTTCCGAGTACGATAGAAGCAGAGTACCAATATGAATTACAAATATATGTATATCTTACTTTACTGCCTCCCTCCCCCTCTTCCAATGAATGTAGTCTAAAAATACCCTCTATTCTAAATAGCTTTACTACTGAGGCAATGTCTTGTAAAAGCACTATGGTTATTTACAGAAGAAAGTAAAACCTGAAGCCCCAGAATGAATAAACTTCAACCCTCAAACAGAATAATGTTAATGTGAAGTGTTCTGCATTTGACTGCAAATTAACTATCTTTTTGAAAGATATTGCTCTCACTTAATAATGTGGCATGCATTAAGGGTAATATTCTTTTACTTATGGAGAATTTATGAGGAAAATCTTGTTGCTTCAAATGAAAACAGTAGATGCTACATATGTACATGTTGTGAGATTCTTTTATTGTTATAGCCCAGTAAAAGTCATTTATATCAGTTTCAGGAAAAGGAATATAAATTATTTGTTCACAAGTGGATCTAAGAGGAAAAAAGTGGAAGGAGAAAAATACAAAGAACTAGTATATGGAATTAATACTAAAATTATTTTTAAATTTTAGGACTAGATTCAGCAAATTTACTTAGAAGAAACTACTCAGATCAGCAATTTATTAGAATTAAGAGGTTTATTCAGATAAGTGTTGCAGCTTGCAAGGCCTTGCAGAATAAAGCCCAAGTCAGTAAATATTTAGAAAATAAGTTGTTCCTTAAATCCTTCTCTTCACAAGAAGGAAATATTCATTAGGCAATTGTATAATGTACTAATGAAAGGCTTTCCTAAAGAAGTGAAAATTAGCTAAGAAGGAATTGCTTCCTTTGAACTAATGAAATCCTTTCTTTATTGTCTACCAAAAGAAAAATTAAAATTAATAACTCTTACTCTAGCCTTTAAACTGTTTTGCAAAAAATCTTATCACTGCCCATACCAGTGTGGGCTTAATCAGCACAATTGGACAGGAATTTAGGAACTTTTTCATTATACAGACACATATATATGTACATAAATTCATTTTATTAAAGTTGTTTTACACAAACAGAACCTTAAGTAGCTGAAGTACTAAAAAAGCCAACCAACATATTCTTCATATATCTGTAAGTCGATAAACCTCTTAAAATTGTGTCTAAAAAAAAAAACCCAAATGGCTAAATTGTAGAAATACAGAATGCTTGCCAATTATATATTGATTTTTATTCAAAATTCTTGCAATATAAACTGATATATACTGATATAAACTGTAGTAACAGGAAAAAAACAACACAGGGATTTTTAAATAAATCTGTGAATACAAGAAGCAGAAATACTAAGATTATGTATTTTACCAGTATACTCCTTTGCTTGTAAACCATAAGGTAAGCAGTTGTGAGATGCAATACTGCCAGTTTTGCAGGGGAGAGAGAGTGTGTGTGTGTGTAAGACAGGAGGGAGGGAGGAAGAAGAGAGATGTGTGGGGGAGAGGAACAGAGGTGTGGACATGTAGACACAATAAAGCATAATAACATTCCTGAACCTCTGTGCCTGATCTGTCTTTCTGTATCCTACTGCTATTGGTACTGCAAGCAGGGGCACAGAAGCAGGTAATTGTCCATCAATAGCTTTTTCTTAATTGAAATATTCTTTGACAAAGGAAAAACATATTTGTAACTTCAAGTACAGGGAAAAATGAAATGTTTTACCTTAATCTCATTTTCAAGATGTAGCAGTGCCTCACATATTTTACAGGTTGCTTGCCAATAGTACAATACTGGCATAAATCTTAGTTACTTAGCATATCCTATTGGGAGTGAATCAGTATTAATAATTACAATTTATCTTTTAACAACATCATATTTCAAAAAATTATAATTTTAGGGACATAAGATGAAGGTGAGCCCACAGCTAGCAGTACCTTGGTGCAACTTGGCTCCATGGAGGCTGATTTGTGAGAGTATAGAGTATTTTTTTCTTTATTTGATGGATGCTGGGATTTTAACCAAGTGATTGAGTTGGCTTAACAAAGAGAAGGTGGGCTGAGTGTGTTGCTTGCAAGAGAATAACCACCTTTGAGAGCTCTTAAATCCACACTGTATGTAGGGCATGTGTTGAGTGGCTTTTGTTTTCCATGTCTTTTGTAAGCTTTTAGCATTTGATTTTTTTTTCACTGCATCAAATGTCAAGTTAATTTACATGACACTATTACTGATGTTTTTCCTTGGTTTGTGGTTTTTGTGGTGAAAGTTTGGCAGCTGTGACCAAGTCTGGGGTGAGGGGGAGGTACAGTGTGTGCCCATGCCTGTAAATTGTCTGCCTGTGTGACAGCAGGGCAAGGGAAATATCCCATCCTCATTTGCATCCTGAAGACTATGCAGTATTAAGCAAAACTGATTTCCATATGGGATTTAAGCTTGACATTTATTATTTAGTTCACACACCTCTCAAAGGAAATTTTTTTCTCCACTTACAGATGGAAAATTCTTCTAAGATAAATATAGTGGCTTTAGCAGCAGCAGTAAATAAATATCTTTGTTATATTCCTTACAAATATATGTATTACCAGACAGATTCTTGCCCACAAATTATTGTATTTTGCTCCTCAGCAATTCAAGAGAAATATCTATCAACATCTACCATGTTCTAGTGGAAAAGTGTCTCAGGTTAATTCCAGGAGTTAACTTGCCATAAATAAAATTGTAAGTCATGGTTTTAGAGAGAAATTAAAACAATCTTGAAAAGATATGTAGCAATGATTCTACATCTCTCTTTATTTAGAGAGATGCAGTTTTCTACCTGCATCAATTAGTATTTTCCAAGCAGCATGAAAGATACAAGTAATTCTTACATGTGAGTATTCAGGTAGTGAATTTATAACAGAGAACTATCCCATTTTTGTCATCTAATAGCTTCATAAAATAATTTGGTGCTGCTTAGCACTCCTGTGTTAATAGCTTGTAATGATAAAAACCCATACCAAATATTTTAAGAAAATTTTAAATAAACCAGACCCTCATTTTTATTGAAAGGTAGTACAATGCTTTGACTTCTCACTAATTTAAAGGAACACATTACAGTTTTTACCAGTGCTGCTCTCTAAAGGGGTCTCCCAGTAACTCTGAGGCAGGATGCCAATACCTTCTGTGAGCTATTCAGTGGCTTTTCAGGATCAGTGCCTTAGCAGGCATATCCACTTAAATGTGCCTTGGAAATCTTCAGTTTTCACTGAACAGCTCCTGAAAGTTAGCTTGATCTGAAGAGTGAGAATAGAGGACAAATACCAGCTCAGTCTCCAGGCTGATCCTACAAGACTTAGTGTATGATAACAGAAAAAAAATGTGCCCTGAGAGCACACAGAGACACAGCCTTAGTGTTTTCCTATTATGTTTTATTCAATAAGTTTGTGGTAATACAGATTATCCAGAAGCCATGCCCTGATACTCATTTTCACCCCATGTCTGTAAGGCACTATGCAGTTTTGGAGGACCGTTTCTGGTGACATTATGGAGGTCTCCGGGCAAAGAACCTTTGTGAACAGGGAGCTGATAATGGTAAACCGCGGTCACTCCTTCTGTGGCTGATAAAAGTTCAATATCTACTGAAGCAGGTAAAATTCCTATGCTTGCATCAATGCATATTCACATTTTCTGAAAAAAATGTTTAAGATGTTCATTTGATCTTCACAGATCCTCTGGCATATTATAAATCTTAGCCATTTTGAAAATGCAGTGTTTTGGAGGACCACATTGCTCTGTGCAGCTGGGAGGCACGTGTACCCAGACACATGTGCAGACATGTGAGCACATCCATGAGCCTGAGTCCTTGGGTGCAAAATTTGCCCACCTTTGCAATGCAGTAACACAATTGTAAGTTATATTTGCAGTGTGTTACAGATTTACACTGTGCATATTCAGGATCACATATAAATGAAAACTGCATGATTTGCACCCCTGTGTAAAGCAAAGGGTAAACTTCCCACATTGTTTTATTACCTTCTGGCTAATTTCCCCAGTTAAATCTAAGATATTGCACAATAATGAAAGATAAGACTTTCTGTGAACTCTTCTATCACTACATTGTTCCATAAGGAGGACAGGATTGTGTCTGTGTCCCTTAAAAATACCACACAAAATAGCTTAGAAAAAATTAATGTATAAAGTTAAAAGTACATCTATTTTTCAAAAGTACAAATGCAGCAGTGTATTTTATGTATTTAAGAGACACAATGAAATGTATTCCTGAAATTTACAGAGAGTTAATAAATTCTACTAAGAATATACACAATTAAAATTGTGTCCTCCCTTCTATGTGGCCTGCAACATTTTTTTCTGTTTAAGCATACAAAAATAGAATAATTTCTTCAATCTCTTAAGTTTGAAGTGTAAATAACAAGGACTTTATTTTGCAAAATAATTAATTCCACAACAACATCTGATAGCATTGTTTTTTGCAATGTAACAGGCAATTTAAGAAGTTTTTTGTCAAAGCCTAGATTTCTCAGTCTTTCTGTTGTATCCTATTGCGAGGTAAATATGCACTGATATTTTGAGGTCTCAGAGTGCATTGCACCTTCATTTACAAGTAACTTAACTAATTTTAACTGAAACCATTAATTTGAAGATCAAACTGGGTGTGCTGGCCTCAAAATACCAAGAACAAAAATGCCCATAATTTGTAACCAAGCAGTAAGTTTTTAGACTGCATTTCAGTTAATTTCTCTAATAAAAATTTATCCAAACCTCTATGACATACAACAGATCAAGAACATATTTTCAGTTTACCATAGCAGCAAAACCTTGCCACTGTGGTTAAAATAAAATGAGAAGAAAATCTTGCTCAATTCTTCTAATCAGAAGGGTAATCAGATTATTGAAGTAATTAAACAGATCAAGCTCATTTTCAGAAATCAGCCCAATACATGATATATTTCACTCTCCATTGCTATCTGTAGGGTATAGAACAATAGCATGTAAAATATCTACAGAAACACTTTTTCTTATTGCACATAAATAATCCTCATTAAGTTAACGCAGTCTTACATGCATGCACACATACCTACCAGAAATGCATTAAAAACTTGAAGCTTTAAAAAGTAGTATGCTAGTAAAGAATTTGAATTTTAAAGTATTTTGTTCAAATTCCTACCAGCTCACACTGTTCTCAGGAGATTAAAAATACTATAGAAATAAAATGGATATTTGTCTCTCTCATTTAAATTGATGAATGCTCCTATCCTATAAATGTCACATTGGATAATCCTGAAAAATTACCATAAATCTCAAAAATTATGCATATTTATTATGGTATTCTGCATAGTACTAGGAGCAGTTTGTATGGGGGAGCTGTAAAGAGAGGGGGATGAGTAAAGACTGAATGGTCTAGAGGACTACATTTGTTACCAGCATCCTAGAAACAGTCTCAGCAACAGTTTTGTTTTGCTTGTTTTACAAAACCAAAACTATTTTGTACCGTGCCTGTGATGCTTTCAATTTGCTGGCAGTTTTGTGCTCCATACTTAGCCAGAAAAATTTAGCTTGGGTAAGTTTCTGATGGATAATCATGCTAATTAGAAACATCTTTTCCTACACAGTTGTAAAGAAATTCAAGAATGAGAAATCAGAAGTGTGCTTTTTCAAAATTGCCTTTTTGTTGGAGGCAGAAGGGCTGCATTTCCAGCAAATGTTCACCTGATCCAGGTGAGCCCATCACAGATTCAAGTGCATCCTCACTTCTACACCCAAGATGAGGCCCAGAAAATATTCAAGCAAACTCTAAAAGACCAGGAGAGACAGAAAATTTTTCCTACCTCTGGCTTAATAGCATTTTATGCTGAAAATGGAAAGCAGAGTTAACCAGAGGCTCTAGAAGTAATTACTGGCAGGGTATGGGATGATGCTTGGGCAAACAGCGATTGTTCTTTCCACCAATTCCCTAACAGGAACATCAATACTGCCATTGTCCTCCACTTCATTGAGGGCCTACAGACAGAGAGTTGGTTGCTGGTGGGAAACTGACAGTTAGACCCCATTCCAGAGGAGCCTCTCATGATCCTACTGCAGCAGTCTCTGACTTTTGGCATCAGGGGTCCCAGCTGCATGGGGAGAAGCCAAACCTGTCATAACATCTTCTCATCAAGACTTCAGTGTGGGGGAGAGGCGCCATTAGAGCCTAACAAAGAAACAAACACAAAAGTAAAGATTAGGCCTCTTTAGCGCATGTGGAATTTTCCCCCTTGAGATCTCACCAGAGAGGGACCACTGCACACGGTGCTTCATTTTTGGGGGGTGGTTATTTGGGAAGGGATGGGAGGGGAGGGTCAGAGACTGAAATAGTTCATGTCTCAAACATCGATATAAAATTTTGCTCATTATAACAAAAACTGTATCAAGAAGCTACAACCGAAGAAGCCTCCCTGAAGATACTTGCGTGGGACTTTCGACTGAAAGTCAAACTGCTGAGATTAGATAAATGGGAAACCCATTCTTTCATCAACCTTAGGCCCAGTGGAGAAACAAACAAGAAAACAAACAAAAGAATGCAAACCGAACCCAACAGCCATGCTAAGATTCATCGCTGGGGTGGGGAAGACCACAGCCCACAGAAGCCAAATTTACACATACTCCCCCCTGAAATGAGGTGGGGCGGGGGAGAATGTTTCAGGTGTAACTTCTGCTCAGGGGCAGTGTTCACCCATCTTCTCTTTTACACAAACTGGCCCAACTGTGGTACCCCCTCACCCTGGGAAGACCGCATCCATGGGACATTCATGTGAGAGGCAGCTGAGGGGGTGCCTTAATCCATCAAAGGCCTCCAGAAACGCCCCCACCCCAGAACCATTCCTGAAGCCATGCACCTCAGGACCTCTCCCCTTACACATGATGCAACAAACCCAGAATCTGTTGTAAGAGACTGCTACATCTCCTCTGCGGGGACATGCCTGGACATTGCTACCTGGCTCAAGGGTATATATGATGCCTTTTTCCTGGTCTTAGGAAATCAAAGCCAGAAACAGTTAGAGGGCTGGAGTCATTACCTCGATATTTTAATTAAGATCCCATTCGATGCATCACTTCACCCAGCTGGAACGCGTCACAATGCACACACCCCGTCAATCACGTACTCAAGTTATCGACGTTACACATTAGCATATCTAACATGGGGGCCAAATAATGGGGCTAGGGCAGGCTAATCTCTAGTTTGCAGAATCTGTCCTATTAGGGGACCTTGGCTTTTTAAGTTAGTAGAACGTTCCATGTTCCTGGCTGTGCAGTTCTGGAGTCTTTAGTCTTGTGGCCTGCAGGACACCTACAGGACACTAAGAACCAGGCTAAGTTATCAGACGTAAAAGATTACAATTATGTGTGCTAAATAATACTTAATGGATACATAGAAATGTGTAAAAAAAATATAAAAGAAAAGGCAAAAAATAATTTTAGCATCATATAAACCCATCAGATTCCATGCTTTTCGGGGAGACCTTCACCACTAAGAAGATCAGGTGGAGAGGATCAACGGACCATCGTTAGGATCCACAGAGTGGTGATATTTTCCTTATTATGTCCTTACTCCCTTTCTGTCCTCCCCACCTATTTCCTATTTCTTTCTTTCTCTCTCTCCCCGCCCCCCCTCTTTTGCATTTACTGTCTAATAAAATCCTTACTATTGCCACTGGCATATGGTCTTGTTTGCACCTTAATTTGGGCAGAGGCATTTCTAACTGGATCTTAACAAGGAGTTTTATAGCTCAACCAGTTTTGTAAGGGCATCAGCATCATAAAAAGCATTATGCTTTCTCTGCATGGTCTGCTTCTTACCAGCCTTTTCCCTTACCTGGCTCAAATCCTAGCAAAAAACTCTCTCCCTTCCATTGAGTGGTGAGTGCAAATCTGACATCAGCAGAGCACCTTCTCTCTCCACCAAAGGCAGAATATTTCTAGTCTTTAACCATTAACATTCCAGTCTCTCACAACCCTGAACAGAACAATTTTGATATTATCTAGAGGATTTCACGAGTTCAACTAGCTGCACAGAGTAAGTGAAGCACTAGATAAAGGAGGGGAAACAGGCACTGGGAAGATTCATCATAGGATCATAGAATGGTTTGGGTTGGAAGCATCTTAAAGATTATCTTGTTCAAACTTGTCCTGGTTTAGGGCAAGTTTTAGGAGGAAACCTCTTAAGGCGGGGGGGTCTCCTCTAGAAAAGCCGATTCCAACCGCCCCTCCCCCAAACAGGTTTGGGAAAAATTTCCTTAGAGAAAAGTGGAAAAAATTATTTATTTAACAAATAGAATATTCACAAGCATAGGAAATTTGGATAATATAAAAACAATGAAACCTCTCCTTCCTCTGAAGAGATGGTAGATTCAGAGTCTGGACATCTGGGTCAGGGCAGGGACACCTTCCACAAGACCAGGCAGGTTCAAGCCCTGTCCAACCAGGACCTGAACCCTCGCAGAACATCCACGATCTCTCTTGGCAACTTCTTCTAGTGCTTCACCACCCCCTAGAGAAGAATTTCTTCCTAATATACAGTCTAAAACTACTCTCAGTTGTATCTATCCACATCCAGTGAGCTCTGCTAAAGCACAATGAAGTGGCAAATTCAAAATGCATCAGCTATGTGTTTTACAGAGGAAGGATTAGAATAATTGGTATCCAAAGGGGAGATATTTTGCAGTTCCTTAAAGAAATTCAGTGTTTCTGAAGTGAAGGATATTTTGGAAATGCCTGCTTTGTAGTGTATTCCTCAGGCAAAAAAATTACTCTGTAAGAGCTAAGAATAAAAGTCAACCTTGTCAGAGTTGGTTTGGGAATTTACAGAAGAGGGCATGAAATACTGGAGTCACAGAAGCTTCTTAACGCCCTTTCAAATTTGGCACCAATATAGAAATCTAAGTAGCTGTGTAGTCTGCCTCTAGACCTTCTGTTTTCCAGCAGCTTGTTCAATCCAAGCTTTCCAATCATCTTGTTCAACTTTCTTACAAAAACATTAGTGCTAAATACTAGGCCATGATACAGACTTGTCCTTCTCCACACCTTTGTGTGAATCGTTGAGATTTTTGTTAATTCCTTTCCTTTCAGGTTTCTATTAGTTTTCCAAGATGTAATTTACTATTTCCTATTACTGTTTTTTTACGCTTAGGTCACCATTGCTGGGGTTTTTTTGGTCAATCTTTACCTTCAGAGGTGTTAGCTTCATTCCTTGCCTTCTGTTTATTTGTTTCCTTCCCCCTTTCCTTTTCATCCCACTGCATTTTCTCCCACATCCCTATTTTTCAACCACCCTCCAGCGTTCTGACTCTCCTTTTGTGTGGTCATCTTCCGGTTTTTCCTACTCATGCAGCTGTACTAGGTTGATCTGCCTCCACAGAGACTTGGGCCCTGGAATGCGCTTCGCAGCAGCCCCTTTGCTCTCTTATTCACAACCAGGCTTTACTTCAGCTGGACATAATAAAGCACTTAATTGGGTGGTGCAATTCTCTAGAATTTTCAAGTCTAATTGGGAGGCACCCTTCTACCCAGAGAAGTGTCATAGATATATGGGACTGTTCTTTTGGGTACAACAGACCCAAAGAAGGCTTGTTACTGGGAGAGCTTAGGACACCTTTCCTTTTGATAGTCTGAGCATTTCATTGAAGGAGTTTATTCTTAGTTATAAGTATCATGTGAAAATTTTTCAAGTGGAAATTATTACTTAGAAAGCTTAGGGAAGTGCTCAGCTATCCTTTTGGTGAAGTGAGGCCTTCAGACTGCCACAGGAAGCCTTGTGTGGAGAAGATAGTGAAGTAAATAATTGCCTGCAGGGCTAAACCCAGACACAAAAAATATGAATGTGAGAGAAACACAAGTAGTTTGCAAGATATTAGTTCATGATGATGTCAGAATATTTGTAAAAGGTATTTCAATCTCTGGCATTCATAAAATTCATGCCATAGCTGTATATTGTGTCAATATAAATACAAAAACATCCTTCAGGTAGTGTATTTCTAGAGTGAATACATTTTGCATAAACTTCAGTGATTCAGAATAAAAAGAGCTAGCACCAACTGCCCAAAATTGCTAACAATGAGGCACACAAAGCTTTGTTGACTTCTGTGGGACTATTTACATTATGAAAGTTAAGTATATTCCTAAGTGTTCTCATTATTGTGTTCTAATAATGTCATCTCTTTTCCTTTTTTTTTTTTTGCTCACCTCTTACTCCTAAGAATGCTAATAATCCATAGGTGACTTCTTCCAGTAGTAAATTACCCTTCAATCCCTGCATCCCTGTCCCAGGTGGAGAGCTTCAAGACGTTTTTCATACCTGTGCTTGGCTCAGACTGTACCTTCTAAAAAGGTGCAAAATGATTGCACATGGGAGTTGAGAACTACTCTTGCCCATATGCAATGAGGCACAACCAACATTTAATATTATTTTCCAAATTTTCTATTAGTAGTAAAGGCCAAGTGAAATAATTTTTTTGCATTATATTATAAATTATATTATTATTACATTTTCTCATTAGATTATAAAACAATTTGCAGGTTGTATTTTTGTGCTGACATGGCACCTGTAATTATTTCTAGGTAAAAGCATAAAGCTATGGTATTGTGTTCATAAAGAAATTTATGTAAAAGGGAGAAACCTTTGAGAATGCCATAGGGTTCTCCATTTTCTTCTGCAAAGGAGAGAACTGGTACATACAGAGAGAATAGGATCAGGATTGTGGATCCAGCACTTCCTTCAAACCAGCAACAGTTAAAAAGTGCTGCGGCTCCAGAGCCCTCTGGATCAACAGCAGTACAAGTGATTTAAGAGTCACACTGGCAAAGCCTCCTCTTCTGTCTTGATGAGCAGCACACAGGGCCCTTTGGAAAGCAGCACAGAAGCTGAGGATAGAAGCTAATACAAATAAACTGGCAATTTCATGCAGAATTCATTGAACAACCTCAGGGAAATTGTGCTGTGGGGGCTTGTGTCATTTCCCAGTACTGCCATGAACTTTTATTCCTGATAATAATTTATCAACAAACTAATAGCACAAACAGAAAAGTATTGCTGTATATTAACCCACCCAAAAAACAATTTGTCGTGTCATCAACATGAGTTGAGAAAGAAGAGCTATGGTAGGACTCTGCCTTCCTTTGTTCTGACACCCCTTCAGCAAGAGAAGGCAAGGTGGGAATGACCCAAGCAATATATTCCACAGAGGATGTCTCTTTGCTTATAGCTGGTTATGTTGATGCTGCTCGTTTATACTGATGTGCTTTGCCACAGAGAGATTTGAAGCTCTCTGCTATGTCCTGTGTGTGTCTTAAGAACAGCTACTAGCATGTAATCCACAAGGTTGATTGTTGGGAAAATTCTGTTGTTTTCTGTTAGAAAACATTACATGCCAGATGCCATTTGTTCCCCTCTCGCAGTGTTTTAACCAATCAGGTGCTGTTTACATCAGCAAAAAAGTGGTCTCCAAAGTGCAAAGCTCAAATCGAGAAGAAAATCCCTTGCTTCTTGTGCACAGCTTCTTGTGCACAGCTTTTTGTGCCTCCTTCATCCATAAACGCTGACATTTCATCAGCAGCAAATGATTTTATTTTTGCTTTGTTTTCTGCTGTGAAAATGCTGACAAGGGTCTAATTAGGATGCTGCACATACTGTTAGCAACATTTCTAGTAAGTAAGCATTCTGCATCACTTATTAGAGTCTCTCACTCATGCTGAAATTGTCATTTCAACACAGGGAGCCCAGAGCCCAGGAAGTGACAGGAGATGCTGAAAGTCTGTTTTTATATTCATCTGTCGCTGTATGTCCACACTGCAGATGAACCACTAGGATGGTAGGGCTGGCTGATGTTCAGTGTTGCTGCTGACATTCAGCTTCCTTAGCTTCATTGTCTGAATGCGGTCCCTCCACTGACACATTCAAGGGTACTTTACAGGTGCTGTGAAGAGCTAATCAACTGATACCATTGCACTGCCATGGGTGCATGTTCAGGACTGCTGATACAGTCTCGGGTGTATCAGCCAGTCTTGGGTGATAGATGAGCCGTCTGGACTGTGGCTTGCCCAAGCCTTGCTCCTTACCACATAGGTTCATTTGTTTGGTCCACTCATTTAGCTATGTCTTTTTGAAGCTTTATTCTTTAAGGCTTTCATTTTAATGCCAGGTTATTTGTGTCGAATGAAAGATTACCTGAAGAACCTTGACATTTACTGCGCCAGTTGAAATACAAGCATCTCCAGAAAACAAACAAACAAACAAACAAACAAACAACAACAACAAAATCAAAACCAAAACCATAAAAGCTGTACAAAGGAAAAAAATGCAGATATTCACCTGTTTTGTAATACAATTGCTAAGAAATAGAGTCCACAGTGAATAGAGCTTGAGTCAGGGAAAGAAACTGATTAGCTTCATTGTTTTGGGCTCTTTAAGCTTCATTGATCCTAAAGAAAAATCCACTAATGAGTCTATTGAAGCCCCCAAACTTTGGAAGACAACTTAAGTTGTGGTGCTTATCTGAGTCATGGTATTAAAGCATGTTTCTACAGAAAACAGCAAATATGTGTTTATTAAGTGCTTTCCTTCACTAGTCCTGCATAAATTGCTGATGGTTGCTTATCCTAAAAATATACTAAATATATCCTAAAAATATACTAAATATATCCTAAAAATATACTAAAAAAACTTTTTGTGTAAGCACAGTTGTATAAATTGAATACTTCGTGTCTTGGGAAAGGAGCGCATAGCAGAGAAAGTATAAAATGAGTGATTTGTGGTGTTATGTGCTACAAGAACATTTAAAACTAATTTTACTGCTCTTTTAACAATGATGTCAGAAGAAATGTTGTTCTTCTTGAACTTGCTCAGGATATATTTATTTTGATGTTTGTCTTGATGCTTAATCAAGGGCTTGAAGTGTGTACAGCCAGACCTCAAGACCACCATAAAATTTGCCATTGCATTAGGTATATATCAAAAGTTATTTGTTGCTAAATGCTCTGCTCAAAAATACAGGGTTTACCATACAAAATTATTTCTTTACAGGCTTTTTATCCTGTCCCCTTGAGCTACTTGTCACAGTGTTGACGCAGGAGAGGCTGCAGCAGAGCAGACCACCAGCATGCCTTGTCTCATGGGGACAGACCACATTTAGAGGCTGAAAGCTGCTGAGCAGTTGACATGGGTGTCAATTAGTGTCAATTGTTGCCGTTTTTCTCAGATATGGAGACCTGCCCATTGGGAACAGCCCAAGACCTCCAAAATAATTTGACAGAAATCAATGAACAGGCAGCAGCTGTCAATAGTCTTTAGTTGCATCCAAGCTATCTAAATCAGCCTGGTAAAGGATTCATTAGGCTTTGTTGACAATGATGAAGCACTGTATTCAGACCATGAAAACAGATATTGTAATGTAGGTAACAACAGATGTTCTAGTGATGATGTGAAGGAGCCTTGGAGGGCAATAGTTGTCTCCAGGTGAGACATCTGACTCTCTGCTGAAAGTTCCATCTACCTCCAGCTGTCTCTATACTTTATCAACCAGATCTTACCCAGGTCTCAATCATTTAATCTGGATCTCCAGCACAAAATACAATCCCAATCTCTCCATTGTTACTGGAGTTAGCAGCTTTTAAAATTATGAGGTCACACACCTGGTAAACTACATATCAGGAGGTCAGGAGAGACTTGAGGGATGGCCAGAAAGATCTGGCTCTGGCCGACAGTCTTTTTGTCTCTGTCACAGCCATCATAGGACAGATTTGGTAACCAGAGGCGTAGCTCATATAAATGTTATGGCTCAGACAGACATCCAGCTTTAACTTGTCAAAAAATTTACAGCTGAAAGATAAACCACCTATTCCTCAGAGATACAGTATCTGGTAGTAGATTATTCCCTTGCAATTAAAATTGAGGTTATTTAATTCCACTTTGTGTGATCTTTCCCTTGTGTGCCAAGGGCAGCGAAAGAGTTACTGTAATCAGTCATGGTCATGGATTCAAAGACTCCCAAGCTTGTTTTCAAGTGTTTACAAGTGCATGAGCACTTGACTTCGTATCACTTCACCAATGCAGGTGAAAAGCTTCATATGAACCTTTCTTCCACTTTTTCCAGTTCTTTTTAAGCCAATGCATTTTGGTGTATAGATGAAGCCAAAGATGTCCTGCAGGTCGCAAGAATCTCAGTGTCTGAATTTAGGCACTGACTGAGTTCTCATTACGCCAGAAGGATTTTGTTAACTTCTTCAATTCAGCCTTACCAGATATTTGGGGTTAATCTGAATGGTGTGTTTTCTGGATAGTTTCCAGTTTCATGAGTTTCAATGCAACCTGGGTCCTTCGAAGTCCACGTATATAAAATTTATTCTTGTGAGGATACTAATACATTGCCAAAGTGGTGTTTCATGCTTCATCACTCCCAAAATCATTCTGCAGTAGACAACAGAAAATGAAAATATCAATTTCTTTACAAGACATACCCCTCTGAGTCCCAAGAAGATAGAAACACCAGCTATGTTGTGCATCTGGCTTTGCTTGCAGGAGAAGATTTAGGCAACATCATGACTCTGCTCCAAGAAATGCTTGAAGAGAAATAGGCTTGGACCTGGATAAATCTGCTCTCACTACTCTTTGTGATATGTTTCTTGTGAAATTAAGAAAAGATAATCCAATGTCATATGACTATGAAATAACAGCACAACAACAGCTAAAAGCATCAGCATACTGCAGTTAGGTTTTTGCACAAAAGATTTTCCACCACTTTGTATGTATGTGCATGCAAACACAAATATACTAGAACTCTGCAACATTTCTTAGCTAGAGTAAGTGTGGATATTATTCTAATATCAGTGTCTGTATTTCTGTGTGATTTATAAGGCCACGCTAGGAAATACCAAAACTCTCAAGGCTTCTGAGTCCGATTTTGCCTGATTCGGATGTGTTGTGAAGCCTGCAACCCCTATTGGAATCAAGAGGTTTTGCAAGAGTCAATTTTTATAAAAACAGGATAATTAGGAGTAAAACTTTTTCTAAAACCCATAAATAGTTTTATGGGAGATGTAAAACCTTTTGTTAACTCAACTGACAGGATAAAAAAAAGTGTAGCTTCCTAATTTGAGAACATTTCTTAACATGCCAGCCTCATAAGAGATACGAACTTTCCTAGAAACTTTGACTCTTGCACTGAGGCCATGACAACAACAAAATTATTATAAAACTGACTTAGAGAATTTAAATATTTTATTTTATAGGCCTAAAATTAAGGTCTCTGGTTTTTGACACAACCACGTACATTCTTGCTTAGGATATTCATGATTTATAGTGGTCATGTATTCAGACTAAACTGGCTTCAAGTCTGTGTTGCTCTTCTGGTTCTTCCTATTTTTTTTTCTTTGTGTATGCCATTTTGTCTTGATAAACCTTTTATTTCAGTGGCTTGTTTCCATTTCATAGACCTAAATCTTCTACTGATAAAATCAGTGAAACCTATACCATTGGTGGTTGAAGAAGTACAACAAAGCCATATTTCTTGGCTAAAATACAACAAGCAAAGGTTCTTCTTGTGATTGTAAAGGCTGGTTCATGCAGCATTTTCTTCAACAGATTAACCTGCCTCCCCACTTACACAACCCATTACACTCCTATACTTAGATAAGGAGTAAACACCATAAAAACATATCAAACTTCTTCACATGACATCACTCATGGATAAAGGAAATATTTAGCTGTGGCAATATTGCAAATATAATGTTTGGATTTTTTGTGAATGAGAGACATGGAAAAATTTCTGTATCCAATTGTTAGGAATAGCTCTGGTTGTCTGACACATTTGAATAGATTATATAAGAAGTCATGTATCCTTATTCCCTCTTCAATTTATAACCAAGAAATATATATCTGGCCTTAAATGTAGTACTGATTATTTTAATTTTTATTGTACTGTGTTAATTGCACTAAGTTGTACTCATGCAGTTCAAGTTTATTAACCTTGAAGGAAGGCTAATAAAAAGTAGGAAAAAAATTGACTTCTGAAACTCAAACTACAATTAGTCCAGATTCTGTAATTTTTTTTGCAACTATAATAAATGCATTTTGTATTGTTCAAAACAAGACATTTTAAATACATTATCTGATTCTTTGATAAATAGAAATATTTTTATGGCATAAAAAAACTTGACCGTGTAATTTAATTTTATCTTTCAAAAACACAAAGCCAAACCAAGCAGTTTACAAGGAAGGAATTTTGATTTTTTTTTCCCCCTGTGGATTAAAAATAGAAAAATAAGAAAGAAAATAGGAAGGGAGAAGAGAGGGAGGCAATAGACAAAGAGGGTGGAAGTATCTTATTATTCTCAAGACTCTTTGCTATAACTTTTAATCTAGAATGAGAATTATTTGATGGGTTTATCCAGAAAATACCAAAATATATAATCAAGACAACAGAATCTTTTTTACTGGGGAACCAAAAACAGGTACTGGCTGTTAGCAAAGTCAAGTATTGTGCAACTGGATTGCTTTGTCATAGCAGTGCTTGCAGAGCCTCATAAGGAAAATTAAGAAAGCTATCATGGTGTTAATAGGTAAGTTAATGCCAAAATAAAATAATATTTATCCTGTAGGAGTAGCAGCTGTGTTGTACTATTGAATTCAGTGGCCTACAAGGTTCTTAGCAATGAACACAAACAGCTGTGCCTGGCCAGAACAGGCAACTTGCAGCACCACAATACTTATTTTTAATAGGCTCATAATTTTCCATTTGTAAATGGTTTTCAGTTCTTTTCACTGTTCTTGTAATTGACATCTGTGCTGGCATCTTGAACATTTTGGGATTGTTTATTGTTGGCTTGTTGTGATGGTTAGCAGAAGAGACACTTTCAGGTCCTGTTTGAAGAACTTTATGGCTCTGTTTTAGGCTGCTCAGCCTAACAGAATGAAGCCTGACATGTTTCAAGGCTAGTACTTTGTATAGTAAAATATGTAAAATAAACACAAAACAGTTATTTAGATTTCTAATACAACTCCTGAACTGTGTGAGACTCAAACTTTCCCAGTTGCTTTACACATCTATAAATAAAGACCATAAAAGAAGAGTACAACAGGATAAATCAACATGAATTTGAAAATCACTGCAGCACATTAAATGGTGCAGTCTCACTGAAAGAAAGGGTGACCCTGTGGCTTCTTGCAGTTTGAAGCTAATTGTTTTTGTCAGGATGGGAACATCTGGAAGTCCACTGCAGTGTCCCACCAGCAAGGCTTCAGTAACTGAGCTGGCTTGCAGAGAATGAGCCCACTTTGTAGTGACACAGCAAGCTCAGACACCACCTATTCTGCTCTCCAAACTGTCATGCATAACAACTTCATTGTGCTAAACAGAACTTGAAAGCAACCAAAGGCTATGAGAAGGAGAGGCTATGAGAAAAGCATGCTGTGAGCACTGGCAAAAGCTGACCTGGAAAGTAGGCTCAGAGACCAGAGAATAAAAGCCTAGGACCCATGAACATAGCATATTGTTTCATGTTAAAGCATGATTCCCATACCAGTGAAAATAACAAATGTGATGTAAATTTATTTAAATACATTCCACAGCTTCAAAGTTTGCCAGCCACTCTTATCCAACTTTCCCTGCGCTCTGATTTGTTACTTACAGTGGGAATATAATGATATGTAGTCATCATTGTAACAGCTTCTTTGCAAAGACACAGTGATGATTAATAGCTAGCAGCAAATTTTCACATGGGTTTTGAAGCACTATAGTGTTAAACAGCCAAACAATCCCAAATCCCTCTTTTCTGTTCTACTGAAAAGTACTCTCCATGTAACTTGCAGATATGAACAAAGCCCATCTTAATTCCAATCAGCTTTTCCTCATTCAAAGAAACTTTCCCTTTTTCGTAATTGATTCATGTGCATTTTTCTTTCATCTTTCACTGAGCCTAAGACTCTACTTTTTACTGGGTGAAGAGAGGAAATAATTTCCATAATAACTGATTTTGCTTTGTTTGTCCCTCTAAAATAAATTTTGAGACTTTTCTGAGTTAGTTGAGCTAACGCATATTAAAAAGACACTCAAAACTGAAAAGGAAGACTTAACTCTTCATTGAAAGAATATTAATCACAAGCACTGAGAGAAGACCTCAGAGAAACAGTTCTAGTTGACCAAGTCAAAGACTGGTGAGCAACAACAATAAGCTGCCTCAATTTATTGTATCAATTTCTAGTCCCATGAGAAACTTCTAGCTGAAACTGAAATTAATTCACTTTTCCTTGCAGAATTATTTCAAAGATAAGAATTTGAGTTGATATATTTTAACAGATTTATTTAGAAATGCATTATTTTTATATTAATGTTTATTCATGGATGTGAATTTACCATTTTTCCACAATGTCCTTGCCACATTGAGAAAAAATATTTTTGTGGCAGTTTCAGTGATCCTTTCAACACTTTACCGTAGTAAAACTAAACTTGAAGGGACTAACACTTGATTTACATTAGAATAAGAATAGGGCAGATCAGCAGGATACATTTTAGGTTTTTATTAGGGTAAACAGTTTTAAAAAGAAAGGAAAATTTGCAAAAAAAGCTGAAATTTATGAAGAATGTCAGTTCTGCTGCCACTCTGGAGGAACTTACAAATTCTATAATTCCATGTATATATCACACACACTGTTAGGTTTTGCATATTATTAGTGTTTCACTCATGAAGTGATGATTTGATTTGTCTAATCCACGAAAACATTCCTTGTTCTTTGCATATCAGATATAATGTAGATGAAAACTGACTTTGAAAGTAACATAATATCTAGAAATAAGTAGCGTTTGCTGGAATTATTTCATAAAGCATGTGAGAGGAAGAACTAAATACATTCATCACCAGTCTTCTTATACATGCATTCTAAGAGAACACAATGGTCAAGTTGTCCATTAATTTGGTTAGTTTATTGTCCAAAAGAAGTTAAAATGTTCATCTTAACTCTTTTCACAATGAATTATTTTGAAAGAATGCAAAACATCTGTGAACATTTTCAAGAGTTTTTTTATTCAAGGAAAATTTTAATTTTGTTTGTTTCAGGGATGGAGTTTTCTAGTGAGATGAATGGCATGGCAGATTTGGTTTATTATTTTCATCACATTTTTCTTAAGGTTACTTAGGAAATAACATTGCATATCAAAATCTCTCAAGAGACCTGATTTCTACTCAATTTCTTTATGTTTCTGCCCTTTGTAAGCATGTTTGCTTCTTCTGTGTGTTTCAGAGATTTTTTTTACCCTGGTGTAAGTTAGCAGTACTATGGGTAATGTAATATACATGACAAAAACTCAAGTCAGACTCAAAAAATTTTTATCAAGTATTATCAAGTATTATGCTCAGTGAAGTAAAGGTTGCATTACTGATCTGGGATTCTTCTCCTCTATCAGTGTGTGACATTCTTTCCTCTTAACTGAAAGATATACTGCTTTAAAGAAAAACTTGCATTGTTTTCCCCTAGCAATTCCACTTTTTACTTTTAACTGAAATTATTTAACATATAATTGAAAGAGTTAAAAATAACACAAATTCTTCTAGCTACTCTATTTAATAACACTTGTATTGCTGTTTTTGAAGAGGGACTAACATTGGAAATATTCCCAGAAAAGTGGAAATCTATGCCACCATATGGATGAGGGAGATCCATTCAGTAGTTTATGGATCCCAGATTCCTCAGCTGTAGTCACTAATTGATCCAGTCCCCTTTCAACAGTGTTTTTTATTTGAAATTCTGAAATTGCTGTCAAAAAAAAGTAAAATCTTGTGTAGTCGGTGAACTCACCTTTGTGCATCTGAGAAGCTTTATGTGTGTTGTTTATTGCAGCAAATACATAGAATTCATGGACACTCCTGATGGCCTTGGACAATGATATGCAAGTAACTGGCATGGAGGGCTAAAATAACAGATGTCATACCCTTTTCTGGACATGCCAGCACAAGCACATTAAACCTGTCAACGTATTCATACATTCTAATCTATGTTTTGAAGGACAGCAGAAACCCAGCACAGCTAGGGTTTATTTATTCTACTATTTGGAGTACATATGTAGAAGTTCCACTAAGGCAAGCTTTAGGTAACTGCAGTGTTAGATGGGAAAAATCCTTTCACAAACAACTCCTAATAATTTGTAGTCATTAATATTGCAGTTTAAGAAGTGGTCCTTTCGGGGTATTTTTACCTCTTTCGGAATTTTTCCCCCACACGTGTTGCTAGGAGACAATAACAACCGGACATTTAAGAGAGACAAAAGAGGTTATCAGAGCTCAGGGGAGGGGTCCAGCTGGCTTCTCTCTTTACCTGGGATTAGAGAGATATCACGAGCTTTGGACTGGGAAAACGCAGTTGAATGCAGCCCCTAGCTATCTTGTGCTCTCGGCTTTCGGAGGGGAGAGAGGCTGCGGTCGCTGTGGGGAGAATTCACTCCCACTGCAAGGTTCCATCTCCTGCTGTCTTTCTTCTACAATGAGTGGAGCTCTGCTTGTAAGAGCAGCCGTTGCCATGAAACCTTATTAACACCCTACCTCGCTGAAAGAGGATCTTTTCACCATCTGCTTGGGTCCCTCAGGACAAAACTCCGGGATCCCAAGCCCGCCTTTTCCTGCCCTGCTCCGAGCCAGCCAGCCGCTGTCCCGCCCCCGACGCTTCAGCGCTCCCCTGAGCGCCCGCTGCACTGCAGCCCCACACCCTCTGCCTGCCGAGAGGTGCAATGGCTCCCGCTACAGCTGACGAGTTTGACAGATCTCGTCTACCACCGCAGGGTATTTTTGCGCTTTCCTGCTGTTCAGCTTGCTGCTTTCAGAGTCCTGCTGGGGCACCGGGATCGATACCCTGGGCTGGGGCTTGTAAAGCCTTTCTCCATCCCTCCCATCCCGGTCACGTCCGCCATCACCCCCGGCTCCCCGACCTGCGCCGGAGCGCCCCCTGCAGCCGCGGGGGAATCATCGCGCCCGCCCCGCCCACAGGGAGCCACCAGCGCCCCTGCCGGCTGTGACTGGAACTACACCGCAGGGAAAGGGCCCCGAGCGGCGGGTGCTGGGTGTCTGCTGCTGTTTGTTGTTGCTGTCACTGATGTTTATTTGCCTTGTTATTCACATCAGTAAAGAACTGTTATTCCTATTCTCACATCTCTGCCTAAAAGCCCATTAATTTCAAAATTATAATAATTTGGAGGGAAGGGGTTTACATTTTCTATTCTAAGGGAGAGATTCCTCTCTTTCAAATAAAGGCAATGATGTAGCTTAGATGGGTATGACCCAAAGGCACAGTCAAATATTCTTAGTCTTTGCAGAAGTCTAGTTTCAAATTTCAAGTTTGTATATCCAGAGTACCTTATGCTTTGTCTTCTGCTACGCAGTGAGCTTCTAAGCCAGAGACTTCAGCTGTCTTCCCTCACTTAGAAGATTGTTCATTCTACTTCTACCAACAATCTGAGATATTTTTATATGTACTAAATGTTTGCATGGTTTTGCCAGCACTGCCCTATTCATACCGACACCAGTATATACACCAGAACAAGTACAGCAGTTGCAGGATTGCAGGTTAAATCTAGGAAAATACTGCAGTACAGTCTAAATTTGCCATCTTTACTCACATTGCACGATAACTCAAGACTAATGGAAAGCCTGCTGTAAGTTACCAACCATAAGGAATAGGGGTCAGAATCTACTGCTTCCTGGTTTTGGGAAGTAAAAAGTGGTCATTTTGTTTCTTTTTCACTCTTGTTTGCACTTATATATTCCTTTTGCATGCCTACCTTCAGCCTTATTAAATTTCTCTGCTTTGGTACAATTTCAATACAGATATATAACATAGGTTCATCACAAAGCTGACAGCCCACAGAATAAAGAAGTTCTGGGAATTCTTTTGCCATAGAACCTCTTATCTCACATGATTCTTCTCTTTTTGCTATGTTTTTTTTCCCTAGAATCTAGAAAAAAACCAAAACAAACACCTCGTTCCCTAGTCACCTTGAGTGCCTTTTTCTACACTCCTTGAAAACTCCCGTCTGCTGAGTCCTAGGATATCAGAGGTCTGTATCTAAGTCCCTCTTTGACTTTGGAGCTGCCTTCCAGTTCATTGTCTATTTTTTGAGTTTGGTGGCAGCATATGGGCTTGCCTATTTTCAGAAGCCTTTAATCACTTCTTACAAGACCACAGTAGTAGATAACAGTGTCACTGAGTTTGTTGAAGATCTCTGACTTGGTATCCTACTAAAGTGGTGTAACACTCTCTGTAAGGCCATACATTTATAAGAAAGAAGGAACTCTGTATTGTTATTTCTTCCTATCTTAAATTACATTTTCTCATTCCAGGTATATACAGTTCCACAGTTCCAAGTTAGTCTGTTTTATTATCCAGTTCCAGATCACTTCTTGTTTCCACTGTGGGCTGACAGCCTTGTGTTGATTGAATCTAGATTTCACATCCGTATTAAAATTGTGCCAAAAATGGTGAACAAATGCATCCAATTGTCTTGGGAAATAGCTCTGTGAATACATTGGCATTACATTTTATGCTTATTCGAAGCTACAACAGCCTTTCTTAAAAAAAGATGCACAAAAATGGTAAAGAAAACCTTCTTCTGGTCAAAGTGTACTCAAGTATCCAGTGCATAGCTTTTTACTTCTAAATTTCAGCTCTGAAAATAATAAAAGATAAAAAAGGTCTTGCTGAAGATTAACCTAGAATAAGCCCCCATCTTCCACTTTTTCTATTTTTATTTTTGCCCTGGTTTCTGCATATTCTTTAGGTCATCAGTAAGAGCAATAAATCTTGATTAATATCATAGACATATATAGACATCCCTTGATATATTTCTTGAACTATATTTTCGGATCCTTGTTGACAACTTCTCTTAGTTGCTGTGAAGGCTGATGCTGCTTTCTGCCTAAAATTCCAATATTCCTGCCTTCTCTTACTTTCACTTTCAACCTTTTACTTTCTGACTCTCATGGATCACTGACCTTTGTATATTTACCCAATAAAGAACTTTCTGAGAAAGGAATCTTCTCCCAAGTGTAGCAGAACTTATTTCTCCAAACTCTTAAAGGAAACAGTTCTCTGCAAAGAAAAGCACTTTGTACACCTTAGGAAATAAGAAAGCTAACATGTTGTCCATTAGATTCAGCACATGCTGCCTCTTGGCTGAACATCATGCAAAACAAAGCTCAGTAAAGAATGGGGTATGATGATGTGAATAAACACTGAGGAGACCTCAGTGTCAGGAAACCTGTGTGCCAGTGGAGGGAAAAAGACTCAGAAAGGACATGGAGAAGCTATGGAGTTTCACAGCTGATGGTAAGAATGAAGATAAAGCAGATAGCTGCTGGAGATAGCAAACAATTACTAGGATTAGGATACAAAGGCATCCTTCCTTCATCACATCACAGGAGACAATCTCTTCACATTTTCATATTCAAAAGATTTTTGAAAGTTTTGAGAGGCACTGAAAAAATCGGAGCAGTTCTAGTTTGGGAGGAGCAAAATGACTTAGTGCTGGGGAACTTGGCATATGGAGAAAGCTTGACAGAATTGTGTTTGCTTTGCCAGGGGATGAAGAAGTTCAGAGGATCTAGAACGTATTTATAGAGTAGAATCTGTCCTTGCTTCACAGTGAAAGGGTAGAAAATACTACCTGGATAGAATAAAAACATCACTAAGAGTGCTCTAAAATATTAGAATGGTTTGCTCAGGGCAGTGGTAGAGTCGACCTTGTTGAAAACATTCATGTTTTAGTTTGACAAGGCCCTGGATAACCTAGTCTAAAGACGAAGAGATTGGATCAGGTGATTTCTAAAGGTCTCTTCCAACCTAGACTTCTCTATTATTCTGGGTCTCATGCTAGATCTGAGTTTAGCATAGGGTAAAAATCCTAGAATATGGCTAATTTTAAAGGCTCTGTTAAAAAATTAGTCTACAATTAGCATTTCAAAACAGAACATCTATTTTTAAATTATCTCCTTTTAAGAAGGGTAAACTGTTTGGCAGTTTTAAAAAAAATTGAGAGCTTCAGGCCAATATGCTCAGTTCTTCAGCCAGCTATTCTCCACTCTCACCTCAAACCTCTCTGCCTTCTAAGTAGCTCTGACAACCTGTCTCAGATGTCTATCTGTCCATCATGAATAAGATGCTGTGAACTTCCATTAACATAAAAGAGTGACCTGGATTAAAATGTTTATTGACGAAAATAAAATTTTGAAAAAAAATTTCAAAAATCACAGTGATTTTATTCCACTGTGACTGGCGCCACTACACATCTTCTATTGTGCTTCCACTTTGATTCTAACTGCTAACACCTCCTTTAATTTTATTTTGAGTTCTCCAGTATCTCGTTTCTCAGTTTTAATCATCTTCAGCTAGCACTTTCATTTCCTCTTCACTCTTCCATTTCCACTTCCTTTGCTACCTCTTATTTCCTATTCCTTATATATCTTTTGTACTTTTTGTTTATTGATTCTCACATCTTACTCCAGTGATGTGCTTTCAACCTCACCTCTACTTGGAACTGATCTTCCACACGAAATGTCTTTTCTCTGTTGATCTCTTCCCCTCACTGGTGCCCTTCCCAAGACTTACAATTCAATAGCGTATCTCAATTCTGCAGTGCTTCTGCCATTTACTTCTGACAGTGTAACGTTTACTTGAACTATTGTCTACAGGTATAGGGTCTTTTATACTGTAAACTCTTGATCATTTAATCATTAGTTTTTGCCTTCTGTGAGATCACAAACACTATCTTCTACCTTTGAGGTTTCATGTTCTTTCTGCCATGGAGTTAAGAAGGCCAAGTGATTTCTCTCTTCTGCATATCTTTTCAAATATGATGTTTGTTCTACCTGTAGAATAACTGTGCTTCTATTCCCTGTTCAAGTGCTGATTTTACAGTCTTTTCTGCCTTTTCTGCAGCTTCATGTCTTTCTGTTGTCGACTCCACCTGAAGATTCATCAAGATCTTAGAATCATGGAATCGTAGAATGACTTCAATTGGAAGGGACTTTAAAGTTATAACTGCTCTGCCACTGTGGGTTGTCCTCTCCTTTTCCATCATACCCATTCGTGTACTCCCCTATTGCTATGCTCTTGTCTTCTTTACTAAAATCTTTGGTTTAGTAAAACTTCTGCTCTTATCATATTGTCATCTTCAGGCCCATGATCTGATCTCAATGGAGAAGAGGCTGGGCAGCAATCACGGGACAAGATGAGTGAAGCTTCTGGAGAACTGTCTCAGCTGTTGAGGATATTCTCTCATACTGCCCTCCAGGCCAGGATTCCCACTTTGGTACTCAGCATGTTAACATCTAATCACTTCAACTCTCTCTGGGATGAACTCCTCTGTTTACTCAATAAAAATGAAGACATCCAAATGCTAATGGTTTGTCTCTCCCTGTCCTGGAGTACACTTTAGGTCTCCAATCCTTTTTCATAACTCATTGAGTAGTGCTGTTTTACGGGCTGCACAGTGATTCTTTCAAAGCCAAACTTTTTTGAGGAGCACTTCCTATTTCAGCTTTTCTTCAAACAAAACAATTGGGTGTGATCTCCACAACTGCAGCAATTTACTTAGAATAAATTACGAGGCAGCCTGGCACAGCCTCAGATACAGACTGTCTGGGGACTGTAATAGTTTTGGTATGACTTAGGTCAGCCTGAAGATGATTTCAATGACCTCTGTCTGTCCCATGGGAACCCCTGCATTGGGTAAAGATTGAGGAAACACATATTTTGCCATACCTTACCCATCTGGTCACAATTCCTCCCTAACCAACCACTGTTACAGTAAGAAATAGCAAATAGTGGTGTAGTACACTGTGTTGGTTTTGCAGAGCTTGATTTTTTGGTTACGAGGGAAGAAGCCAGTCACAGAAGGGATTTTTTTTTTTTGTCGGAAGCTGCTAGAAGCTTCCTCCATGCCTAGTGTTAAAAACGAGGTCCTTTTCCATTAAAGTTAAAAGGTTTTTAATAAAAAAAAACAAAAAACAACAAGAAAAGACAAAGACAAAGCAAAGGAATTACGGCATCCCGGGACACTGGGTGTACTGGCACAGAGCCAGAACACACTTCTCCTAGAGAGAGACTTTCTTTAAATACTTTTTTTACTTTTACAACTTGTTGTATAATTCAAATGAAGTTCGTTTGAAGAATTCAGTTAGTCCTTTATCAATTCCAGCAGAGGAGTCTCTTATCCAGGAATATCTTGATACAAGTAGAAGTTTGCATAGTTGTTTGTCAATTTGGCAGAGGAGTCTCTTATCCAGGAATATCTTGATAGGAGTAAATCGCCTTGCTTGAGGGGTGGTTTGTGAGTAATTTGTGAGTATTTGTGGTTTGTGTAATTGTGAGTATTATTTGTGAGTAATATAGCAATGTTAGTTATTTCTTAACTATTAAGCAAAACTAGAATGGCTACATTTCTACACAAACACTGCTTCTACAAGGATCAATATTATACACATAGCATTCAATATTTGCAAAAAAACAACACTATAATATGCATTTATAACACCTAGCAAAACCTATCCAAGGCTGACTTTGAAAATAAACATGCTGCTAAGCCATTTAAAGTAGCTGGTAACGCCTCTGTAATGACATATCTCAGAAGGAAAAAAGCCATGCTTAATTCCTCCTTCTTCCTGTCCTCCCAGGGATGGCGAGGCGGTGTCAGACCCTCACGGCGCAGCAGCCAGGGCCGTGCTGGTGGGAGCCATCCCGGTGCCACAGCGGCCACACGGCCGGGACCACGCGGCTGGGGCCAGCGCCAGGAGCACCCGTGTGCCTGGGGCTGGCTCAGCACGGGCTGCAGCGACCTGTGCTTGCCCACTGTCTGTGCCCAGCCGTGCTGCGGGCACAAGTGCAGGGGCGGTGGCAGCAGCTTCTCCTTTTCGGCGCCCCGCACGGAGAGAGGCGCTGGATGGAACTGGCGCCGCCCAGCCAGGAGCGCTCACGGCACCGGCGGGACCACAAGGCCGACAGCGGGAGGCAGGAGCAGCTCCCCAGTACAGAACCCCGACTGGATCAACCCTTCACTGCTGCAAAACCCTGTAAGAACTTGTTAATTGATAGAACTTGAGAACAAACAAACCTATGGATACCAATTCTCTCCTGAGTCAGAGCAAAGGAACAGGTGAAGACACATGAGGAGAACAACAAGGTCGGTGAAAAGGAGGGAGGGGAGGGGCTGCTCCGGGCGTTGGAGCTCAAATTCTTCTACAAGCCATGGTGAGGACTATAGTACAACAAACTGTTTGCCAGTAATTCATGAAGTGCATGGGGGGATGCAGAGGTTCACTCATAGCCAGTGAGAAAACCTGCTCATGCTGAAATGTGTGGATGTTGAGAAGCAGTCATCTAGTGAAGAACTCAAAACAGAGAGAGAGAAGACAGAGAAAGAGAACCCTTGCTTCCAAACTAGAACAACTCATCCTTAAAAAACTGCAACCTGTGAACTAAAATGACCCCTGCCATGCAGTCTGAGAAGACTATTTTGTCTGTGGGAGGGTCTCACAGCAGGTCGGGCAGGACTGCAACTTGTGAAAATTAGAACAACTTTGGAGAAGTTCACAAAATACTGTCTCCCATGGCAAGGGCCTTATGATGTAACAGAAGACACTCCTCTTCCTAAGCAAACTGAAGAAAGATTTTTGGAAGTCATAAACTGAAAACCCCATGTTTTGTCTCCCTGCACTGTCGGTGGGAAGGAAAGAAGGGTTGGGGGGAGTGGGAGGGGAAGGTGTTCTGAAGGTTTATTTTGGTTCTCATTATCCTCTTTTTATTCTTTTAATAAATTTTTATTTATACCTTTTAAGTTTTGAGCCTATTTTCTCCTAATCTTTATCTCACTCCATGAGCTCATCTCCTTCCTCTCTGGGCATCAACTGCTTCTTTCGCTGACTTTAGAGTCTCTGTGCTGTATTTCTGTAGGTGTCCTCACTGGCTCTCTGTGAGGATGGATGTTTGCAGGTTCCATCCTGACACTGAGAGGGTTAACCTCTCGCTCTCTCGGGTCTTGCGATGGTCCCGTGGTCTCTGCCCGCCCTGTTCAAATGAGGATTTTAGTGCCCGGGCTGAGGGGGGAGAGGGTTTGTCTGTGCTGCCTCAGGATGACTCGCTTGCAGGGGAGCAGGTCTGCTCCGCACAGCAGCGGAGCTCGGCTCGAGGTGACAGATCAGAGTCCTCTCGTCTCGGCTCCCCCCAAGGGCCGAGTGGAATTTCGGCAGCAGTTCCATTCCGCCCCAGCTGTGTCTGAGTCAGAGCGCCCAGACCGGCCCCCTCCCACGCAGACCGGCACCACGGCTCCAAGCTCCCCCACTCCCCCGGCTGTGGGGGAAGAGCGGGCCAGTCTTACCAAGGAGAATGGAAGAACTACTATTCTGGCAGCAGCCGGAAAGACAAAGAGGGAGACTCCAAAGGGTCACTCGCTTGTATAGGGTTGTTTTTTTTCCTCGAAGGTGGAACAGCGTTTAATTGGTTTGCATACTTGTCAATACTTAAAACTAGCAGGACCCTGCTCTGTCTCCCAGGAAGGAGGATGTACCACCCCTGAGACCGACTCCTCCTGGGCAAACCCAGGACAGCCTGAGCATCTTAACTTTTTAGTGTGAAAATTTTTGCTCTGAACAAGTGATTTGAGTTGCTTATATTTAGGCAGTTCCAAGAAAAATATTCTGTGAAATACTGGGAATAATATAAAAATGTAGTATCCTTGTCAATAAAAATGTGGTATCCTTGTCAAGCTATCAAAAAGAAACCAATCTTTCAGTATATAGATTATAATACTACAATCTACAAAGGTACTATAATATCTTATATCCTAGACATCTTACAAACCCAGTAGTATTTTTGAACAAAGCATCTTTGAAAAGACAACCTTTCATCAGAAATCCTGATAGACTTACACAAGTGAACAGACTAAAATTGCAACAGATGCTACTCTTAAATCTCATAAAATTTCCTATATTCTGGTATTTCCTCTAAGTTCATATTTCCACATGAAAATATAGCAAAGTCAAACCCCTCCAAAAAAAATCCTGAAATCTCTTTCATGCTTTTGATAATTTTTTCAAATAATGCTTAGTATGTAATAACTCTTCAAGCCGTGTAGAACAGGGTATTTTTAATCTTTCTTTCTCCATCCTCCAAGTAGTTCTAAAAAAAAAGAAAAAAGCAATTTAAGTATCACCTACACAGTAGAAACTTCAATCTTTTGAAAGGTAATCTGTACATGCCATGGTATACCATGAGGTCTCTGTACTTCTTTTAATATAATTGCTTCTAAGTGAAATTTTTAATTGCAAAATTTGAAGCTTTGTGTACTTTTTGCTGGATTATTAAACTTTTTTAAATAAACTCTTTATTTTGAATGAACTACAACTTATATTTCTTGGTATAACAGCATTTCTCTGTTATGCAAAATATACAGAAAACACAGTTTCCCTTCCTATTCAAACATATTTTAATTGAAATTCATTCAAATGGGCTAATCTTTGCTATTTTTACAATCTTATAAATTGTTTATATTTTCTTGACGTAGTTCATATAAACTTATTTTAGAGGTATTATGAATGATCATGCACATGAAAAAGCGACTTATTTTCTTAACTTTTTGGTCAGGAAACCTTTTTAGATGATTGAGATTGAGTACAATTTTCTGTTTTACTGGAAAAGAATTAGGAATCTATGAAAAATAGAAGTGTTATTTAAGAGGAAAGATTTATCTTTAGCTAGTTAAAAGCCTTTCAGGAGGATAACTTTATTAATTACATGAAACATGGTTTATTTTTTGTTGTTCCTTCCTCTCCTTATCCTCAGTTTGTGTATAGTTCTCTATTTTTCTATATTTGTTTTTTAGATTTTTATAAAGGGAAAGGAAGGAAGGTGATTGGACCATGACTGTGTTGAGAATTAGCTACAATACATCATTGTTAAGAAAGTAACTAGATGCTTGACTAAAATATTTGATACTCTGTGTTTCAGTGAAAAGCTCTTTTTAAATCACAGATAAAGCAAAGTCAGAGGAAAGGCATGTTCTTGAATTATGAAGTGAGGAAGTAATCTGGCTGCATGCTTTTGAGATATCTAACTACCTGCAGAAGAATTATCTAGCTATCCGCAGAGGAATTAATGCTGAAACTGGAGCTAGTTTCAAGTTTAATGTCTTTCACTGAAAGTTGGACCTTCTGAAATCCAATG
This sequence comes from Petroica traversi, assembly GCA_025920805.1. Lineage (NCBI taxonomy): Eukaryota > Metazoa > Chordata > Aves > Passeriformes > Petroicidae > Petroica > Petroica traversi. The sequence continues at coordinate 842,881 of JAHLSL010013569.1, read as the reverse complement.
CAAGGTAGAGCTCAGAAATGAGGATTTTGTTTTGTGGGGGTGGATTTGCATTGGTGTGGTAGGTTGACCCTGGCTGGATGCCAGATACCCACCAAAGCCACTCTACAGCTCCCCTCTGCAAGTGGACAGGAGAGAGAAAATACAACTATATGTTCATGAGTTGAGCTAAGGACAGGGAGAGATTCATACGCAGATCGTTGTCACAGGCAAAACAGACTTGACTTGGGGATATTAACTGAATTTATTACCAATCAAAATCAGAACAGGAAATGAGAAGTAAAACAAATATTAAAACCACCATTCCCTCCACCCTTTCCTTCTTCTTGGGCTCTTCCTCCTCCCCCACAGTGGCACAGAGAGACAGGAAAGGGAATTATGTTCACTTCATCATAGGTTGTTCCTGCCACTGGCCAGGGAGAGGAGAAATTTCCCTGCAGCAGTGTGGGGTCCTTCCACAGGAGATTTTCATGAATTTTTCTAGTTTGAGTTTTTCCCATGGGCTCCAGTTCTTCATGAACTACTCCAGGGTGGGTCCCTTTCCATAGTGTGCAGTCCTGCAGGCACAGTCTGCTCCAGGTTGGGCTCCCCTTGGGGTCACAAGTCCTACCAGAAAACATGCTTCAGTGTGGGATCCTCTCTCCATGGGTCTGCAGGTTACTGCCAGGAGTATGCTCCAGCACAGGCCTCCCAGAGGCTCACAACTTCCTCTCAGACATCCACCTACTCCAGTGTGAGGCTCCTCCACCGGCTATAGGTGGATCTCTGCATCCCCATGGACGTCCATGGGCTGCAGGATCATATCTGCTTTGCCATTGGCTGCACAATGGGCTGTGGAGGAATCCCAGCTCCAGTGCCTGGAGCTCCTCCTCCCCTGCCTTCTTCACTGACCTTGGTGTTTCCAGAGTTTTTCCTCTCACATATTCTCACTCTGCTCTTACCTGAGCATATTTATACCTGCACAATATTGTTTTTTTCCTTCTGAAGATATGTTACCACAGAGGCACTACCACTGTTTCTGATTGGCTTGGCCTTGGTCAGCAGTGGGTCTATCCTAGAACTGCCTGGCATTGGGTCCATTACACATGGGAAGCTTCCAACAACTTCACACACAAACTACCCCTGTAGCCTTCTTTACTACCAAAACCTGGCCATGCAAACCCAGTAAAATTGGTCAGTTAAGTCCTAAGCCCTTACATATCCCTTACCCTCCATTACTTTGTATAGTATTGCTGTAGTCAGCAAGCAGGATTTATGAAGAAATAAACATTGTTTACTTCATAGTTTCATGTATGTACAAATTTGCTTTATGGCACTAGGTCTGAATTATATTAGTCAAGATGGAGTTAGAGTAGATGTTATTTGTTGTATAATAGGGCAAAATCTGAAGGTAAATAATACTAATGGTTTAGCTAGATTTGTGTTCATATGCTACTCTCAAGGTAAAATGGTTGTTTTCTTGGTGCTTTTGTTTTTGTTCCTTTCTGTTAGAGAGTGTCATAACCATTGTTAAATCAAGGTGTTTTTCTTCCACGTTTTTCCAAGCAAAATATGGTCACTTGCAATTACAATTGTGCTCCCTGGTAGGGATTAAATGACAAATATGCATGCTATATGTATTTTAAATTATGTAACTATGTTATACACTTATATTTGTTATGTATATGTATTAATCCATCTCCTCTTCAAGCTGCCTGTAACTGTTTGGTAATGATCCCAATCCCACTAGAACCAACTAATACCACAAAAGTATTTTCCCTTGATTCCATCAAGTTTCCAATCTAATCTGCAGAAAATCTATTTATATAGATAGATTTGTATAGACTTTGTATAAATTCTAGGGCATTCACAACCAATACATTTAGGGGTTTTGTTTCCTTTTTTTTTTTCCCCTTCTTGTCAGCTTGTCTTCTTTGCTATTCTGTTTGCATGAGCTTCACAGGTTTTGCAGTAGGGTAGCAGAATGAATGGTCCGACACAGTCAATCTCAACCTTCAGTTCAAATCTACCATTAGCAGAGAAAAGCACTTATAACAGCATTTTTCCTTATGCAACACCCAGGCACAATGCTGACTGGGAACTGGAGATACTAATTTCCTAGAAGGCTGAGCTGCTTCTGGACATGAAAGCTTGAGAAGTTTCTGGTTGCCCACCCAAAATTGTCTGTATCTGTGAAGATTCTGAAAATCTCCAGGAGATCTCTGAGAACAACATGAATGTGATCAGCCCACACTAACTACAGGAGAAATGGGTGGGAGGTTGCTGGAGCAGCAAATGGCAGCCCCCTCTGCTTGCTCTGCTGGTCCCCATGTCCTGAAAAGCCAGGATATCCACTTCTTCTGTGATGAGGGGTCTAGTCCTTGAGGATCATCAGAACTGATAATGAGGAGACAAAAATTGCAGTCTTTCTTACCTTCTCTGTAGAGCAATTTCAGCTCTCTAATGTGCTGTAAAGAGGCTGTAAAGATATCTCTGTATTCTGCTGGTTCATCCATGACAAATTGTGCATAAAAGTGCTTTAAAAAATTAAACCCAGTTTGAAATGTTGAGTTTTTCCACTTCTTTCAGAATGATAGCTTTCGGGGTTTTTTTTGGTTTTTTTTTTTATTTAGAGGTTTTTTGTTTGCTGCCTTTTTTGTTTATTATGTGACTTTTTTATTTTTGGCTGCTCCCTGGATGTGGCAGATGTTTCAAAGCAGGAACACACTTAAAACTGGGTCATCATTCTCCACTGACTGGAGAAATTTTTATTGAAAGTCTACAGCAGATTCTTAAAGTCCTTTTGTAGTCTCTGGGAAATTGTTGAGTGGAAAAAACATGCCAGTAATGTCAGTGGTACTTTGAAATTCAGGAATTCTTTCCCTCTGAATTCCATGTTATCAGATCTTATTTTAATTTAGAATTAAAAATGTAATTTTATTTATTTTCTATCTAGAGTTCAAGTTACCAGGTTGTATCTGGGTTATATTATCCAGCTTTTGCTTGCAGCCATAAAGACTAGAAATCCAATTTTTTTTCAATAAAAATAGGGTTATCTTTTCTGGTAATTTCCGAAGTTCTTATTTTCATACAGTCAATTGGTTTCCAGAATTGTAATTCTTTCTATAGTGCCTGAAACATTGTCCGAACCCAGCCAAATCATGGGAGTCAGACATATCACAAACCAGGCTCTTAGTTAAAATCTATATGGATATGATCAATATGGATAGATTGTAATTGTCAGCTAAACCTGCTGCACAAAGATTACCTTGCATACCCTGGTCATGTACAGACCAAGGGATAAATCCTATTCCTATGGGATAATTGCACTTACAGTAGTGTCTGGTTACTGGAGACAGATGACATCGGTTGGCCACACTGAAGAAAACAATAAGGGTCATTTAGCTCTAGATGCTGTCCAAAAGTCTGGGGAATGTATGTTGTCCCCATTCCCAGCACATATACATCTCTCCTCTCACTTCAGGAAGCAGCGTTTCCATTCCTATCGAGCTCATGGAGCAAAGTGGTATCACTAAACAGGTAAGTAAACAAATCTCTGAAATTCAATCCAGCAAGATGAGGGGTATTTTGACCAGAGAATAAAATGAAGTATGAAGTACAAAATCTGGAATAATTATTAATTTTCTTGGAAGGAAAGAGTTATCTTTTTGCCCCACAAATGTAAAACATGTATTTTTGGTTCTTTTGTCCAATACCACCTAAAAGGAGTAGTAGCCCCACAAAATTCCAGGGATTAGGAGAACTTTTCTGGAGGAGCACAATTTTTTGTTAGAGTTGTGATGCATTACTTTATTTTGGGCGTAGATGTACGAAGTAGCAGAGATTGCAACATAGTTTGCTGTATGTATTTAATATCATATGTGCATAAAGAAAGGATTTAAACGCAAATAAAATGTAACTGCAGAGAAGTTTACCACATCAAATCTAACTCATGTCTGTATAATACAAGCATTCAGCCAAGGTACTCAGGAACTACTCTTGTGGTAGAAAAAAGTTATTTTTTCAGACAGATAAAATCTGGATTTTCTATAGCGAAGATGTACCGTCAGAAGAAGCAAAGAATCACTCAATTTTTCCAGATAATTCCTTCTGTCACTTAACCATGACAATTGCATAGTGAGCAGCAGAGTTGAGATACCCAATGAAATGGAAGATTCAATTTCAAAAGGATTTTTAAAAAGACAAACATGTAGTTTTATAGATACATGAAGAACTAAAATTACATGGTTTTCTGAAAACACTTTAAAGCTGAAGAAATAATATTAAAAAGATACACAGGCTTTCTGTGAAACTTATTAATTCTCTTTTTTGCTTGTTTATCCTGATCCCTTTTTCTTGGAAGGGGATCATAACAAGGATGACAGTGCTGAAATTCGCCTCTTTATTTTTCTTATGCAAGTAGCCAGTGTGATATCATTGCACTGTATGTTCATAATAAACATAATGTTTATTATGAGCAGCATGAGGTTCAGACATAAATCAACACACCTACCATGGCAGTATTTTGATTCTGCAGTCAATGAAAAAAGTTAAATATCTATGGGGTTGATTTAAAGCATCCAAAGTAATTGTCTAAAGCCAAACAGTGTAAATACTCTTTAGAAGCAATGAAGTGACTTAAGAGTTTTTATTCACATTAGGAAAGACTGAGTTAATAATTTTGTCAGTAATTTATGGACATTACATGATGGTTTTACATTCTAGCAAAATATTTAGAAGGACAATTTAGCACAGAAAAAAGCAATATTAAAAGTCTAGAATCATGAGTTTGCCCCTTTCATATCTGGCCTTCAAGAACATAATGCACTTTTTTTGTTTTGTCTTGTTTTTTTAATTTGAAAGTGTGTCAAAGATCTTAGCTTACAAAATTAAAGGTGAATACAAGTAATCTAACAGCAGTGGGGAAGATGTTAACGTGAAACATGAAATGTGACAGATGGTCACATTTCAATGGGATTGCTTTCTGCTGGGAAGACCCATTCTAACATGCTATCTTTCATTTTTTTCTTGTCACATGTGGCATTACTATTTCTGAAGTCAACTGAAAACTTTGGTTCTTGTTTTATGAGGTGTATAGTTTTTAAAACCTGTGTTCAGCTGAAAGAATCTCTAAGGCCATCCACCATATCTCTTTCTTGTATTTTTCCTTTTTTGTATTTAGCAATGAGTGGAAAATTTTACCTCCAAGTAATTAACACCCAAAACCTGCACTTTTTTGAAAGAAGAAGAATTAAGGCCTAAAGACTACAGTCCATTACCTGTCTCTTGGTACACTTTACTCTCAATTTATTTTCTTTTAATTAAGACCTTACTTTTAATGAAAATAAGTTTGCTGAATACAGAGTATTGCTACATGGACACAGATCACTTTGCTTGGTTTTCATATACATTAGCAAATTATGCGAGATCAAATAGCTCACAGAGTTGATTCGAGATACCCCATTGTCACTGTTTCTGGCTCAATACAACATATTAAACTGTTTCATTTGAAAGGCAGTTCCAATGGCCAACAAATGTGTCCTTGAATGTTAAGAGATAAAAAGATTTAGGACAGAGGATAACTACTGTATTTGCAAATAAAGCGTACATTTTCATATTTTCAAATAAGGGGATAATTGCAATGAAGTAGGAATTTGAAAACAGGACTAAAAGCTCAAAACTATGGACAGTGAAATTGCATTTGAATAGACAACATGAAGTTGCAAGTGGAAAAATAAAAGTTAAGAAAAATGGAAGTTATTGATTCCATCTTACATAATAATATGGGAAAAAATAATTTATGACATTCCATATTGTTATGTAATAGCGACTTGTAATTCTAACGAAAATTTAATGACTTTAAAGTATTTTCTTGCATGTTCTACTTGTTTTAATTGTTACCTAACAATTAGAGCTGCTTCCTGACCAGTTCCAAAAAAAAGATATTTTCCATGGTATTCCTATCACTATTTACTGCTTTTACTGTAGGCATTACTGTTAATGCTTACATCTTAATAAAATTAAAAGTTTCAACATGAATATTAAAAGCCATTTATAAGTGTTCTTTTTTTAACACTAGCAAACTCCAAATAAGCCATTCCATTTCCCTGCCCCTTCTGGTATGGGAGGGACAACAAGGAAGAGCCTATGGATTTACAATAACAATTTATAAAAAGCAGAAACAATAGGATAAGGCACGCTTGTAACAACATCAGTATTAGTTGCAGAATTCTAAAAAAGAGAGGGCGTTTTTCCAAAAAAGAATATTCACCACCAGGGAAAAAAGAACCTAAGTTGGTGAAAACTTCCCATAGATTGCACCCCATGGTCTCCATGGCAACTTGGTGAGTGGAGCTGCCACGACTAGCATTTCCTTGCCCAACCCAAAACCAAGAGAAAGTAGGGACAAACAAAGCTAGGTGGTCTGAATACCAATTGTGCAGCCCTTCCAGAGGGTGCAGGGCTAGAAGTGACAGTCTCTCCACTGAAATAAGCCAGGCAAGATAGTGAGTGTCCTTGCAATTCTCGCTTCTACTAACACCCCCCCGTGAATAAATGGTAAATGACTAGTGAGTCCTTGTTAAAAGAAGCAATATGAAAATAGGGGTTTTCTGCTAGGACCTGAAGGGAAAAAGCAGTGTGCTTGTCATTTTCATCAAATGAATTCAGCTTATAATTGCTGGTGGCATAAGAAGCACTGAGGAGGAATCAAATAAAGCACTCTGCTTCACTTAATAAGGGCATCAGTTCTGATGTTTTAATACATATAAAAGTTGCATTGTCTACAATATGGGACCAGTCCCCATCCAACAGTAACTGAGTAAAAGATCTCAGACTCTAGCATTTCTCTGACAAGGAACAGATGGTACTATCCATGCAGCTATAGCATTATGAAGGGTTCAGTCATATCAATATAATTTAGTTGTGAGGTACTTTTAAAGAAGATGCAAAGTCAGAACTGGAGTAGAAAAGAGCTCTCAAAAATATTTTTATATAGAAAATAATGCTTTAAAGTAAAATACTTAAAGAATCCATCTGTTCAGTTTATCAAATGACAAATTGAGATGAGACTTGACTAGAGTGTGTAATTATCTCCTTGAAAAAATAGGCTGAGTGCTGAAGGGCTCTTTTATCCAGCAGAGAAAGGCATAGGATGGACCAGTGGCTGCAAACTGAAGTCAAACACAATAAAATGAGAAATTAGATAACATCCGTTGCCAGGGACGCTGATCAGTCACACAGATTACCAAGGTAGGCTGTGAGATCTCCATCTCTGAGATGACGGCCAGGTGACTTTTGGAAGATGTGCTTCAGCTAAACACAACTAAGAGTTTAGTCAAAGAGCAAGGCCCTTAAGCTCAGTGCAGGAGAGTACAGATGAAATGTAGTGGCCTGTGTTGCTTGGAAGGTCCCAGTGGTCCCAGACTCAAGCTATGGGAATTTATGAGTCAATAAAAGTAAACATACTTGTCTTCTCTGTTGCAATTGAAATAGTAATATACTTTTAAAATTTTCTGTTATGTCTGAAATTTGAGGGAGATACAGCCTAGGAAAGTGGATTATCCTACAGGGAAGGATATTTTTGGCCACAAAAATTATATATATATATTCTTCCAATGTCCTCCATGCTTCAGGAGGCTTCTGCTTCAGGACTGGGGTGACTTTAGAAGGCAGTTGATCTGAAGTATTTTTGACACATAAGATTCCCTGATATCTTATAATGTGGTGCTACTCCCATAGACTCTGGAAGAGGACCTCATTAGCACTCAAGCCCCTTGTGTTTCTTTTCTCTCAAATACGTCATTTCCACAGCATCTCAGCACCTGCACTTGCCCTTGCAGGTGAGGCCTTTGTGTATCATCCAGGTGGGCAGATATGTGTCCATCACTTCCTGTCCTGAAGTCAATAACTTAATTGACTGGCATTTACACTGGAAATAATAAAAAACTTCTTATGAAATATCTGTGGTAGGACTTGAGATGAAAATTTCTAGAAATTATACTAGATGCAATACAGTATACACCTTCTTCTCTTTGATCTGCCTGTCACTTTTGTCCAATTAGCATCCACTATCTAATAAACCATATCATAAACATTTCTAAGTAAACTTTAATTCCATGTATCCTGAAAGCAACTGTGAGGAGATGAATCTTTTATAATTACAGCTATTATGAATTTGAGTGCACCTCTCCTGTAGCTTCAAGACTGGGGCACAGACAATATCTTCAATGAGGCCTTTGTAGGGAGAAGTTACCCCAAAGGTGTGGAATGGACATTGAATCTCAGTGGGGTAAATCCCAGTTTTACTCCTCAGTTTCCTTGGATCATCTTCTCTGTGTTGCAGGAGAAGGTCCACACTCTTATTACCCCTACTGCAATTTTCCTCCCTTCCTAACAGGGATGCAGAAACCCCAAGATGTCCCCCAACATGTTTAGAACTACACGTTTAACATCCAATTCTTTGCTCATTTTAGAAGAACTGAGATGCATGTTTTCCTGATCATTCTGTAACTATTCTAAAAATAGAAAATCATGACTTTGTATTCCTCACCCTCTTCTGCCCTCTATAACTGCAAAATCAGCTACATAAAAAATGAACTAAATTGTGGAGGACTTCTGAGAATAAAAAAGATAAAATTATAGTGAAAACTTCTTTTCACCAGCCTTTAAGGCATTAGGATTTTGATTCTTTTTCTCATATTAGTGTTGAGATGTTGGCAATCTTATTGCTCCCAGAATTAGTTGCCTGCAGTTCACCCCAATAAAATTACTTGCATACTCGAAGTCAAGCAAGTGCAGAAGTGTTTGCTGGACTAGGCCTTTTAATAGACAGCTATACATATGCAAGAGCATGGGATGAAAAATGAGTCATCAGCCCTGTGAGGTCTGTGTAGATCAATTCTGTGGCAACTACTGTGGAATGTGGTCAGACACAAAATTGCAAATGTCCTTTTCAGTTTCCTCCCTCTTCCTCTCAGAAGAAAAGCAGTCCTGACATTGTTCCATTTCTCTATGCTCTGCTCTTTGTGGATTCAGACACCTGTAACATTTCTCAGAGGAGATTATGGGTGGTTTGCTTAATTAGTTTTTCAGTCTGACATCCTGATACATCAGCACAATTGCTTTGTAATGGGAAGTCACTGAAAAATTACACTTTTTGGAGAACACCTGGAGGACATCAGCGAGACCAGAGTATTTATAAAATGAACAATTGTGAGCACACCAAACAGAAGAGCTTACTCTGAGAGTCTATACTTCTGGAGGGCTGAACGTGCATGGGTGCGTCTCTTCACAAACATACATTTACTTTTGGGGATTCTACCTGGGCATGGTCTTTTGTGAGGATTGTGCTTGCTTTGCTGTGAAGCAGAAAAGGAGTGGCTCTCATGTCAACTGATAGGCAAAGGCTTTCTTCCTAATTTTTCTTGTAACTTTTGCAGTTTCCATGACTGTCAGTTTAATGCTTTTGCCTGAAGTAGGGCATGAACTATCTCCCTTCACATTGACCAATTCCTCTCCATACTTTCAACTTTCCTTATGAAGTACCAGATCCCCAGAATCAGTGCAATCTTAATGAGGCATATTTAAAATAAGACAGTTCATGTATTTTTTAAATTAAGTTTTACTGCACAAACAATTCCTTGTTACATATTGGTAGGATTTCACACTATTTTATATTTCAAAGAAATTATTCAATGGACAGTTAGTCTTTGATTAAAATTATGCTATAAATATGCAGAGTGACTTGCTATAAATGATCTGATGGCACATAAGAGGATCTTATTTTCTGCATTGCCTAATTTCTTATTGTATGTCTTCAGTGACCAGATGTTGTGAACATTTAGCTGGAATTGATAGGTAAAATTACCTTCTACCTCGCAACAAAGTTCCTAGGCAAGGAAAAGTCCCACTATACACAGTTCCTAGGCATGCCATCTATTTGCAGCTGACCTTATTCTTGTCCCTCAGCTGGGGGAGGGTGCACTGACTTAAAATGGACTTCAGTGGAGTGGCACAGATATCTGCCAGTGGCTAATTAAATTAAGGATGTTCATCTGGACTCATAGGTTTTAACTCAGAATTTCCTTACATTTATGGATTGTCTGTGGAACAACATGATTTTATAAAGGTGTTTTCATGTCCAAATCAAGGACACAGATGTAATTCTTCTATGTGTTACATAAACCCACACACATTCAATCAGGCTACAACGTAGCAAAGTCTCAGAGCAGGGAGCAGGGCAGGATAAGCAGGGAAGGACCCGGCAGACCCTCGTCAGGGCAGAGGGGAGGAAGAAAACTCACAGCAGAGGGGAGAGCAGGTCCGTGCTGGCGGTGTGCTGGTGGTGCATCCTTTTAGCAAGCGGCAGCTCTGACCATTCTGCTCTGAGATCCCTCAGAGAGCGAGAGAAAGCAACAGCTGTCTCATCTTGCATTTTTACCAGCCCAAATTTCATGTTATCTCTGTCACTGAGAAGAAGCTTGCCTCTCCCTGGCTTGGCTACCTTCTTTTGTTTTCTTAAGTACCTAACCATTAGTTCCGTAGCAACTTATGGGAGAAAAAAATCCTTAAGAAAAACAAAGGGAAGAAATCTAAACCCCAACAATATTGTTTTCCATACTTATAAAATCCAGCCTCTAAAAACAGTCCAGTTTTAATCCAGGTACAAAATACAAATTATAATTCTTAACTCATAGTTTTTGGGGGTTTTGAATAGATGTTGACTTTTCAACAGAACAAAAATATGTTGGGTATTATTTTCTTTCTTCATGCTTTTTGCTATGTGTAGGGAATCCTTCGTCAGTATTAGTCCCAAGTAATGGATTCTGGAGATGCATACTGTGGCATATTTTGTTAGCATATAAATGGAAATAACCAAGTTTCCAAATCTCATCTATTGCATTTTTTAAAATTATATAATATATATGTATATATATTTATATTAATATACAAATTTTAAAAATTTCATTACCGGTGAACACTAGAGAATAATTTTCATTGCGTAATGAAGGCTCAAAGCAAAATAAGACTCTGGCTATATCTGCTAAATATTTTCTAACCATTCTGAGAGAAAAACAGAAGGTTAACTCACAATGAATAGAAACAATAATGATCAGTAGCATGTGTTGCATGTTATTTGAATGGAAAGTAATTTATCACATCTGAAATAAGAGCTGTTTATTCTTGTGTTTCAGTGCCTGTAACAATCCCTGCAATTTATCTGTGAAAAAGTGAGAAACTGTACCCCCATTAGCATATGAATACTTGACACATCAAATTGGTTGTACAATAACAGAGGGACGTTTGTTATTGGTGTATGCACACAGACAAAGCAACCATTTAGGGGGAGAGGGAAAAAAAATTAAAACAAAATGGTGTGGATGTTTAAACCATTGTTAGCCTCTGTGGTTTCACAGGGTAGTTTTGATCAGGGCAGCCAGGCAGAGGGGCCAGAAAATCCTAAAAAAATAAAACCTGAGTATGCAGGTTAAATGTTGATACAAAAATAAGATGTGTTAAATTTGTATTCAGATGGTAGTGGATGAGAAAATTAAAGAAATGCAAAATACCAGTCCAGAATAAGCAATTCTTTGTGGTCTCTTTATGTATGTACCTAGGGTGGTGTAGAGAAACAAGGAAGTTATACAGAAATAAACCATTGCCTATGTACAGTTTTATTTCACAGCAACAACAACACAGGCCTTGGGTGACATGTGTGAAACTATTTCTCAAAGAGCCTGCATAGATAATTGAGGCCCTATGAAGGGTTCTCAGTTGAAGTTGCCAGGCTACATTCATTCCAAAAGCAGAGCCCTTTGTTATAAAATTTAAATTAATCCTCTCGGCACTGGGTACATAGTTTGAAGCACGGCTTTGAAGACCGTACATGCTGTCTGAGGAGGAAGGAATGCCTGCTCACCAACTATATGTTGTTTTGCAAAGGATGGAAATCTTACCTGTGTTTAGGTCTGAAAAGCAGTAATTATGTAATAACCTAAAAAAAGGTTGATTTCTGAGGTATATGTTTATGCTTTGTTCTGTGTTAGAAGGCACAGTGACCTTTTTTCCTCTGTTCTTTTCTTTCTCTTAAAAAAAAACTTAATGATTTCAGCTTTAATTTGGGAAAAAATTAGCAAATCAATATTTGCTGCTCTTTTTTCTGCAAGCACACTATGGCTGCCTTCACCAATATAGTTTTTTGCCTTTCCCTTAAATGGAGCTTCAAGCGTTTAAACATATAGACTGGGAAACCAAAATATTTGTATTTTTCAGACTCATGCCCTGCAACAGCTTAGTATAACTCCATAGCTTTTACTTGCACTGGTAATCCTTACAGGTGTAACTGCAATGTGACTCCTCTCATATTCAAGACTTATTGATAAGAGAAAAGATAGCACTTATTATTATAAATTATTTTTTTTTTTACTTCCTTGAGCATTCTGGTGTGCCAAGTACTTTCCAAGAACAAGAAAGATGTCCTTGCCCCTAGGAACTCATATGGCTGTCACACACAAGACATGGGACTTGGGAAGCCATCTCTTGAGTAGCAAATGGCAACAAATAAAAACAAACACCCAGAACCACAAACAGCCATTCACCATAGCAATCTACTTTCACTGGGCTCATGTTGTACTGCTATTTGCTTTCAGTAAATGCTGTAAGGGTTGAGTGCCAGTGGCAAAATATTTGTGGAAAACAAATTTCAGATGCTGGGAAGAAGTCTGCTTGCTAGAAACTTGATGCCCATCGTTACTGGAGGTGTTGGACAGCCCTGAACTCAGCAGGAATATACCTGTGCTTGAAGGTAAAGACACTTTGACCTCCAAAAAGAAAAGAACAGGGACAGTAGTTTATGAGTTCTGCAGTCAAAGATAACTGATTAATTCAGTGCAGGTTTTGAACATTGGTAATGAAGTCATAGAGCAGGGAAAAGAAAAAGTGGTAAATAGAGAATTCCTAATTATCTGTGCTTTTACATCTTCAAACAAAAGCTCAGAGCTTTTAATCTACATATCTTTGTCAAGATAAGATAATAATTTATTAGAATCAAGAATTTTGTGGCTGTTAACAGGTGTGCAAGAAATTCAGTCTGAATTTCATCTTTGTAGTCTCTGTGGTGAGAAAGGACTTTGTTTCAGCAAAGACTTTGGCAATGCCACCAAACACCAAGATGTCACATTAAAGTAACCTTTTTCCTAATAAAAGGACAAATTTATTTTTTTTCTCATGTGATATTACTAATTTGTTGAAGCATTTAGCAGGTGATCATATCAAGTCCCCTTACTAGACTAGAGAATGATCCCTCATGTCATTTACAAATGTCCTCTGAAAAAGAAGACAAAAACATAAACGGGTTTAAAAAGTGGTAAAGTAAGTATAAGTGGTAAAGTAAAAAGAGTGAAGTTTTGTAGCATAATACCTGCCATTAATTTTTCTAATAGAAGATATGTCCATTCCAGCCCTGACTGTTCTGTGATTCTGTGAAATCACACATGCATGTTCAATGCAGCCATGAATGTTATTCTAAAGCTAAAAACCATTTGCTTATTTAAAGATCTGTGCAGCTAACAATGCTACAGAGCTAGTAAATACTCCCAAATACTCTTTGAGAATCTTGTTTGTTTACTGGTGGAAGTGATGGACCATGCTTGTGTATCCATGACAACACTGTAACAAGCCAGAGCTGCGCCAGGTCTTTTCTTGCTCCTGCATTGTAAGATTAAAAGCAAGAAGCTAATAGCAGCACCTAATAGCTAATAAGAAGTTAATAGCAGAAGCTTTTAACAAGATAAAACAGAGTTTATGAGCCTATACAATATTTGTTTGTGCTAATATACTTGCGCTATTGCAATACTTTCATTAGTTTCCTCCACTGATTGGAAGTAGTGCTTCATGTGTACATATAAGGAAAGATAAATTTTTGCGGCTCATCCTGGAGTTCATCAGCACCAAGACTGAATTGTTAAAAATATCTGTCTTATAGGGTATTAAATTGGATCATGCTATAATTTTTATTTTTTCTTCAAAGGTACAGGTTTGTTTATATTTTTTATTCTCATGCCAAATGCTTTGATTAAAGATATTATATGATCCCTTTATGTAATACAGTGGATTAGTACTGTATTTGCCTGTTTATATTTATAAATCGATGCATTCTCTAAGTGTATTTGTGTTAGCTGTGGTATTGATATGTTAGACTGATGCGATTGACACGCAAATTATGTGTATGTTGTGGAATTCAGACATAAAATCAAAGTTTAATTCTTTAGAAACAGTTATTTGTCTTATTGTTACTCTTGATTGTATTACCATTTAACAACCAGAGAGCTGTTCACTTTTAAGGTTTCCAAATGCACTTTGAAAAGTTTAATAAAAATAATTCTTCTATACAATAAAGGAGGAATTCCTTAGATATAAATAGGCTCTAGAAGAAAATGTATTTTCCTCTAACATCTTGGTAAATAACATGGCCAAATTCTAGCATAGGTTTCTCAATATTCATAGATTTAAACAACAAAAGATTTTGATTTAATACATCAGATGTCCTCCAAGTATATTGTATTTTCCAAAAACACTAGAAATTCAGCTAAGCTCCAAAGTAGAAGACTGTGAATTACTGAGGTGCAGACTCAGACCAGCAGGGAATCTGAATCCCTTGTTCAAAGAAACAAGCTGGTTTTGTATATTTCTTCAAGACAAAGTATTTCCTAATATGGCATTTTTCACTAAGTGACCTATCACACATTGCCACATAAGCAACATGTTTTCTTAATGTCCTTATGTGGGGTGGTCACACACTATTCAGGCTCTGTCAGCTTCCAGCAGGCTCCACTCTGTGGGGGTCTACCGTGTGGCACCTCCTCCCCCCAAGGTCAGGTGGAGACATGGCATCCTGCAGGTACATACCACAGCCTGCAGCTCAGTTCTATCCTATGACTCCCCACACAAGATTAATACATTATTTATATTCTGATCACAGGATAAAGTTTTCTGGTTTAATATTAAGTGTGGATCTGTCAGTTGATTCACTAAAATTAGAGGTGATTTCCTGAAAAAATTAGCAAGCCTTAGCTGAGACCAGCTGTTGCATTCCACTGTCAGGAGCTGTGAGGAGTTCTTTAAGAAATAGATGGTCAAGAATGAAATTAAGTCAACTGAGACAAACCTTGTATCTGAGAATTGTTTATTAATAATGAAAAACAAATAAAGAAACAAAAGGAGTTAGGGCTAAAGATGGCTAGAAAAAACAGCGTAGGAGGAAGAAAAATGGAAAAGGAAAGAGAAGAGGAGAGAATAAAAACGTTTTAAACAATTTAGATTTCTTACATATAACATCAGAACTACATAACTTACAGATCTACACTATATCTCTTCTCAGCAATCTCAGGTTGGTCACGGTCACATTAAAGTATCGGGTCATTGTGGAAGTCTGCTTTACATACAAATGTAAGGTTCACCAGTTGATGTTTAGTGATACTGTGGGTGACTTTAATCCTGCTAATTTCTAAAGGGAAGGGATTTTGGCTTCACACTGCAGTCCAGCATGCTGTTCGATCCTCAGAATATAAAAATAGCAACAGCAACAATCATTGTTATTCAACACCTTCATACTCAACACTGCCTCCTTTGTTTTGTTCCCAAATTTTTGGAGAGAAAAATTTCCATGGTTTTCACCTTGTTTCTGAATACCTAGATTTTTGTTATTTTAATTTAATCACATTTACAGGGTGGTACAGAAATTACACAAGCAACAATTTCATAAACTGCAATTATTGAGGAAAAGAGGAGTATACAATATTCTTTCCCCTAGGCATTAAATCTTCTTCTTTACTTAATTATTATCTTTCAGTTTCATCAATAAATACTTGTCTGGGACCTTATTTTACAGTGGGAAAAAGATAAACCTTTTACTGACGTTGAAAACACAGATCACAGATATCCATGGACTGACAATGCAGGCACTCATGGTGATATTACATTATTTGAGTACTGTTAAGCAACAAGATATCTTAGATGAGTTTCACATATCAAAGGTGTTCC
Source organism: Petroica traversi (assembly GCA_025920805.1). Classification (NCBI taxonomy): domain Eukaryota; kingdom Metazoa; phylum Chordata; class Aves; order Passeriformes; family Petroicidae; genus Petroica; species Petroica traversi. The sequence continues at coordinate 826,864 of JAHLSL010013569.1, read as the reverse complement.
CATGTTTTCTTCTGTTTCAGAATTGTATGTTTTTGCTATCCTCTCCTAAACTTATTAAATTCCTCAAGCCAATAAAACGGCAGTAAATCCAGAGAGAGTGAAAAAGTCACCAACTAAAATTTAAAAGTGATGCTTCAAAAACAATTTTTGAAAATTTAATATATTTTAAGGGCAAATTAAGAAGACATCCATATTTTCAACTTATTTCCACTCATAGAGACACATAAAGATAAAGCACTTTCAGGAATTACTATACAAATACAGGAATAGGAAAAAGTTCTGTTGATCTGTACATAAAATACTGTACATTTTCTTTGTACTGTGTAAAAGTGATGTAGGGTAGTGTAAGCGACAAAAATAAACAAGTGGGTAATAAACCTTCATTTTTGATTAGTCATGTGAACCAAGTTCAGAAAATAATAATTATGGAAAACATGTCGGCATGGCCTACAGTTCTCATCAAAATATTTTACTGCTTATTTCCTCACAGGATGCCAGACACCAGGAGTTTTTAATCGATAAAAATGGCAGAATCATAGAATATGCTGAATTTGAAGGAACACATCAGGATCATCAAGTTCAATTCCTGGGCCTGCACAGGAAGAGTCACACCATGAATCACATCCAAAGAATCACACCACGACCCTGAGGGCATTGTCCAACCACTTCTTGTATATGTCAGGCTTAGTGACGTAAGCACTTTCCTGGGAACCCTGTTCCAGTGCCCAACCACCCCCTGGGTGAAAAGCCTTTTCATAATACCCAATCTAAACCTTCCTGACTCAGTTTCATGCCATTTTGTTGAGTCCTGTCACTGGTCAAGAGATTGCAGAGATCAGTACCTGGCCCTCCATTTCTTCTCATGAGGATGTTGAAGACCCCAAGAAGGTCTCCTCTTAGTCTGATATGCTCCTCATTCGGCTTCCCCTCAAGACCCTTCATCATCCTCATAGCTATTTTTAGACGCTCTCTAATAGCTTAATGCCTTTGCTATATTGCAATGCGCAAAACTGCAACCAGCACTGAAGATGAGGTCACCCCCGTGCAGAGCAGAGTGGGACAATCCCCTCCCTTGCCTGGCCAGCGATGTTTGGATTGATGCACCCCAGCATACAGTTGACTCTCCAGGCTGCCAAGGCACTGCTGATCCATATTCAACTTGCCACCAACCAGGGTGCCCAGGTCCTTTCCTCAATGCTGCTTTCCAGCCTCTCATTCTCTTGTCTATAGACACAAGCAGGGTTGCCGCATCCCAGGTGCAGAATCCAGCACTTTCCCTTGTTAAAATTCATGTTTCTCCAGCTCTGAGCACTGTGACTCCCTTGGTTCATCAACTGTGTTGAAGACAGAAGCAAGGAATGCGTTAAACACCTCTGCCTTGTTTCTGTCGCTGTTTATGAGGTGACCATCCTCATCCTGCAATTGACTGGTGTTATTTTTGCACTGCTTTCTGTAATTGCCAAATGTGAAAAAACTCTTTATTGTCCCCCACAGAACTGCCAAAGTTCATCTCCAGTTTGGCACTGGCCACATGAATTTTCTCTGTATTCTCCCCACATCACCCTGTTACTGAACAATTTATACTTCTGTTAGGAGAAATCTATACAACAGTGAGGGAAGATGTTGGAAAAACCTTTAAAGTTTAGCACGATAGTGTATGATCCCTATATTAATGGTTAATTCTTAGTTCTGTACCTCACAGAACTTGGTACAAATGCCAGAGATTAATGGGGCTTTGTGTTACTTTTCTACATTTGTTAATATTAAGTCTTGTTGTAGCTAATGTTTCCTGTATAATTCTATTAGTGTTTAATATATACTAGCTGATATCTTAGTGTAGAGAACAAGGATTGTGTGTCAGAGCAAAGAATGATAAGAGAAGTATATTATGACTTCACAACATATTTGAGATACTCTCAAGGATAAAAGATTCATCAGAATATCTGGAACCATACCCAAACAAGTCCATAGAAATAATTAACATATATGCATGTATTCTGGAAATTTGATAAATGTGTATTAGATTCAGGAATATAGCCTAGTCTTTTAGGTTAGAGGCCATGCTAATCAGAATTCTGCATTCATCCAGCACTGCTAATAAAGAAGTGACAACTTTCTGACTATATTGGGTCTGACTGAGGTAAAGCTCACAGCCCTTGCAGTGCTGTGGTTTGTGTTGATAGCTGGTGTTGAAAACAGACCAGTGTTTTGGCTACTGCCAAATAGTGCTACCCCTCTGATATTCCATCCCCCACCAAAGCGGGTGGGGGTGGGCAAGATCCTGGGAGGGGACACAAGCAGGCCAGCTGTCTCAAATCAGCCAATGGGATATTCCATAACATATCATATCTGCTCAGATATGCAGGCGAAGGAAGAGAGGAGGAAGGGGAGGCATCCAATGAGTCTTCAATTTTTGCCTACTGGAGGAACTGTGTGCTGAAGCCCTGCTTCCCAGGAAGTGTCCAAACATCACTGCTGATTGGAAGTAGAGACTGATTGTTTTCTCTTTAGCCCATGTGAGTGCAGATCTCCACTTTTTTTCTTCTTTCTACTGTAATAAACTGCCTTATCTCACCCTTCTAGTTTTTCTCCACATTATTCTCTCCCCTGTCCCCGTAAGAAAGGGAGTGATAGAGTGACTGGGAACACACCTGACACCTTGCCAGGGTCAACCCTCTACACTAACCTAACAGATTAATTGGAGAATTTATTGTCTGTTTTTCAGTGACAACCTGACCTTGCTTCCACGGGGCATAGACATTCTGTTTTTGTCTTATCTACAAAAGAAGATTCCTGTTCAGCCAAGCCAGCCTTCTGCCTCATCTGCTTGACTTCTGGTATTTTGGAATTTCCTACTGCTGTGCCCTTAAGAGGTGATGCAATGAGCAGCACTGCAAAATTATTTTCCCAGGGAACTTTACTCACTAATTCCCTGAGCAGTCTGAAGCCTGCTTTCCTCAGGTCCACAGTTGAAGTTTTACTGGCACTTTTCTCCTGCCAACAGAGATTTTAAACTTGTTTGCTTCATGGTTGCTGTCATGGTGGCCAAGGCAGCTGTCAATCTCCACTTTTCTCACAAGATCCTTTGACAGTCAGCAGATCAAGGAGGGCATCTTTCCAAGTTTTTTCCCTTAGGATCTGTTCCATAAAGTTGTCATCTGGGTGTGTTAGGAATCTTCTGTCCTGGTTTGTACCACTTGTGTGATGCTCTCAGTTAATTTCTGTCTAGTTGAAGTTCTCCATAAGGACAAGGGCAGTTGACTTGGATGTGTCCCTTACTCTTCAAGGAATAATCCATTGCCATCATTGACCTGTGCAGGATGTCTATAGTAGACTCTCACAGGTACACCCACATTATTTGTTTGCCCCATGATTCTAATCCAGAGGCTCTCAATCACACTGCTATCTGTGAGCTCCATGCATTTTAACCCTTCTATTACATAGTGCCGTGCCCCTGCCTCTTCTATCTTGCCTATCCCTTCTTCAGTTCCTTTCCCTAGAACTGTCCAACAGTGCACTCCAGCATTCATTCCAACAGGTTTCAATTATGCCAATGCTGTCAAACCTCCTGGATTCAGCAAAAGCTTTGAGGTCCTCTTGTGTGTTCCTCATGCTTTGCGCATTAGTGTAGAAATATTTCAGTTCTGATACATTGTAGCCAACCATCCTGGAGCAGACTGAGGAACCCATTAGTGCTGGCTTCTTCCAGTTTTGCCACAGCATCCCATCACTCTTCCCTGGTGAGCATGGTTTTGTCCCTTTCCTCCTGTCAAGCTAGTTAAAAACTCTGTCAATGAGCCTTGCTACCTCCTGTGCTATTTCCCCCCTCTGAGACAGATGCATCCTGTCAGATGTCAGTAGATCAAGTGTTGAGTAGATCCTCTCATGGTGAAAAAACCCAAATTTTTCCAATTATACCCACCTCTGAGCCACACATTGACCTCGCAGATCTGCCTATTCCAATCAATATTGCTACTTCTTACTAGAAGGATCGAGGAAGTCAGTATTTGTGTTCTGGATAGCGACTTGAGAAATAACAAAGCATGGAAATAGTAAATATTGGAATTTCTCACTCCTATCAACAGTGTTAGGGCAATTTAAGAAAGTTTTACTCGGACATATCCTAATGACAAGATTCAGTGTGAGCATTTTTCACTCACTAAAAAATACAGCTAATAAGCAAAATGTGCTAAATGGTGCATAAGATTTTGTTTGATAATATCCCATTAGATAAATGCCCCAGCTGACTTATGTATTCAAAAGGCATGGGAACAAAACATTTTTTTTTTACCTTAGAAGTTTAGAGATTAATTAAACTGGTTGTTGTGTGCACATCTGTAACATTTACATGGCAAGAAAGAATTATAAAACATGGTTTAATGCTTGCAATTATACAGTTGCCTATCTAGAACAACTATGTAATCTTGTATTAACAAGGAAAAATGTAAATAGTGACTTTTCAGCTTATACTTTCTTGTGGAATGATGTAACTGAATCTGCTAGACAGAGTTAGTGATCCATTTTCAAAGGTGCAGGATATTCATGCAAGCTTCACAGTAAAGAAATCAAACTTAACCAAAGCAAAAAAAAAAAAAACTCAAACCAGAAACAAAAACTAGGTTTCAGTCTTTCAAGAAGTTTCATAAGGACCAAAAGGATCTGTATAGAAGTTCAGAATGTAATCTTTCCTTTTCCAAAATCTAAAATAGAAATTACATGCAATTTTAATTTACATTGTTTTCTTACCATTTTTTCTAAAACTTCAGCTCTGTTCATAGTCTCATTTTGATCACACAATACATGGAATTTCAAGAAAAACAATTTTTAAATTAATAAGATTTTTTTAACAGATATTTTTGTCATAATAAGATTAATTTTGTAGGGAGAAAAACAAGAAAAATTTTGAAGTGTTTTGTTATGTTTTTAATTGGTCTGATTGTTTTATAGAATCATCTGGTGCAAACAGATAAGGATGTGACTAAGACAATTAGGATATAGGAGTTTTTAGTTAATTTGAACATATTAATTTTATTACTTGAAAATGATAGGACAAAATGTTTGAAATGCCTAAAAATAGGCAGCTAAAACTGCCTTAGATGATTATTCTCCAATCTGGTTTAAAAGTGAACAAGTTCCTGGCATTCCTGGCAGTTGTAGAACATATTAATCAATTAGTATTGACCCTGTTTGACTGTGTGACCTATTTACTACATTCTTATTATAAAAATTAAGTTGACCTGGCCCCCTTATGAGATTCCATGTGTTCTTAATCAGCTTAATTAATATGTATACTTCCACCGAGAAGGCAACTTTAAAAGCCTAATTGTATTATCTACAGGTTTTCTGAATGTATTCTGAGTAGTAGCCCATGTCACACTATTTTACAATATTAAGTCCAAAGTATCATGAATTAAGAATCTTGCAGAATACATCCAATTTGCAGCTTAACTTCTAAAGAGTCAATACATCACTTGGGGACTGCAAGACCAAACACTGCCCCTAGAAAAAACTCAGTGGACTAATTCATGATGTTGGTGTAGATAAACACACAAGCACACTTCTATTCTTGCAGCCAGTATTTGGTCTAAGTTCAGTGGAGATTTCATTGATTTACTTCCCTCTGACACAAGGCTTCATAGTTACTTGACATGAAGATGTTATTTGCCTTAGTCTGAAAACAAATATTTAATTAAATATTAAATGTATACAGATTTTTCACTCAGGCTCAACTTGAAGGTAACTGAGATCTCTGAACTGTCTTTATGCCCATATGTGTGAAACATGTATGAAAATATTACTTATATCTGTCTGGTCAAGTGCCTGATATGTGTGTTTAAAGCTGTGGTTTTGCTATACACCTGAACATAGAAGAAAGCTACAGCTACATGGTTTTTTCTATACAATGTTCTTAAATACAATTATATCACTTAATTTTTATAGGGTAGATTGGCAGGATGCCAAAACATGGCAGCATCAACATCTAGAAGAAAATGTCAAATACAAGAAAATAAGAGTGATTTAATATGATTTAATATCAAGAAATTGGTTAAGGGTAGTAGAACAAAATCCTTGAACTTTTCTTCTTAAAAATTTTAAATTATTTTATAATATATTATAACCGGTATAGCTCCTTCCAACTAGATCTATCCATCACAGCTTGGATGGAGAAATTGCTCTTCCTGCATATTATAGAGCCAAAATGTTAGGAAGGCTGGTGACAGAGGACAGAGGATAATAAAGACCTACAGACTCTATTCAAGATCCTGTTCCTGTTGTTGTTTACAAATTCTTTTATGTCTTCACTGAAACAACAGGTACCATCTCTTGCTCTGATATTCACTAGGGTGCAGCAATCCTATCAATCCACATCTCCAAAGCGTTTTTGGGTTGCAGCAGGCAAAGCTTGACTTTCAGCTGTGCCTTGCAGAGCCAGTGCAAACAATGTGAATTGTCTTCCTACACGGTGTATGGAGAGGCTCTGGTAGTACTCCAGCTCTTCCCTACTCTCACACATTTTAGGTGTTTCTTATGAAGGAGCCACAGGAACTGAGGTTTAACCTCACCTCTGTGCTTCTTCACTGCCTGAACTCTTCCTTCATCCTCATCTATTGCCCAACCTGCAGCCACTCCCTTCCCAGCCCAGCAAATCCGAAATATTTTACACAGAGTACAGATGCTGTGGGATGAGGGGGTCTCCTACCCTGGTTATCAGGTGGTTAAGCCATGTCCTGAATGCTGCAGGAAGGAATAAAGCACAGAGAGGTAAAGGTGTGACATATATCTCTGTTTCCTATGCTCCCATTGAACTACCAAAGACAACACAGCAAAGAACAAGTGGAAGATACCTCTGACTACAGTTTTTTGTGTCATGTCCACACCCTGTCCTGTCCAGATCATGCTTTCTTAAAGATCTCATGAGATGAGTAAAGCTGAGAAAACCCAAGGGGCTGCACACCATAGAATGTTTTGGAAGGAACACTTAAAAATCATCTAGTAGAACTCCTCTGAAATGAGCAGGGACATCTTCAGGTTGATCAGGTTGGTCAAAGCCCTACCCAAACTGACCTTGAATGTTTCCAGGAATGGGGCACCTAGATGTCTAGGCAATCTGTGCAAGAGCTTCACCACCTCCATCATAAAAAAAAGTCTTCATGATGTCCAGTCCAAAACTTATCACTTTATATCTTAGAACCATTTGCCCATCCTTTCACTACAGACCCCACTAAAAAGTCTGTCTTTTAGGCCCTCATTTCTTTTAAGTCCTCCTAAAGAATTAAAATATTAAAGTCTACTGTGCTGCAACAGAGAAGACTGTTGAGAATAGACAAGGTGAGTACCTACAAGGCTTGGTGAGACCCACCAAATTTTATATGTTCCCTTGTTTTCTCATTTTAAAAGATATCTTACCTAATGCGTTCTCAACCTATAACCAACTATTACCGACTGATTACTGATTACATCAGTGCTATAGTATCAATATTGTGAAGAACATTTGACTGTGATATACTTTATCTTCAAATGTAGAATAAAGTGGTAATTATTATATATATATTGAGTTAACAAAATTATCCCCTAAAGATAACAGAGCTTCAATTTAGCTAATCTGATATTTAAATTAAAAGATCAGGCATGTGTTATTTACACACATTTGCTCCTTTATCTTATCACCATCATCTTCATCATGATCATCATCATTACTTTACATGAACATAATTACTCTTTATGTAATTGTTTTGGTTTGAAAGACAGGTGTCCACTAAGGAAGGCAGAAGACTCCCTTGGACTGGAAAATGCAAACCCCTTCCTGCCTAATTATTATAACTTTGAAATTAAGAGGCTCTCAGGCAAAGAGATGAGACTAGGAATAACAGTTCTTTACTAGTATGTAAAACAAAATTAACAAATATGGCATAAACCACAAACAGAAGCAGAAACCCAGCACCAGCCTGCTCGGCCTCAGGCACTTTTCCCTGCGATGATCGTCCCGTGGCTGCAGGGGGCACTCCGGCGCCAGCCCAGGTGACACGAGGTGATGGTGGCTGAGCTCAGGGCAGGGAGGGATGCAGGAGAGGCTTTGCTCCACAAACCCTCAGGGCAGCGATGTCGGTGCTGCAGCAGGACCCTCGGAATCAGCGAGCTGGGGCAGCAGGATGTCCCAGCAGGCAGGGCATCCGAGTCTACAGCGTAGCAAAAACTCGAGCAGTGCTGAAGGAATGGGAGGGATGAGGCAGTGGCAGCTCGGCTCCTGGCAAGGCAGGCAGAGCGAGAAATTCACAGCAGAAAGAAAAGCAGCTCCACACTGGGCAGGGGCTGCGACAGCAGTAATGTGTAAATTTAGATACAACCTGTACCTATTCTAACAATTGCTGGGAAATAAATGCTTACTTTCCACAGTCTGGTAAAAATTATGCTTGCGTATTTTGTAATCTAATGCATATGTAACCTCTAACCTAATAAATACCAGAGCAGATGCCACTTGTTTTGCAAACAGAATAAAAGGATTTTGCACTTAAATTGTATTTTTTAAATCACTGATGAACCCACAGAACAACAGGCCACTAATTGACACAAGTGAGGGCAGTGGTTACAGAACTGGGACACCTTGAATGAGCTCAGCAGAGGGTTTGATATCAATGAGGTCAACATATATTATTTTACAACTAAGAATGAAAATATTCCATATTTGACTCCATGATGCCATAAAAAAATACCAGTGAGTAGCAAGTAGTGTAACACAGTGGGCAGGAGCTGAAGTAAAGCCATACTTTGCGGATCAGACCCAGTTGTATCCATCAGCCTGAGCTCAAGTTCTTTCATAGGGGACATTTGTAGATACTGTTCTCTCCTAGGATTTCTGTGAACTCCCAGTAAAACAAAACAGAAATAAATAAATAAATAGGACGGTATTGTCTTATAACTGTGTCTAAAACCTCACCAGAAATAGGCAAAAAAAAACCCAAAACAGCATGTCTTTTATTCATTGATGCAAATAATGTGTTCTCTACATTAACATTTTCCTTTCTACTATTCACTGCAGCTGAGAAGAATGCTTACTGGTGACATAACTATCTTCAAACAAATAAAAGCCACTTAGCTACACACTGCATACTATGGAAGAGAAAATGAAGGAAATTCCAGTAATGCTTTACAGACAGAGGTTAGGGTCCTATGGTTATCATTTTAAGGAAGAGAGTTACCTTCTATGTTTTGCATTACGTCCCCCCACATCTGCATGTGTGTATATGTAGGTATAACTCTATTATAGGTTTTTACACAAGTGCATGCACGCCAGGAAAAGCACGTGTGTACATTTACATATGTTCTTCTGCTATATAAATTCAGTTCTTTATAACTGGAACTAAAGAAGTTATGCACTTTTTTTTTTAATTCAGAATCTGGGTAATGGAGTCCCTCCATGCGCACATAGTTAGTGAAGTTTAGCCACCCTTACACTGGGATAAATCTGTACTAATTTGGATTGCCTAATTTGGATTTGCATTATCAAGCACAGAGAGAGGCAATTCCAGAGGACAAAGTTCAAAGAGGTGGGATCATTTATCACTGGAGTGCTACATAGCCAACCTAACCTGCTTAAACTATATGTCTCGCTGCAAGATAGCTAAAATTAGAGCAAACAAATCTATTTTTGACCGATATTTGCTATTGGTCAGCTCCAGAAGATCACCTGAGTATGCATAAAACTGGATGAAAAAAATCACAATGCAGGGTACTCCCGCAAAAAACAGAGAGAAATCCAGACAGAGATAGATCTCATGTCTCCTTTAATATGCAAAGTTGCATGCAATTCTTACAATGCCAGCTTTTCTTTGCATGCAACTGTTGCAACATATTTAGGCAAGAGAAGCAAAGAGGTTTGCAGGAGAGAATACTACATTTGGTTTTAATGGGCATAAACACTAACCAGCACAAGAGACTGGACGTGTTAAACTGTACCCATTGCTTTTTGGCATCTTCAGGCTTTTAGATTTTATGGAGGAAGCAGGAAAAGTGTGGAGCTGTCGAAATATTATCAAATATTTTTCTCCATCAAGAGACATTTCATTGACAAAGTATTTGAATATTCTTATTTTAAAAAAATTACAGCGCTAATACTCTTAATTCTATTCAAAACCACATTAGATGAAGAAACAAATAAAATGTACAATTCAAAGAAATACACCCCTCCCTACACTCAATTTTGATGATGTCCAAAACCACATGATCTTTTATCTAATCATTTTATGCTCTTTCACATTATTAAATCAAGCAAACCCCCAAGATTTCCCTTTTAAACGGTTGGAAAGCAAATGTTATTCTGCTGTGAACGGAAACCAGTCCTGCACATGAACAATATGACTTTTTGTTATACTTATCCAGAAAGTTTACAAAGCTGTTCATCCACCTCTTTTTATAAATACAACAACAACGAAGCCATTATCTCAATCAACAATGAACTTTAAAGAGACACACTATTTGAAGTATCTCACCTATGGAAGAGGATTCTATGGTTACAATAATTTATACTGGTACACAGAAAAGAACAAAATATTTCTTCTTTATCTAAATTTTTAAAATGTGTTCAACAGAGCAGGATCACCCTTAAAGAATTCCCCTCCTTAGGGAAGAACAGAATTTTGTCTAGTGTGTTCATGATAATTTTTGAAAATTAAAGAATGACGCAAAGTGCAAACCTGGTTTTTACAAAACCAGCAGAATTACAGCTTTGTTCATCTTTGGAAATCATTGCCTGAGTGATACTGCAAATGTTTATGCAGCTGAAGTCATACTCCACGGCCTTCGCAAAAACTTAACATAAAAGATGGCAGGAACCCATTTCACATCACTGTGTATAGGTCTTCAATCTTTACCTTAATATTCATTCTTATTTGCAGGTTTTATCTTGAAAAAGCATCATCTGAGGCATTTTTTAAATTGCTGGAAACAAATAGGAAATGCTTTAGGTGTACAGGCTGTATCTCCCATACCTTTGTGGAGAGTGTCCAAAGGAGTTGTGAACACATGAAAGAACTTTCCCTTCCTGCCTCCCTTCCTTCCGCCACTTCCTTCCTTCCTCCACTTCCTTCCTTCCACCACTTCCTCCCTCCCCTCCCCTTCCCAAAACCTTCCGTTCCCAAAACCTTCCCAAAACCTTCCCAAAACCTTCCGTTCCCAAAACCTTCCGTTCCCAAAACCTTCCGTTCCCAAAACCTTCCTTCCCTTCCCGAAACCTTCCCTTCCCTTCCCTTCCCTTCCCTTCCCTTCCCTTCCCTTCCCTTCCC
>JAHLSL010013569.1:799709-815185 GCA_025920805.1 Petroica traversi | reverse complement strand
CCAAACCTTCCCAAACCTTCCCTTCCCAAACCTTCCCAAACCTTCCCAAACCTTCCCAAACCTTCCCAAAACCTTCCCAAAACCTTCCCTTCCCAAAACCTTCCCTTCTTTTGCTCTCTCTCTCTCTTTTCTATTTCTCTCTTTCTTTTTCTCTTTCTCTCTCTCTTTCTTTTCTCCTTTTTTTTTTCTCTTTGACTCTTTTACTATTGAGTAATATATATCAACTTTTTGTCGCAATATCTAACCTCATTTGGTTTTATTGAAGTTTTGGTGTCTATTTCAAACCTCTTTGGGTTCAATCTGTTCTATTCACAGAGACTTAGTTTTCTATGCTCTTCTGTTTTTTATCCAGTTCATAACACCTGGACAAAACTTAGCATTAACTACATGTACTAAGCATTCAGTCTCCTCATGCCCTTCCTGCGAAGAGCAGCCATGTCCCAAAACATTTCCTCCATAAGCCCTTTACCAGGTTAGGCCTGAGTCTGCACTGTGTGTGCACAGAAGAGTCCATCCTGGTATCTGCTGTGATGGTCACCCTGAACTGCATGTTTTTTCCTTCCAGCCACCAAGCTCTGTAATTGTGACATAATTTCTGAACAATTTAACTTGCCTCATATGCCAAGAATAAACAATAAATCACTTCGCAGTTTCCCTCGTTCCCCAAAACTTAGGAAAAAAAAGAACCTAATTTTTGAACTTTTTTTGAGACCACAACCTTATTTGCTCACTGCAGTAGACATGATGATAGACCTTGAGGGCGCAGGGAGGTGAGGTATCAGGACTTGAATTATGTTTATTTACAGGCTGAGGACAGTGAACATAGCTGAGAGGTAGATGCTTTCTTAAATTTTTCAACTTCAGAGACATCATCTTTTCAGTCAGGTGGGAGGATTGGAAAGAAAAGGAGGTCTAAAAACAGGAAGCAGCCAAGAAATGGTCTTGTGTGCTTTATAGGATCAGCACAACTACTTTCAGGGTGACAGTGATGGTAAAAGGAGAAATTACAGCTGGTGGTTATTAGGCTCTACTCAAAGTATAACAGGTTAATTTCAAATAACAGGATTCCTCTAATCCAGTGGCATTCTGTTTGCAAAATTCCACCCAAAGCTTCATTTTTTCCACCAGATCTCATAAGTCCTCTGCTTCCCTTCCCAGGTATTTATTTAATGGAAAACATTACCCTTTCTATATACCTGTTTCTGAGCTATCCTATGCAGTTCCTGAGTCCTGCAAGACCCGTGTCAAAACTGTCTTATATGGACCTGCACACACAGAGTGTAAGAAATGGTGCATGGCAAACAGCTTCACTTCAGGTGAAGAGATTTCTGCCCCTTCCTTCCACTTCATGCCAGGTCAAGAAACAACAAAGGAATTCCACATTTGACCTCTCTGTGTACAGCACTGATTACCAGGCTTTTCACACTGCATATAATACTCCACAGAGGAGCACACGATTCCTGACTGTAAACCAATCACACTTCCCATCATACTTTAGAAGTAGAAATATCAGTTTAAAAGAGAGTGATTCCAATTAGCAGTCTGCAAGTGATGGTTTGACTTTGAAGGAGGTCTAAGTCAATGCAGAAGGACCACAGCAAAACTATCCCTGGCAGAAAGAGAATGAAGTTTGCAATTTACATGTTATCAAGAAGTCCATTATTATCAACACCTTGGTGCAATCCCAATTAGAAGTAAAAAAATATCAAGAACAGTCCAAAGATTTCTCCACTGTTTCAAATTAAAATAAAAACAAATTTTAAATGGGCAAAGACAGATAAGATGAGTGAAAAAACCGAGCCATTATTGTCCAGCCTGAGAGGCAGCAGGAGCAAAATCATCTTAGGGAATAACTACCCAAAGAGTGCCATTTTCAGATAATAAAGATGCAGGTATAGAACATTCACATTTTTCCCAGATTTTTGTGGTTTCTAAAATTTGTTCAGCACAGTGTCTTTATAGGGCTGGGTGGCTGTTTCTGGCTATGATGGCATTTAATATTAGTGGCAGAAAAAAATTCCTTGTGACATAGTAGCAAGATGCATATTAATTGATAAAGGTACGTTCAGCAGCAATTTCCTTCTCAAAGGTTTCTGATGTTTCCTCCTTAAAAAAAAAAAAACCAAAATGGTACTACACATCTTTAGTAAAGGCCTAATACCAGCTCCAATATGAGCTTCAGCAAGCGAAAAGGTGAGCAGTCTGCACTACTAATTACCGTGTAAACATTTAATAAATATTCTTTCTTTTTTCCTTTGCCATTTTCAAAAATGAAAGGCTGCAATTTACATGTATAGTGGCTCCTAATTGCCTCTTCACATTACCTGCTTTTAAAATTTATTTTCTGTATTCTTTTGGGAATAGATAGAGCATGTTAAAACACTGGTCTACATGTCTACAGTGCACCCCCAGAAACATCCTCAGCTCCCTCCCCACAGCAAACAAAGCCCCAGCCAGGATTTCCTATGCATACACAGGTGATCTCAAGTGATAACTTTACTGAATTGCATTTTGAATTAGATAGTATTTATGTACAAGCATATCTGTGCCTATGTAAGCATACAACTACATCTTTGTTAGAAAAAGCAACATTTTTTTTCTTTCATGTTCTGTAACTATTCCTAATGGGACTTGGTTGCTGAATGCATCCAATTTTGGGGATTTTGTTCCTTTTTTACAGCAAAATATGGCTGCAAGAACGGTTAGATTTGGGGTCCATATGCAAGTTCCAGCTACATATTCAAGCTGGACAATAAAGTAGGGAAAAAACAGCTGATACACAGAAGGGGCTGTCTAGACAGTGCCCCATCAGTCTGGCTAAATTTGGTGCTACTGCTCCCAATGGGATTGTAATACTATTGTTCTGGTGTCTGCATTCATTTCCTATGTCAAATATCATCTCAAATATATATCTTTCTTCCAATACAATAGGCTCATAGGCCCAAACTCTATCATTAAATAGAAGCGGCTCAGAAATAAGCACCTAAGTAAATATCTCCTATGCAGAAAGTCTGTTATTTATTTGCAGGAAGAAAAAAAACAAATCAAAACCAAAAAACCCCACTAAAACAAAAAAAAACCTACACAATTTTTAATCAGAATGAAATTAATGACTTTCAGTCAAAATATGATTATTTTAATAAGAGTCTAAAAATATTATTTTGAAAAATGCAAAAATACACTTTTGTATAGGCACAAGCAAAGGCATCTTCTCCCATACAATTATTAGTACTATCAAAGAAAACTTAGCAGAAGTTTAGAGATATCAATGTGAAATGTTAGGTTTGAATCTTAGATTGTGACAATGTGAAAATCTTCTTTAAAAACCGTAATGAATAAGAAGTACAAAAAAAAAAAAGAAAAAGCTGTAATTTTTCTTCTAAAATGAAACTGGTAGCTATTCCTTTAATTTCTGAGAAGTGACTATCTTATTTATTGGGATTTTTTTTGAATGTACAGAAGATATTTGACAAATATTAACAAGCTTATCTTGATTAAGACTTTTTCTACAAATTTCAAAAAATGCTGTGAAAATTCTGATGTCTGTGAAAACTTTATGAAGAAAATCAAGCACAAATATGGAGCTTCAGAAAGGAAAAAAATGGGATTAAGAACTATGTAACTGATGGTAAAAGTCAAAACAAACAAACAAAATGCAAAGACACAAACCCCTGCTTCAGGAAAATAAAATACAGAAAATGTTTCTCTGATTTGTCCATCTGCACAATTATATGTTTTTCTCCATTTTGTTTCAAGATCAAATTATTCCAAGACCTGTACATATAACAGAAGTCAGGCATGATTTTAGATATTTTAAAGAAACATCCTGTTAATTAATTTTATTTTAGAAAATGTTGCTCTCCATGTGCTTCAGTAACTATTTATGTGACATATTGAGAATCCACACACACACTTCAGGCAGAGATCATGGGAAAAACTACACTGCCCTAATCCTGCAGCATCTGGACTGTATTCTTGACCATGCACCTCACATTGCAAACAGCACAGATTTCTTTCCCATCATTTACCAATTCTGGCACACTGTAACCAGAAGCTTTAAGCATGCCAAGAACTCAAATACCAGGCTAAGATGCAAGCAAACAAAAAACCCACTCCTTCCCCCCAAAACTCTAACGTGTCTCACTCCCTAAATTTCCTCTATAGAAACTTTCATCCCAGCAACTTTCTGCAGGATAAGTGAGGGAAAGAAGAGGAAACACCAAATAACAGGATGGAAAATACATCCCCTAATCTCTGTCCAGAAGTACCTTGAAGGTGTTGGTTGCGTTGCGGCACGTAACCCAGACTACTGCCCACCGATGTAAAGGAGGGATAGGTGATAAACTGTAAATATGGAAACAAATACATTATATAATTTAAATGTAGATTTACTATTGCTGGAGGAAGGATTGCAAAGGCATGAAGGTATCAGCTTTGGAGGTTCTGGGGAGTGGGGGGGGGGGGATAAGTGTGCGTTTCTTGGTTTGCCTCCCTCCCTTCATCCTCTGCGCCGGATGATGGGAAGGTTGAGGGGGCCCAGGGGCTCTGCAGCTGCCCCTTTCACACTTGAAAAAAGACGAACTTTTCTTTCGGGAGGGGGTAAAATCCATGAATACCATACTCAATAAGAGATGGGGCATATTAAAAACTATATTAAATTACCCTGATTAACAATTTAGCCACAAACAGGGGACTTTCGGGAGATCTCTATAGTCAGGACTGGGGGCTATTCATGTCAGCAGCTAAGAGGTCGAAAGGTTTCTGAAGTTCACAGGCTCAAAGCCTTTGTTATGCTAACAGACAACCTCAAATCAGCTGCCTGCTGGAGTGTGAAATGTAAATGATTCCTTGGGAAGTTCCGTAAGTTGTCACTCTTGTTCTCCAAATACCAGGACAGGCTGTTAATTTATACCACGGTCCTTTTTTTCTCAGCATCATGAGCTCTAAATGAATGCTTTTGTACTTCAAATAATCTTTCTAAGGAAGTTGCCCTGCTATAATAACCCAAATGCATCTTGTTTTTTTCACTATGAAAGGAAGTATCAGTGAAGTATTTCTCCAAATTTGTCTTTCCCTGTGCCAGAGGTGTTAGGGGTGGGTGGGAGAGATGGTCCCAAATACAGCAAGCTGGGACCCAAGGTGGGAGGGGGGCATTAACAAGTGATGATAGACTGAGAGCTGCAAGAGCCAAAACCTCATCTCCCGCCTAGCTCTGAACAAAACCCAGAACAAGATTTACTGTTCCAAAACTACTTGTCTGATGCAGCGTGCTGTGGAATGATGCACCTGTGCCGCGTGTGTTCCTGCAGCGTCCCTCGTTCGGAGCCACTCAAGCGGGGCTTCACACAGCACCTACGCAAACACGGGCCCACCCCTGCAGATGGACTCAGGCAGCCACTGGCACACTCTGAGGCGTCCCTGGAGACAAAGAGGCGGGAGGGGACATCTGGCTTGCGATTCCAAGACATTTACTACGCCGAAGCGAGCAGCACACAAATGAGCACAGGAACAGGAAGTCGTGGGAATTTTGTCCCGAGGAGCTGAGGGGCGGGCAGAGCATCACTGACCAATAGTCTGAGGGAGGGGGTGGAGACAGGGTTGATTGACATAAGAAGAGGCCAATGGAAGAGGGGAAGGAAAGGGGAGGGGAGAGAGGGTCAGGAGCCAACGGGATACTGAGGGAAAGGGAAGGAATGGGGCAGGGTTTGGGAGAGCGGAGAGTGTGTCTGGTCACCCCAACACTCATCCCCTGTGTTAGGTGGGATTTAGGGCATCAGGGAAGATGAGGAGGTGGCTACACCCAAATGGTAGATGAGGTCTGGGGAGGGCCTGAGGTTTGAATACAAAGAGAAACACACCCTTCTGCAGGACATCAGCGCTAATGCCAAGAAGATGAGAACAATCAGTTAATTATCTTTATACATGAGGAAATCAGTCTGTTAGCGGATGTGATCTGCTCTTATCCAAAGAGGAGAGGAAAGCCTCCTCTGCAAGAACCCCAGTGGGGGTCTGGCAGGTGCGCAAAGTGCAGCGGAGGCTCCACAGTGATCCAGGATGAGGAGAGACCCCCTCCTCATCACGGCAATAGTGATCATAATTACAATGAAAAATGACAAGGCTTAGTTTGCCTGCACTGGAATAAAAATGCTTGTGTCGCATGCCCACTCCCACATCAGGAAAGCAAGGAGAAGTCTGGGTCTCCAAACACCCAGCAGACAAGGAAGACGCATGAACATACAGATTTTTGGGGGATAAGTTTAGCTGAAGGAGGAGTTGCAGGTGTAGGTTCTCTCTGTGGCCTCTCTGATCCACACAACCCAAAACGAGAATGCCTTTTGACGGCTCCTTGTACTGATGCTAATTGGACAGAGCTTTTTTTTTTGGTGGATGTGGGGGAAAGAGGTGATAATAATTTTCTTCCTAATAAACATTTATTTTTCCCTTTTGAAAGTTATCTCACCATTTATTCTCTATAAGCTTTTATAGAAATTATCCAAAAATAGGAGAAACAAAAGTTTGATTTATGCTGTTTGGAAGAAGAGAAATGAAAGTTCTGGAAGCTTCTTTTCTTTTTTCTCTGAGAGGATGCATGAACGCATGTTGCTATTCTGAAACATCAGAGTCATGAATTATCAGTGTCTTCTGAGTTATTATAATACTTAGCACTTCCAACGAACTTTGCATTTAACAAGGAGCTGGCAAAATGAAATACTAAGACTAATTAGTGTCGTGATTTTATTTTGCATTTCAAGCCTTTTATTTTTTATATTTTTCTTTTTTTTATCTCGTGGAAGGGAAAAGTTTTCTATTTTTCAGTGAGTTTTCAAACAAATTAAAACCCACTAAATTCAAGCTACTACTAAAAATTTTAGTAAATTGTAAAATTTTAAATTTTAAAAAAATTGTAACCTTTTTTTGTTAGAAAATTGCCAATACCAGCTTAACTAATTAAGTCTGGAACAGCTAATGCTGAACTGAACCATCTGTATGTTAATGATGGTATTGCTCATGGCATTTCTTTCATTGACAAATAGCTTCACTCCCTTATTTTCACATTTCTGATGGCCAAGTTGTGATTTTCAAATTTTAGCTTTCCTTTAAAAAAGCTCTAACCAGGTAGGAACACCATAATATTCATTGATGAAATTAATTACATTAAGCAGATTTTTGGGGGGGGGGGACCACATTTTATTTTTCAGCCAACATTTTCAAATTACAAAATATTTGTACAAAGATAAGAATTGCATTAAATATTTCTTTTGTTGAAATACAATCAATGGTAACAAGAATCAAATCCCTTACGCTTTCCACAGTGAAAATATGAACATTTAAGATGATAATTAGTTTTTAAAAATAAATATTAGCCAGAACAAAGTTAATTTAGGGGAGGGTGCATCCAGGAGATTTCCTATTCTAGCATTTCTGAACAGCATACTTGCACGTTAGTTTGCAGGCAAATTGATCTTGTCCACAATAATAAGATTTTGCTTACATATTTGCTTTTTGCAAACATATTTCCACAAAGGTCACAGAATACAAAAATTATGAGATGTTGTTTCCTTGTAACCACTAGAGATTGCCTGAAGTGCCAAAGGGGGATACAACTTTTCTGTAGTATGTGTACCGATGAATAATTTTTTTTTGCATATCAAGTACTACATTTGTGGACAAATAAAGTGAAAGCAAATAAAACAGCAAAAGAAAAGAAAGTGTGGAAAAGAACCACAGAGGAAAAGTGCAATATGACACCTACAGGATGGCTGCCTTTTCATTCTTTGTATATGATTATAGACCTGTTTGTATATATATATTCAATATATAAAGTAATGGAAAATATCCTTTAGGAAATCTGCTAGAGGAACTATGGTTACATTCCCCCAACACCCTTGCAAACAGCAGCAAAACATATTAAACATATTTAAGCTTATATACACAGCAGAACATCATATAGGTTTGTCTGGAGGAACACCTACTGCACATGTGAATCATCACACTAAAATCTACAAGTTTGGGTGCATGGGGAGGACAGAAAGATACAGATGAATATGCAACATAAAAGAAATCCCTTCAATATGATAGGCAAAATTAGCATAGATTTACCCAACAACTAAACCATTTTAGCAGATGAGAAAAACACAGTATGAATAATATATATAGTGTATTAAAATGCTCTTTAGGGAGGCTTCTCAAATTCAGGTAGAAATGCAACTTTGTATGAGTGTATTAACCCCTCTGCTCTTGGTTAAAATCTACTGTTATTAAAAGTTATGGAAACAATATAAAGGCAACATTCATTGGATCACAAATTTGCTAAAAAAAAAGACCAAATAATCTTACAAACACTAGATCAAATCCAGCAACTGTGGACAAAATTAAGGCTTCCTAAAAACTGTAAACAGTTTGGATTTTAGTCTATTCAGCAAAAACCGGTAGGTTAGAAGGTTACTCTGTGGGCTGAGACTACAAATGAAGGACAAAGCAAATGGTTCCGTTTCAATAGGAAATATAATAAAACACCCTTTATCTAAAAGCCATCAGGGACAAGCACTCAATACAAGTTAACAAGCAGGAACTGATAAGGTAACATTTATGTGAGGTCAGAAGTCAAATACCAGTCAAAAGCTTTCAACCTCTTGGGTCATAAAGAGGAATAGATAAAACATATAGATAGTTATTTATTGGATTTTAAAGGAATACGATCAATTTGAGTGGATAACTCGATGATATAAGTAATTGGACTTACAAAAGAGGAACTTTGTCATTAACATAAAATGCAAAGTTTCTGATCTATAATTCTTGGGGGTTCTTTTTGTTTGGTTGGCTGGTTTTTGGTTTGCTTTTTTTTTTTCCTTTTAATTCACTTTTCTGTCTCTTGTTAATCTATTCAATCCAAAGCAGAGAGGCAATAAAAATGATAATTATTGTCTTAAAATAGGTGCATACCAAGTCAAAAAGAGAATTGATATGTGCAATCCAAGGTTTGTCTGAACATTCAAGAGGCTAAATATTTACAGTCAGCATATATAAAAGAAATAGTCACCCTCCCTATTGTTGTGTTAATACCAATGAGTATTGTTTTTCCTTGAATTCACTAAAGTAAAAAGCAATCTCATTTCACAATCCCCTTTAAAGAAACTGTAATAAGAAAAAAAACCCAAACAAACAGCATCTGATTTTAAAAAAATACCTAAATTAAGTGCATAAATATTTCATGTGGATTTACAAAAGCTTTAATTACACTTCTAATATGTCCAGAAAGAATAAATTCTCCTACATGCAGTCTTTATTTCTTCTTTTAGATTGAGTCTTCAAATTCTGTTTATTGCTTATATTTTTGTCTAGAAGTAATTTTGAAGGTAATGCTAAAAAAATTACCAAATAGAATGCAATATCCACTATCCAAGAAAGAAACAAGGATTGACAGAAGGCCTTTCTAAGCCTACTGTTTCTTTAAACAGAGTTCACAATGCACTAGGTGAACACTGTGGATTTAACACACTTTAAAATATTTATCTGAAAAATTTTATCACCATATTCAATGACACCTGGAGAACACTCACTTTTATTGAAAATCTCTGTTCTGATTGTCCATTTGCTCCATGAGAGACCCCCCCAAGCAGAATAAGGACTGTTTTGATTCAGTTAATGTTTAGTAAAAAACCAAGCAACCCTAATCAGCATGCTGATTGCCTTGTCAATTAACAAATAATTTACTATTCTGAGCATTGTATTCCTTTAAAAACTCATTAAATTTTCTGTTCTTCAGTGGGAGCTTTAGCTTTTGAACATTCTTTTGCCCCGAATTATCACTTAATCCACACTTTTTTCACTTCCTGCCTGTCCTCTGTGGGCCCCCCTCCCCACATCATAGGTAAGAATTTCAGTACCCAGATACACAAAAGCAAGGTAAATGGAGAAGATTTTGATTTCTTTTTTGAATTCAAGATCTTTGCGTATTAGGAGTGATCAAGAGTGAAACTACTTTGCTAGATTCTCACTCGAGCAGTTTAACTTCAGTGAAACACTTCTCTTCCAAGGAGAGGAATGGTGGGTGATTTAGATATTGGGAACACTTTGAACAATTTGGTGGGCAGGGAGAGAGATACATAACACTGCAACATTTTGTCCTTTAAATTGGAAGTGATTACTTAATGAGAGAGAAAAGCAAAAAATTGTGAAAAAAAACCCCTTTCTATTTTATTCTTATAAACACTGGACAAAAGGAAGAAACCCACTCTTTAGGTTACAGAGTACAAAATTTCTTGTCTGTCCTAAATATCAAGGATTGCAGTTAGGACGCTTTAAGAGGGCTCACAGGGGAGCAAAAAAGCTCATCTTCCTCAGCCTTGCATACTAAGGAGCACATAATCTTAATATTTAATAAGTAAAACACAAGCAAATTTCAGCCCCTAAATTAAAATGCATCTTTGGATTGCTAATTGTGCTCATTGGAAATTTGGGTCATTTTGCATG
Source organism: Petroica traversi (assembly GCA_025920805.1). NCBI lineage: Eukaryota > Metazoa > Chordata > Aves > Passeriformes > Petroicidae > Petroica > Petroica traversi. The sequence continues at coordinate 804,712 of JAHLSL010013569.1, read as the reverse complement.
AGTGACTCTAATGTAGGGCTGAGATTGCCATGTAGCACAGTGAATTCCTGTTTCCCTGTTTTAATCCTGAACTCAGTGATTGTATGAGATGCAGTTCTGTATGTTCCAGCAGCTTGTTCATCCTCATCAATGCAAATAAGGCAACTCCTACAATCAAAGCCTCATGAGTCTTACTTTCAAATCACACTAACTGACAAAATGACTCTAATGTCCCTCCAGTTTCAAATCCAGCCTTTTGCAAAAAAACACCTAATATGAGAAAAAAAAACTTTTTTTTTTTTTAATGCAGACAAGCATCATTTTGGGTGCTTAGAAAACGAATTTATATTTATGAACTTGAGTGAAAATCTGAAGTGACGATAATTAACATAATATTTGAATACTTATGAGAAAGTATCCCCAGCCAGTGATTACTGGCACAGCCCACATCTTTTCTTAAGGATGATCTTCCAGGCATTGTGGTGCCTCGTCCCCTCCCCACCTCCACCACACACTGCCCATGCTGCCCATCACAATGGGAAACCACTTTTGTGGTGTCCCTCACCCACTCACCTCTTCCTTCCAGCTTTCAAGAAAATCTCAAGGAAACCCATTACTGAAATCTTCCTTCTGTCTGCTCCCCAGTTTTTAGGTTTTTTTCTGCCTGTCTTTCCATTAAGTCCATGAAGCTGGATAAAAACTCTACCTTGAAAAAAAATAAAGCCATGAAAGATTCTATAAAAATCCAAAGGGCACTCCAGTGGACCCATACCAACATATATAATACAAGCTACCCTATAAATATAATACACAGTGCTATAAATGCAAAACAGAAGAAAAAATAGCCTTTCCAGCAAGAGCAAATCCCCTTGGGCAGGGCAAAGAGACCTATGGCCCAAGCAGAAGCCAAAAATCTGTCACAGGCAACATTTGGTTCCAGAAAACCAGAGTTTCAGGCAGCAGGAGCTGCACTGCTTCTCTCACTCCAGGCAGAGGGTGATGGCAGCACAGCAGCCCAGGCCCAAGGCAGGACTTGGAGATCACCTTCAGATGGGAAACAGTGTAAAACCAAACAATCTCTGCAAAATATGTGAAAGGAAACACCAGATTTTCCTTTCCCCTTGCCTCCATACTTCACCCCTTCTGTCTACTCTGTTCACAGGTTTTAGGAGGCATGTGCAGGGCCAAAAGTGCAACAAGGAAATCTGACCTCAAAATCCTCCATTTCCACAGTGGCTGCAATCAGATACGTGGTCTACTGCACCCTCTCCTCTTCCTGTAACAGGATTAAAGGATATTTTTCTAAAAACAAACCAGAATTTGGCAAATCACGTGTGAAAGTCGATTTGCTCACAATGTCCTCCTTTCTGGTATGATGACACCATTGTTCTCATACAGTTTAACCTCAGCTGACACAGGGCATCTTCAAGGCAAACGTTTGCCTGGCAAAACATTTATACCCCCCTGTATATCTCCTTCAGGCACACCCAAAAGGGGGTCCTGGACTCTCCACAACAATCGCATCCTGATGAATAAGATGATTGCTATGAAATTTTTCTTTTTAAGTTTTGAGCCCTTTTTGCCCTTAAAATATTTTTCTCCTAATCCTTATCTCACCCCATGAGCTTCTTAATTATTCTTTCCCCCTCCTCTGCACAATTATAGCAGAGGAGAATTAATAAATTATTTTTGTGGGTGCATTGCATTTGGCCAGCATCAAACCCATAACAACTAATTAGAGCCTTGTAAAAAGCGCAGTAATGTTTCACCAGTCCTATTCTAATTAAATTTTCCCTCTTTCTATTAGAAGTATTTCCTTTATTTGCAACTGATGAGCTTTGGCAATTTGGGCCTGGGGGAATGAAATGGGTATGTGTACCCAAAAATACACATTAACTTTAGAAACTTAAAAAAATAGTGACCCACATCTTCTGAGTGACAGTGAGCTCAATTCACAATGAGCTGGCAGAGGAGTAGCTCCACAATTTGCAATTGTGAAGAATATGGCATAAAGGCTTTAACTTTGTCCAGTCAGACGAAACAACACATGTGCATGTCTTTTCAGCAAGGGAGTCCCCAGCCAGCAGCAACCTCCTAAATCCATTTGCAAAGATACACAAGCAACTTTTCCCAACATAACCTGAGAGCTGTTTGGCTAACAGCTTTCAAAGACTAGTGAACAGATTGCTAACAAAATTAATTCCTCCCCTCTTAGAAACATTAAAAACTGCATTACATTCATCTCCACAAGTCTCTTGGTGGACTTGGTAGGCTCCTTGCAACTTCACCCAGCTCCTCATCTTCGTCCTGACCAGTGCAGAAATAGACACTGAGCTTTCCCTGCTTTTTATGGTATCAGCTAAAGATTTCTGACTTGTCTCAGAGTAAAGACCATTTACACCAAGGGGAAAAACAGGGGCAGACATTCATGCCCGTTGTAAACTCATAAAAATGTTTCAACAGCTTGCTCGTGATCAGTTACTGTCCCCAAAATTGTTAACTGAGTATCTTTTGTTAACCAACTTATTTTGGTAAGGCTCTACATTTGTACACTCCTTACCCCTCAGAGCCACCTTCTGTAGTGATGTTTATAGCAAAAGCTCACTATGTTCTACTGTGTTCTTGTAGTCCATGACTTATCATAGACATTCTGTTTTAGGAGTTGGGATGTCCATTCAGTCAGGCTAAACAAATGAACCAGGTAAGGAAATACATAGCAATATACCTCAAAAAAAAAAAAAAAAAAAAAATCAGCCCTGCACAAGAAAAGAGGAAAAAAGACATGCCAGAACATAAAGCTCGTTTAGGTACATATTATATAATGTTTAGGATTTATAATTCCAACTTCATTCTGACTACCAACTTCACTTTGAAAGTACTGCCATGATCCTTACATATTCATGGAACTATCTCACTATTCCAGCTGATAATCTCTACTGTGTTGAATTTATCCTATTTGTACATCAAAATGCCTCATTTGAAATTCAAATAAAAACTGTAAAATTATAATATAACTGTAAAATGATCATAATTTTAAAAGTGCCATTGAGGCAATACTCTGCTGATAAACAAAAATGATCAATTCTTCCTAGGAAGGAGCAATGTGTCAAATCAGAGCTATCAAAACAATTTCATTTTCCATTATATCCTCATTTCTGCTTTTCTTTGTTCAGACAACTCACTAGTATTTAAAGGAACATGGGACGGTGGAGTTGATCGTAGCATATTTACATAAGTACTTGGGCATAGTAATGAGTTTGTTTTAAAATATTCATATTATAGAAATACTACTTGAAGTTGACAATAAATATTGAATAGACATGTCAAAAGGGCAGCATGTCATCTTCACTTCTCCTGTATTGTGTAACATTCAGGCAGCTATTTGTTCCAGTTGTATCCATTTTCTTGCAGAAGAATTATTTTTTTTAAACTTATACCAAAATGATGATTGAGTATGACAGATGAAGAAAGAAAGAGGGTATTTAACAGAGGGAGTTTAGCGGCTGGACCACCCACAAGACATTGTGATAAAATTCCCAGGACTACTGTTTTATTTGTATCAATAATTACTACTTAGTTACTAGGTTTCTTTCTCAGGACATTAGAATGAAAGACATAAGCAAGAGCAAGGTTTAAAGCTATTGCAATATTTCTCCATAAGGGAAGCATCAGGAAAGCACTGGTACCTAAATTCCCAAAAATTTCATATTTTTTTTTCTGAGTGGTACATGACAAATAAGTGTTTCATAAATATTTGTGCAGGTACGGCAAAGACTAAAAACAATCCTGAGACATGGACAGAAAGAAGAAAATACGACTAAGAGGATTGTGAGAGACTAGCTCAGCTCTACATTTTCCCTGTGTCTAAAGGTGGTATGCTCCAATTCCTTCCTGTCTTTACAATATAGTTTGTATATAATCTATATACAAAAAATATAGCATTTTTTGCCATACTTAGCAATACTGTTTCATTTCTTATTAGGGGAAAAGAATTCTCTCACACTCAAAAGGCTTGAGTGTAAAAATACTTATGTTCCTAAAGATGCTGCATACAGGAAATGGAGAATTTTACTGGCCTGAAAATACAGCTTATGTGATGTGAACAGATATTTGTAGAGGGAAGAGATAAGTGCCATCTAACTTCCTCCTAATTTAATATTGACATACTTCTGTCTGGTGCTAGAGGGTTACCGCAACTGGAGTTCACATTCCTCACTATCTTACAATCCTTCAGAATTTATATAGGTGGATTCTATAGAGCACGATGGAATGCAAGTATATGCATCATAAAATTTGTTTACTTTCATGACTACAATACTTTTTGATTATAACTGTTGTTACTATTTGCAAAACAGTTCTGAACTAATATCCCATTATGGACATCTCCTTGTTCCATAGACAGGCTGAATTCAAACAATTTTTGTAGGGAACTTAGTTACTGTAGCTTTTTCTTCTTTTTCATCCTCCAAACCAAAATACCTTGAAACCAGACAACCAAACCAAAATACCATTAAATATATACAAAACACTCGCTGAAGGAGGAAAAAAGTCTCAGATGGTTGCAGTGAATAAAGGAGTGTTTTGAAAGCAGAGAAGTTATAAAGCATTGTCTTAATTCTTCTTTTTCCCCCACAATCTGCAAAGTTTTACTGCAGTTAAATCCCAACAAAATCCTTGACTGCTTATGTGCCAGGAACAGTTTTGATTAGGTAACTGCTACTGGCCAATAGTCTTCCAGCTCTCTGACATTAATAGTGGATGTAGAAGCACCTACTTGCCTGGAAATAACACATATAGAGCAACAGTTATTTGTCCTGAGAGGCTTTTACCAGAAGCAATTTAATGATTTTTGAGTGTCAGATTTAACCTATTTCCTATTTTATATACATGGTGTCATGATCTGATTACTAAAGCTCTTAGAAATGCCTCTGCCTGAATTAAGGTGCAAAAATCACACGCCAGTGACAATCGGAAGAGAGGGAGAGAGGGGAAGGGAGAGAGGGGAAGGGAGAGAGGGGAAGGGA
>JAHLSL010013569.1:675278-782460 GCA_025920805.1 Petroica traversi | reverse complement strand
CGGGAGCCGCTCGCCTCCCTTCTCGGGGTCGCGCTGCTGCAGGGCCCTGCCGCTTGCTGCGGGCACAGCTCGGGGGTTCGGGCGCGCCGGGGGCATGGAAGTGCTGCTGTCGAGCTCTGTGAAGGGGGCACCGCGGCGGCTGCTGCCTTAGCGATCTTATATCGGCACGGTTCCGCTGCCCAGTAGTTGTGTCCTTGTCCGCTGCTTTTTCACGGAAGTGGAGTGAGCCACTGCACTTAGTGCTCTGATACGGGGTTAGGGTGTCTCTTTATAAATGCATAGGATTCTTCTCCCTCTCTATAGCTACCTGACACGAGGTTGTAGTGGGGCGGGGGTGGGTATCTTTCGTCGTATCTGCAGTAAAATACAGGGGAAGCTAGGAAAGGGGAGATTCAGATTAGATACTAGAAAAAAGAAAATTCTCGGTTGAGGTGGTCAGGCGTTGTAACAAGTTGCCCAGCAAGGTAGTGGAGTCACTATCCCTGGAAATGTTTAAGAAACGTTTGGATCTGGTTTTGGGTGATGTGCTTTAGTGATTCAGGTATTACAGTGGCAGTGCTGGATTAACATTTGGACTTGATGGTCTTAGGTTCTTTTCCTGCATTTTTTCTATGAGTAAAATTGGCTTCTTGCATCTCCTTAAATTCACTATAAATGGAGCGTATAGGTGATCTTGTATAAATCTAGAAGCCTTTGCCAGATGCTTTGTTCTTTATTGCCATAAGTTCACTCTTGGTGCACTGAGTCATGTCTCAGCTGCCAGGTGTGGTGTGGCAGCACATGAGTTCGTAGAATCATGGAGCATTTGGGGCTGGAAGGGATCTCATAAAAAAAAAGGCCCACCTCAAATTGCTTTTCACAGCAAGTATTTCAGCACAGCTACAATTTATTGTGCTAAATGTAGTGCACAATAAATGACCTTGTAACATAGTAGGAAAAGAACAAAGTTTGGTGTAATCCCTGCTAACAGTGTACCCTTGCTGGATATATGTTACTTCAATAGAGCAGGCTAAGAATTTAATGAATAGTAAGTTATATAAATATATATCTCTATAGAGATATGTTAAATTTTGTATTTAGGTCTTTGTTATCATTTAAAGCACTGGAGTTGACTGGCTTAGCTTTTAACATATTTTAGATACAAGGAACAGGGACAGCAGGTATAAAAACATACTTTTTATGTGACATTAATATATTATATTTCTTTTCCATATGACTATATGAATGGGTCAGTATATCATTTTAACTATGACACCAGTGTTTGCTCATTAGTCTTAAGAAATTAATTTTACAATTATATATTTTACAAAATCTTCCTTTTAACTATTTTCATACTTTAAAGTTTAATCGTGTTATTGCACAATTAAAATACTTTTTATTGTGTAAATTCTGGCTTATGAAAGGAATTATATTTTCTTTTCTCATGAAGTCTTTTTCTTTTTTCCTTTTTTTCCCTTTTCCATGGGGGTTCAGCTATTTAATCAAAAGGCCTTGAGACGCTCCTCTCATTTATAGGAGTCCATGAGTGCTGTGGTCTAGTATTAGAAGCTACATTTGGAAAATTGCAAGCAAAAAGTTTTTTCTTTCTATTTGGGTCCTTATTTAATCAAGTGCTTGCTTGTGTTGCCTAATGGGGTTGTAAGATCAGGTCCAGTTTTCTTTGCTGGGTGCTGGCAGTGCGGGCAAACAATCTTTGAGTGTGATTCCATGACATAATCAAAGGCAAAAGATGGTAGTTGCTTCTGTGCTGTTTGGAGGCTGCATTTCCCAGTTCCAAAGCAAAAGGAGAATTAAACATTCATCAGTTTCTTTTGTACCAAGAGGCTTAGAAATCAAGACAACACCTGCCAAACTGGGACTGTCAGGACTCATCTGTGCAGTTGCAATGCCCGTTAGGCCTTGACTTTAAACCCTGCACAAGTGTCTTAATACTTTGTAAGACCATGGTGTTTTAGACTGTTCAGTGGAGGCATTAAAGGCTTTTCACTTATTATACTTGGAATGATTCCTGTAATGGCAGAACCTGCTCTCTAAAAGCAAGTCTTCTAGAGAGCGGGAACTTCTGTAGTTATTTGTGGAAAAAACGGGCAAACTAGATGTTGAAAGTCTTGGAAAAGTAATAACGGAATATAACCTTCTTTTCCCTATGTAGTACATAATTTATCTGAACTAGTTTTACTTATAATTTAATAATATATTCCATGCATATTGGTGTTTACTGCAACAGGTATTCTGTATTGCCTCTTCAGTAAAAATGATAAATTTGCATTTTTATAAAGGACGTTGTTCCATCCATGAGATTTCTGCAGCAATGATTTGATTTGCCTAATGACCTCTAGTTCTGTAATCTTTGTGCTTAGAGAGGCTTAGTGGTAAATAAAGCAAGACTGTCAGGTAAAATGCTGTTCACTGACTAAAGCATAATTTTGGATTTAAACAAATCACCTTGTTTCAAATGTAGTCGTGCACAGCCGAGCCCTATCACTCAGCAGTTTATGGCTCTTCTTTGACTCTGTGGGAAGACTGGTCAAGAGACAAGCAGTCTTTGGGTGTGAAAGATGCTGTGAGGGTTAGCAGTTGGGTGGTAGTCTTGAACACCTTTTACATTTTTCATGCAACTTTATACATCCTTTATTCTAAACTGTGGTAGGTGCATGAAAATTCTAATTCAGGGGAGCCTTGGTCATGAGAATAGAAATAAAAGTAAAAATCTGAATTTTTTTAAAGAGTTCTCTTGGCATGTATTTTTTTCCAAAATTATCTATATGAATGTGATGTTTACAAATCATAGGATTTGAACTGCCTCAGGTTGCTAATTATCATAATGACTATAGGTATTCTGTGAAAGTAGTCTTTTTCACAGGAAGCATTCACTTTCATAGCAAGCTCAATTTTCTTTGGCCAATCTATATAATATTTTCTACTGTTTAGGAAACAGTTTTGAATGGCTTTTATGTTTCATTATCTTGCTTTTGCAAGCTGCAACTTTAGCATGGGCATTAACATACAGAGAAAGATTTGCTTATGAAGAAAAATTTATATGGGGAAAAGTCTGCTTTAACAGCAAAAGCAGTAATGTGTCAGCTATTAAATGGCATTTCAAAGTGGTTGTATTGATTTAACTTCCAGACCTCACAAAAACAATTGCACTTTTAAAATTGAAGGAGACAATAGTATTTGTTGTATTCTCCTACAGATCTTAGCAACCACTACTGTTACAATACTTTTTCCATTTCTCACTTGAAAAATCACAGCTGTGTTAGTATGTTTCTGTGGTACCTTTCAAAGTTATTGTTATGCACTGTATTAACGTCTGTAGAATACCCAAGAACAGTTGTTTTGCAAGACTTGTCACTTCCGAAAGTAAGCATTAAATTTCTGAAGGTAAAATTGTGAATGAGATTCTACCAGCTGTTATTTAGTCACGCAGTTGTGTCCCTACTGCAGTCCTGGTACAGACAGGAGTTGGCTTCAGCTCAAGACCCTCATCTTGTAATGGAGGAGATTATTACTGTCAGAGAACAAGTAGTTTCAAAGTCCTGTGTAAAGCTGGGTATTTGAATTATTTGTAATATGTAGATAGGTGGTAAAGGGAAGAAAAGACAGAAACCCCTGCCCTTTTACTACAGGTAAAGAGGAATAACCTTGGGCAAGGTCAAAATAAGGAGACTGGAGTGGTGTCTTTGCATAGTACAGTCAATCTTGTCTGTCTTTGTACTTCATGTTCTATAAATCATTTGATGATGAAAAATGTTCTTTAGGTAGAAGTACCTCTAAAAATTTATTGGGGTTTTTTTTGTTACTCTGAGGAAGTTGTTGGTGTAAGTATGCTTAATGTGTAGATAAGAGTATTGTAACTTACCTTAATTGCTTATTCTTAGTTTTTGTCCTTCTACTAATCAGCAGTCCTGTTTCCAGATATGTAGTATAAAAGACTCTGAAAACCAAAGTCCAGGTTATACCTCATTCAACCTTCTACTGTTGCCTTTTCAGCCTGCCATTTTTTTCCTACCAATTTTAAGAAATCTGTCAATCTTAATTTTAAAGTAATTGCTAAAACTGTTCTTGTGGACCACTTAATGTGTTCTCTGCTATGTTTTATTTAAAGCTTTCATGTAAAATGTGCTGTGTTACCCATACAAAGATAGGAATGCTATGCTTGCTGGAGGATCAGGAAGTGAACACAGTGCTCAAGACTTCTGAGACATCTCTCATCAAAGATCTTCCTCCATGGCAGAAACACAGCTGGACTGCAGTTTATTAGACAGTGTTTTGGCTGCATGGCTGTACCATTTCAGTCTCATTTTTGGCTGCTTGCCGGCTGCTTGCCAGCTGACTTACATAGTCAGCTTTGGTCCCCTTGCTTTCCAGCATTAGAGAGATTGACAGAAATGTCTCTGATGAGCAGAATACAGACCTCTCTCTCGTGTCCTGAACTTGGACTTCAAGTTTCAAGCTGCAAAGCTGAAGCATGATAGGGGCATGGATGTATGTGGAATCAGTGTTGAAGGCCTTATGAAATTATTTAAATTCCAAAAACTATTCTATAACTCCAGACACTTTATTTAATCTGTGCAGCAGTTCCTCATCTCTTAACAGGTGAGTAATGCTTCTCTTAATTTTCAGTCAAACAAATCACTGATTGTGTGCTAATTACTTCATCACAAATCAAGTGGTGGGGTTCCAGGGTTTGTTTACTTGAGGTCATCAAAATCTCCTGTATGTCAGCATTGAGCATCTTCTCCCTCAAACACATACCACTCTTTGTTTCTCATACTCTAGATTTTAAAGTTGTAGATTCCTGACTAAAATTTAAACCCTGTGTCCTGTAATTTAGAGTGTGCTAGTAGAGGATGTAAGATATTGGTGGAAATCAGTATCTAATCTTCATTTATGTTTCTGAAATGAGTGGTATTGAATTTAAATTGATATTAGTGTAAAGTGAAGACTTAGAGGTATGGGGAGTCTGGGTCTAGACAGAGCCTGAGGTGCACCTGTATTTGAAGATGGATGGAAAATTAAATTTAATGTTGTAATGTGGAGTAGATTTTTCTAGAGTGCATTAGTAAACATACAAGTAGTGTGTTAACACATCCAGGCAAAAAGGTAGAGTTGGCAAAAATTCGTGCTGTGCACATAGCATATTATTTTCACTCACTGTATCATCTACTGTATTCCTGTGACTAGTGTTCTTGGCAGGTTGCAGGAAGATTAATGCAGTGGATTTTAAAAATTTCATGTGACAGTTTTTCTCTATTAACATATTGCTTGTGATTGATTACTAACCTTGAGGAATCAAGAAAAATGCCCATATATGGCATATGTATAGATAGAGATATAGGTATATACATTTTTAATTACTTGAAGTGTAGAAAAATATCAGAAGGGTATTAGGATATTTCTTCCACAAAGTCAAAATTAAGTTTAGAGAGTCATTAGGGTTTTAGGTTCAGTTTTTGGTTTCTTTTTCATGTGGCTTAAAACTTGCTAGCTTATTTTCATTTGTACACTGAAATATTTGTAGGTGTTTCTGTTTTTAAAAAATAGAGCAGTAACTTTATGGGAATGAGCACTATAATTTTCTTCTGGAAAAAGGTAGATAGGGTGCAGAAAAGCATTCAGTGGCTAAGAGAAATTATTCCTGATGGATTCTGTTACAGCATGCAGCCTTTGCTTGAGTAAGGAAATTAGTTTCTCTTGGTGAACTTCTAAGTAGTCTCTTGAATTGTAAGTATTTTAGCTCAGCTAGTGAACCTGCTGGCCTGTATAAAAATAGCTGCCTCAATTTGCATCTTTTTCCCTCCTCTTGTCTTAAAGCATTTTTTTCCCTTACAGATGGGAAGCTATAGGCGTATTTGAGGAGACATACTGGAACCTGGTTAGGCTGTGCTTCTAGTAAAAAAATATTATTCTAGAGAAGTATTAATGTAAGTTCACCCTGAGAGAGTAAATTCTGAGAAGAATTGCTTTGTAGAGAGGCTAGATGAAGGGACAGTGGTTAGACTTGGTGTGATATGGTCAGAATAAACATTTGATTTTAAAATGGTTTATTTTGTACCCAAAGAGTATATACTTCTTTAGCAATTTAGTAATGTAATTATGGCATATATATTATGCATGCAACTGGTAACACTTTCTTTCATTAGAAGTACACTTCCCTTAGCTTCCCTTAGGTGGAATTGGTTTGAATTGCGCACAACTATGTATAATTCTTAATAAAGGTAGAGTGTTCAAATACGGTACAAGTACAGCTTTTGATCCTGGTATCAGTGGCATAGAATATAGATAAAATTGAGGTTTTACTTTTTGAGGTACCTCAAGGAGTTGATGGTATTAAAGTGTAGAAGCAGTAGAAATTCCAAGGAGGGAGAAGGCAAGGAGAGTCTTCAGCACTGAAGAAACTTGATGGTATCTGACTCCCTCCAAAGGTGTTACTTCAAAGTATAAAAAAGTAGCAAGTACTTCTAATTGATCTGTGACACTTGTTTATGAGTGGGTGGTAACATATTAAAAGTGTTTGTAAATACCTAAAAGATAACCTATGCTGTCTAAATCTCCCTCAGTCTTGTTGAATTATGGATGATAATGTATATCGAAAAAACATTATCTTCCTGTGTTTTTAAAAAAAAAACAGAATTTCTGTTTTACTAAAGCAGAAAGCATTGAAGGAAGAAAGGAGTAGAACTTTTCTTAATGCATTATTTAGGATGAAAGATGATACTGCTGGTAGGGAGGGGGAAGGTTGATGAAGAGTTGTAGGTTAATAGCTCTTTGCATAGCAGGTGTTGATAGCAGGAACTTAGCTTGTATGACTATGGGACACTCTCTTGAGGTGCAAGAACTGCTAAGACTGAAGAGTCCCACCTGTCCAAGTAGGACGAGAGCTTCTTTGCCAGCAGTCTGGCCAAACTGGTATTTAGACTAGGACTTAGAGATGAAAGAGGTGATGATACTCAAATCAAGTGGAAAAAATGGTAGACTGAGCGGGTAAGCTAAGGATGACAATGGTGTGGAAAGGAGTCCTTGAAAAATGACTATTCAGAGAGGATAGAAACCTACCCATGTAAGTAAACAAATCGGAAATATCAGTACATGGATAACGAGGCCATCATTATGAGGTGGAGGATCTTAGAACTCATCAAGGAAATTAGCTGTGGTGACCTGGGAATACCTTTTCCCTTTGATGAAGTTTGTAAGTGATTGTAGCAAGTTTCAGGGATTTTTTTTTTAACTGCTATAATATCCTACCCCTTCCCTCCCCCATTCCTCCCCAGTGTATTATGCCTGTTACACACACTGTTACTAAATTTTTTTTTTTCAAAGGTACTTGACCACTTTTCTAAAACACATTCTGACTTGTTATTAACTTACTTCTCTACAGGGTGTGATAGGTGTACAGTTGGTGGTTACCATGGTAATGGCTAGTGTCATTCAGAAGATCATACCTCACTATTCTCTTGCTCGTTGGCTTCTCTGTAGTGGCAGGTAAGATAAGTGTATGAATATAGTAAGGCAATTATGCATCAGAGTAGTGACAGTAAAACATACTGATTTTGTTTGTTTTTTTAAAAAGCAATTTACTGTTATTAAATTTATTACAATGACATTGTTACACTTGATTTGTGGGCTCAAGGTAAAAAGACAGTGTTGCTGTAAAAGAACATACTTTTTGTTGCTATTAATTGTATCAGTCATAAAGTTAATTGTTGTTCAGCTCTTATATTAAAGGTACAAGGTACATCTTTTAATATTAATAAGGTAAATTGAATACAAGATACTGAAGAATAAAAGGATTTTCTTTTCCTCTGCATTGTCACTGTGTTGTTGGTATTCTACCTCCTGATTAGCCTTGCATATGAAGAATTTTAGGTATTTATTAAAAATTCTTTTTTAATACGTCATAGTACAGAATTAGTATAAATTTGAGTACACTACTTCTTTGTAACACTAGATCAAACAGACATAATAAGTTGCAAGGGGAGCATTCTGTGTGTGGCTGTATCTGTAATATCAATAAAAAACAGCAGCCATTTTAAATATAAATCAGTATGTTAAGTATTACAAGGAATCATAGAGGCTGTGTTTTTTCATTTGGTAAGAAGAACACTTTGTATGATTAGCAGGTAGTGTGCTGTCTTTTGTAATTGTTAAAATGTTGAGCATATCAAATATTTACTGCCTGCTTTGTGAAGGAGTATCCATAAATAATAACGTATTCCTTAGGAGCATTAACAAGTGTTTCCTCTGCATCTCATAGTTATCAACTTGTTCCTTTTTAATAGTACACGTTTCAGCTCCCATGAAGTTGCTAATGAGAAGTGACTGTAAATATTGTTTAGATGTGTTTTAGGTACAACAGAAAACAATAACTGTCAGGTGGATAACACAAACAGGAATTGTTTTGTGAAGTTTTATTGTTAACCATATTGTCAGGGTGCTGATCACCTTCTTGAGCTCTAAAAATAGCATTACTCTAATGAATATGAAACTGCCATTTATTTTTAAAGTGTGTCACCATGAGAGTCTATCAACAATTATGCAAATGACATATTGTACCTTTTATGTTTAAGATTGATCTAAACTTTCATTTGAAAGTTTAAATATCTAATTCCTCTTGTAAAATAGTTTGTAAATATTATGCCCATGTTCTTCAGTGTTGCGAAGTTTTCACTCACTGTATCCTTGCTTTTAGGCATGCTATGTGCCAGTGATAAGGAGAAGTTTGCTGCTCAAATGTTTTTCAAAATCTGTTTCTCTATCTTTGCGCATTGCAGATTGATATTTACCTCAAGCAGGATTTCAGCACTTGTGCTTAGGTAATTCTGCTCTTACTGAAGTCAGTGGGAGTCTTATTATTTATTGCCTTCCATGTTTGTAGCCTGGAAAAACTCGTTGTTTTTCAGTTTTTATTCATTTATCTGATAACTATTTTAGTGCATTGAAATTTCAGGCACGCTGAATAATTCCCTGAATGCAAGAATTGTATAAAGAGACAGAAATAGTCCTGTGTTCTAGAAATAAAAAGTCAGAAATGTCACTGCTACAAGAATTTTAATGGCAGAAAGAAAAGCAGTTATTTTCTTACCTAACCCTCTAAACTATTTTTTTATCTTTAGCCCATTTCTCCTTAGTGTTGTCTTTTTGCCAGAAGTATTTTTTTTGACATATGTGTGTGGGTGGGGTGATAGAGGGTTTAGTACATGAAAGTGTACAAGGCACACTTGTAAGCAGTAGCAATTGTCTAAGGAAAAAATAACCACCTGCTCTTCCTTTCCTTTGTTAGTAGAGTTCAACTAGTCTTTGGTATCCAACAGTGGTTTTTAAGTTATTTGATTTGAAAGTCTTGCTTCCAAAGGGTGGGCAGGCAAGACAGGTCTGAAATGTCTGTAGATATCCCTTGCTAAGTCAGAGGTAGAATAAGCATGTTATCAGACAAGACAGAAACATTAAGTGACCAGTTTGTTTAAAGATACGTGTGTGTGTTCATAGGAAGTCCATTAAAAGGAAACAAAGACTTTTCAAAATCTAAAAGAATTGTTAGGATAGACAGACTTAAATTAATTACTTGTTAATGAAATAAGTAGGTATCGTTGACTCTTGGAAAGCTATTTACATAAATTCGTTAAGAAATACAAACTTTTTCAGTCAATGCTATCTTCAGAGTTTGAATGCAACTAAATAGATGCATTGAAATATTTGGCAGCCTAAATATCTGCATAGGCCTTGCATTATTTTTAACTAATAAAACGTTCTCTACCAAAACACTGCTTTTAAGTCACTCAGTTGTTTCAGTTACTATGTTTTCAGGCCATATCAGGAAGACAGGAGAAAACAGATGTTTTGTTGTGGATCCATTAATGACCTTCATTCAAATTAACTAGGGAATATCTGTGTGACTGTTGTTAATTCAGACTGACTTTGATATGTCAAAGCCACAAGGTAATTAGTTGAGAGGTTTCAGTTTTCAGCATATGTAAGCGAAAAGAGATAAACTACTTTTTATTAGCTATATCTTTATGAAAATGGTTTTCAAATCTCTTGGTTTTGAGATTTTTAAATGCAAGGTGTGTAGGGTTTATAATCTGAAAAATAATAAAACTCTATCCTATTAGTATCACTTGCAACATAGTTTCATTGTATAATTAAGAGCAAATTGTGATTTAATTTGTGGTTTGATTTGTGTTAGCATGCTACTCAGAACAATAATTTTGTTCAGCTGCATTAGGTACTGTTTCTCTGTCTGTGCAGGGAAGATTTTGAAAAATTTCTTTGTCACATCATCATTAGCATCCCAGGTTCAGATCACGATGATGTAGTAAATGAAAAAGCAGGAGAATATATATATCTGCTTTCTCACAGTTGCTTTGGGTCATGTGAAGAGCAGAAGTTAACATCTCCAAAGAAGTTTGATGTCTTGGATGTAAAGCTTGTTTCTCTGGTTTATTTTGTCCCAGTCTTAAAGTCTCTTTTGCAAATCACAGATTCCTTAACTGGACCACACACAATAAAAATAAATAAATTAATTAACTTTCACTCTTACTTATAGAAAACTCAGTTTCTTCCCTTCAAGAATTGTGTTAATACAAAATTTATAATATTTGCCATTTTCAGATTTAGAACTGGTAGTGAGTTCCTTCAACAGAAGTTTACAGTGTGCAATGGTTTGGTGTTCTAGTGGCTCATACTAGCGTTCTTTTCTCTTGAAGAGTTCCCAAGATGAAGGAAGCTTTTCTAAAACAGAGCTGGGAATTAAGTGTTATCAAATGGCTTGAGATTGCTTGGGTTTTGATGCTTTCCAAATTTGCCTTTTCTAGCTTTTTGAAATTGAATCTGACATCATCTCTAAATCACCAACGTGGATTTGAATGTTCCATCTTGGTGAAGTTCTCTTAATGTGAGGTGATGGTTGTGGGTTCCTTTATCATCTGTGTTGACCTGTGTCACCATGAGTGACAATTAGTGACCTTCTGCTTACACACACATTTCTCAAGTCTGTACCTGTTAATACTTGGTATCTTTTGCCTCAAAAAGAGAGACATCCTTCCTGCATCTGCACAGTAACCTTCCCTTGTTGAATGTGGAAAAGATCTTGTTTCAGCTACTAAGGTTTTTGCTGTACTTAGAGATTTAGCTAAAATATACCATCTTAGACACTAATCATCTCTGTTTGTCCTCTTCTGAATTTCCATTCCATTTCTTGTCTTTTAAATTAATAAGCAATGAATGGTGCATTGATCTATGAAAGTAGAAAAACTTTTAGGTCAACTATGTGTAAATTAGTGGTTTTTTAATAGCACTTTTTCTACTAGAAGTTGAAGATATCACTGAGGAGGTGTTTAAGGAAAGGAATGTTCATGCTCCGATTTGCTCTGCTTAAGAAAAAACACTGGTAATGATTGTTAGGTAATAGCTATTTCAGATTCTGGAAAATTGTTGGTTTTGGGGGGGACATAATGATAGATTTTATAAAGTTGTTGAGAAGATGGTTCTGATGAGTAATTGTAATGGTATAATTATTCATAATGAACTTTTCCACCTCCTACAACTGTGTTTGCAGTATTTGATGGTATCTTTAAAAGTTGGTGTTTTGAGAACTGAAGAGCTTTCATGTGAATGATAGAGTGCCAAAGCTCTCTAATTATGCGTAAATGCCTCATTTGCTGAAGAGGACTGAACTTTAGCGTTGTTCAGTTCAGGCGGGGTTGGTACTGGCACAAAAAGGTGCCTTGCTTAGGAGTGAAAAATGACAGGTGTCTTAGTAAGTATATAAATTTGTGTTGTATTATGGTTTTTTGACAGCCATACTCTGAATTGCTAATGATGATACTGTTTTACTTGAGATTTTATTTTTCTTTAGCCTACGGTGGTATCAACATCCCACTGAAGAAGAACTGCGGATTCTTGCAGGGAAGCAAAGAGGGAAGAGTAAAAAAGATAGGTAAATAAGCTTGTCTTCCCCCTCTTTTGTTTTTTTTTTTTTTCTTTCCCCAGCATGATATGGCTCATCTAATACTTTTCCAGCCTACTTTTTTTCTTAGTGTGAGTTAAAAACTGCTAGTTGCTTATGACTGCCCTGCTTGCATTAACTGTCACAGTTCTTTACCAAGACATATTCTTTCAGTTTACAGGGTTGGACATTCCCAAATTGTGCAGAACTGGTTAATTTCCATTCACAAATGGTCTGTGAAATTCTAATTTGATAGCAAATTTTTTTTAGTGAATATATGCATTTAGAAAAAAATTGAGGAAACAAATCTTAGGCTTGTAGCTCTTCCTCTTGAAGCAAGAGAAGAAAGATTTGAGTATATTAGTTCAACATAGGATTAATATGAGCAGTCACTCTTAACATAGCTGTGAAAAAGGTAAATGGGCTCCTAAGATGTATTATGTGAAACATTTCTAAAATATTTCTATATTGGCAATGTTTAAAACCAAACAACCCTCTCTGGTTCTCTTTTCGGCAACACACGAGATTTGCTCTATCTCTGTTTCTTCTATCTCAGTGTGTACTCTCTTACAAATCTTAAGATTTGAATTAATCCACACACTGCTTGTATAATCTGTTAATTGTAGTGTCATTTTTCCTCCTGTTTCCTAGCTCCTAAGCAGCGTGGTTAGCTATCTTATTTGCCTCATTTAGGTTGGAAAAGACCTCTGAGATCATCTAGTTCAACCTTTGATCACAAGTCAATTGAACATGGCCCTAAAGGCCACATGCACTCTTTTCTTGAAGACCTCCAGAGATGATGATTCCACCACACACTGCATAGGAAGGGCAGCCTGCTCCAATTCTATGACAAAATTCCTCTTGAGGTCCATCCTGAACCTTCCCTGGGACAGCTTGAAGCTAGATCCTCTTATCCTGTCTCTAGTTAACCTTGAGAAGAGACCATCACCTGCTTGGCTACAGCCTTCCTTTGGGTAGTTGTAGAGAATAAGAAGGATCCCCATAAGCCTCCTTTTCTCCAGGCTGAGTCCCGTGAGCTCCTTCAGCCTCTTCTTGTCAGACCTTTCCTCAGTTCCATTGCCCTTCTCTGGACTTGCTCAAGCACCTCAATGTCTTTCTGGTTGTGAGTGGCCGAAAACTGAACACAGGATTCTAGGTGAGACCTTGGCAGAGCTGAGTACAGGGTACAGTCACTGCCATGGTCCTGTTGCCCACACTATGTCTGACACAAGCCAGGTTGTCCTTGGTCTTCTTGCCCCCCTAGGTCCATGCAGGCTTATGTTCAGCCACTGTTAACCAGCAGCCCCAGAACCTCTTCCACTGGGCAGTTTTCAAGTGATTCTGCCACAGCCTGTAGTACTACATGGGGTTGTTGTGACTCAAGTCAGTACTTGGTCTTGTTAAACCTCATGTTGTTGTATCAGCTCATCAATCCAGCCTGTCCAGATCCCTCTGTAAAGCCTTCCTGCCCTCCAGGAGATCAACATTCCTATCCAACTTAAACACGTGTTTGGAAATGTGCTGAGGGTGCCATCCATCCCCCTATCCAGATGATCTGTAAAGATCTTGAACAGGATGGGGCCCAATACTGAGTCTTGTGGAGAACTATTAGTGACCAGCTGCCAACTGGATACAGCATCATTCACCACTATTCTCTGGGTTAAGTTGTTCCTTGTAAAGTAGTAATTTTTTTTTTTTTGCAAGATTCCTTAAAATTAAGAATCTCTTTTTATCTTAACGACTCCCTGTGACAAAACTGAGGCAAAATAATTGTGAATAACATTACAATTTATAATTATCCATTTAACCACTGATACTTATTAATATGTAAAATAACTTTAATGACGTAATTATAAGTTTAAGTCCACCTGTAGGAGCCTTAAACTGAAAAACACAATTGCACTGCCAAATAATTAATTATACTTTTCTCATGTTGTCTTTCCTAAGCCCAGCCAGTCTTTTGCAATAGAAATAGTAGGTGATTGTACCAGGGTGAATATTAATCACAGGGGAATATAAAACTTCAAAGAAGCAAAAGCGGTAACATGGAGACTTAAATGACATTTTCTTTGCTTTGTTTGTTTAATAGTTGAATGAATAATAAATTATTTTTTAATGAGTAAATACACCTCATGTCCTTGAAAGAAGTGACTCCTGTTTGGAAAGAACCACAGTTAAGTGGGAGCCACTTACGCAATTCCTGTTGAGTTGGTTTGGATTTACTGATTGAGGATGCACAAAATGGAATGTACATCTTGTGAGTCATCTCAGCAAGGAGACGTGAAACAGATAGTATGGGAGAAATAAGGATGCATCTGTTTGATACTCACCAGGTCTTTCTAAGATAAAGAATGCTTTGTCAAATCCACAGTCTTGCAAACTGTAATACCTTCTCCTTTAATACACTCCAGTCTGAGCTAATTGAAAGAGAAATGTTTAAAGGAGATAAAAGAAACTTGCTTGAAAATTTGCCTTAGAAATAGCTGTAGTGTGAAATTCTGGTTAATTTTGTTCAGTGCATATTACAGTTCACTATATTATGCTATAGGCTTTAAGAGCACATGAATATTGGCAGGTTTTCTGCTTCAAAATAATTTGTACTATGTGAAATTGTTAGGCTAACGGAAGGTCCATAGTTACTGTATTAATTTGAATTAAAGGATTCAACAATCTTGGCTTTGTTCTGTCTGTGCCTCTTGGATTTTGGGGTCCCTGAAATTAAAGTGTAGGAAAATCTGTTTTGTTGATCTGAAATGACTTCAGTGGTCAAAATGCTTATCTCACTCAAGTTGATAGTACTCCTGGATACAGGCAGTAGGAAAATAATCAGGAGTACAGCTGGGGGCAGGGAAGAATACAGGAGCTTGCAGGTAGTCTAGTCCTTGGCAGTATTTGGGACTTCGCACAGCTAAATTTTTTGAGTAATGGTATAGATTCCTGTCTTCAGTTTATCCATTAAAATTCTTGTGCTTCAGGTTATACTAATGTCCTCATTTGAGAGATGGGTGTCTGCTAAGAAAGATAGGAGCCTCCCTTGGAATGAAAAATGTAAACCCTTTCCCTCCAAATTGTTATAAATTTGAAATCAAGGGGCTCTTAGGCAGAGATAAGAGGATAGGAATAACAATGCTTTACTAATACATAAAACAAAACTAACAAATAACAAAAACTATGGCGTAAATCACAAACAGAAGCAAAAACCCAGCACCAGCCTGCTCGGCCTCAGGCACTTTTCCCTTTGGTGCAGTTCCAGTCACAGCCGGCAGGGGCACTGATGGCTCCCTGTGGGCAGGGTGGGTGTGATGATTCCCCCGCGGATGCAGGGGGCGCTCCGGTGCCAGCCCAGGTGTCACGAGGGAATGGCGGCTGAGCTCAGGGCAGGGAGGGATGCAGGAGAGGCTTTGCTTCACAAGCCCTTGGGGCAGCGATGTCGGTGCTGTGGCAGGATCCTTGGGAACAGCGAGATGGGACAGCAGGAAGTCCTGGCAGGCAGGGGCTATGAGGCTGCGGTGAGATGGGACAGCAGGAGATCCCGGTAGCAAAGTCTCACGGCAGGGAGCAGGGCAGGATAAGCAGGGAAGGACCCGGTAGCCCCTTGGCAGGGAAGGCAGAGGGAGAAAACTCACAGCAGAGGGGAGAGCAGGTCCATATGGGTGGTGTATCCCTTTAGCAAGTGGCAGCTCTGACCATTCTGCTGTGAGATTCCCCAGAGAGTGAGAGACAACAGCTGTCTCATCTTGCCTTTTTTACCAGCCCCACATCTTGTGTTATCTCTCCCTCCTGAGGAAAACCTTGCCTCTCTCTGGCTTGGCTACCTTCTTTTGTTTTCTTAAGTACCCCACCCATTCCTTAGCAACTTACTGGAGAAAAAATTCCTTAAGTGAAACAAAGGGAAGAAATCCAAACCCTAATAACTAAGCATTAATATTTCCTGAAAAATTTTATTAATGCTTTCTGCTTGTATTTTCATCTTACATATGAGCTGAAATGAAAGCGTTCATGAAAACTAAGTACATGATTGGTTTAATTGCTTTTTAATTTTTATATCCCAAAATCCACCTCTCCTTTTTTAATTTCAGAGGTGGTATTCTGAAATGTGGCAGTTTATTGTTTCCTGCTAGGATTTTAGAGATTATTAGGTTTGATTCTTTAAATCTAACAAAACATCTTCTCGTCTTGTTTAGTGCTTTTTTTTTTTTTTTTAATAGCGGGAGAGGGAAGTCTTACATTAGTTTGTAATGCTTATCTACTGGACAAAATCCTTTAACCTTGTTCATGTTCTTTTAAAAGTGTGCTGGGTTTTTTAGTTTGAAGTCTACTAGTGTGACTTAATTTCAGGGAAGTGAAGGTCATCATGTTGATATAGTTTGAGAGCTCCAGATGCAAAGTGGCTTTTGTTCTAAGTACACACCTTTTTAGATTAGAAAGATACCTTGAATTACCTTTGTTTGATGGCTAGTAGGTTTGACCTTCAAGGATCTAAATTACTTCAGATTATGTGATATAATTGCTTGTTATGACAAGAAGGACTAATGCAAGTTGTTGTTTTGTTTTTCTTTTTTTTGACCTTGGGAACACCCTGTAGCTCTGATTAGAGAAAATTAGTGTGCCAAAATAAATACTGTCCCCTGGATCTTGACCCAATATGGGCTCAGATTGAAGCATCTGGAAGCCATTTAAATCCCTACCACAGTAGTATGTCAGAGTCTTATCAAGTTATAGCTGGGAGCCATTGATGTACCTGCTTGTTTTCCAAGATCTGAACTTGAGGAACTACTTTTAGCTAGAGACATGAAAATAGATGTATTTTGAGGGGAAAAAGCAGACTACATTTTTCTAAAATTTGAAATGTCATTATAAATTGAAAAAATCTATTTTGTCATATCCATGCTTGTACTATCTATTTATTTATTTTGCAGAAAATATAATGGTCATATTGAAAACAAGCCCTTTTCCATTCCAAAAGATATTGATCTTCATCTGGAAACAAAATCTGTAACAGAAAGAGACACTATTGGTAAGAGTATGCAAACAATAATATATTATTTCCAATATATTCCTGATTATTTCTATCAAGTGTTTGTTTGTAATTAATGCTGAAATATCTTTTTTTGTAGACAGTGAATGAATAGAAGCAAAACTGGTCATAAATGAGAAAGCAGGTGGTAGGGCTAAGTCTCCTTTTGTGTTCCATGAGTTTAATTCCAGTGTTGTGGAAAGGGATGAGTAGGTGAAATTCATCATAAAGCACAACTGTCATATTGAGTGTCCATATGGTGTTCAATATGAGACACCACTGAAAGAATCACATCATAGTCTAAAATAGAATTTTTAGCTTTGTACAAGAAAATAACAATTGGCACAGAAATAAACAGAGCATGCACATGTTTCAATTAGCATTACTTTTTTGAAATTACAGCATTTAATTGTCAACCTGAGTGATACAGGATAGGGTTTGACTGTGTTTGAAAATTAATATGTACAATTTTTTGGTAAATCTAACCAGATAGGTATTTCCAAGGCCTGCACTTATTTTGAAATAACAAAGTCTGCTCAATTTTATATCTTTGCCAACCAGTAGCTTTGTCAAGTCAAAAGTTCAGTGATTTCTCACTTTCACATTGTGTAAATGTAGGGAAGGTGTTTGAAAGGAGCAATTTGTGTTGTCACAAATTGTTCTTTGCAGTTTCGAACACCTGTGGGAACTCTCTCCGTAACACCTAGCCTATATGCAACACAGTATGATCCCAGGAATTTTTACACTGAAGTTTGTGCAACAATTATTGCTTTATGGGATGTATTAAAAAACTCTCAATAAGAAAACTATCAATATCTTAAAAATAAAAAGAAGTGTTTTAAAAATAAAAATAAGTGTTTATTTGTAATGTTATAAATGAGAGCCAGTGAGCTTTTAATCTTTAACAAATTGTCAAAAAGCCCCCTCTTACCTGTAATTGCAGCTAGGTCAACTGGAAAACTCTTTACTATCTGTGTTGTGAATCTAAATTAAGTATGCTTTTTGGATTCAGGATATTAATGTATAAAAGGTGAGATGATAAAACAGTAAAGCTTTGTCATCTTATAAATCTGAGTAGTAATGAAGTATTGGATGACAAAAGTGAAGAAGGAAGTTCACATTGTTGAGTGACTTTTTCCACCGTTGTTGCATTTCACTTGGTTGGTCTGGGTCTACCTAAACTTCACTTTAATACACTTAATACACAATTGAAAACCTATTTTAATTGCTACTCCATCATCAGTAACTGCCTTAAAACATACCTTTAACTTTCACAAACTTCTATCTTTCAGCATTGCATTACTTTCCGGAATATCAGTGGTTGGTGGATTTCACTGTTGCAGCTACAGTTGTGTATGTGGTGACAGAAGCCTATTTCAGCATTATGAAGCCCTCACAAGAAATGAATATCAGCGTAGTGTGGTGTCTGCTTGCCTTGGCTTTTGCAGTGTATCCTTTTCTGTTTTCTTGAATTGCTCTGCCTGTTCCAAATAGTTTTCAGAATTCTGCAATTCATATAGATCTGTGCTATTGTTGGATGATATATATGCTGAACATGCTCTTTGTAAATGCTGATATCATTAGCTTGTTAGCATTAATACCAGACCATTTAGGAGAAAAATACATGTATAGAAATATAGTTAGTGCTCATCTGTATATGTAGTGTTTCTAAACTAACTTGATTTTGCTCAGTTTAGCAATCAGAAATAGGTATGTGTACCGAAAGTACAGCTTTTGGAGAAGTTTGGAAATTTATTGCACATTTTTTGTTTTCAGTATGTTTAATCTGATACTTCCTGAACAGAATAGCATAGTGATGTTTATTGCAAAAATACATGCGTGAATTCATAATGTTAAAATACATTGAAGGCATCTTACAGAAAATAAGGCGTAGACAATTGTAGGAACAAAACTGTGAAAAGGTAAAGTCACCTCTGAAACTGAGGGAAATGGAAGTGGAGTGTTTAGGAAACAGGCATTATCATACCATAAAATGTTTTTTTTTGTTATGCAGAAGGCAGTGAATTTTTTTTTTTTGTTTACGGGAGAAGGCGGTATCAGACATAGATGCTTACATGGTAGTTAACTGCTTTCCACATATGAATCCAGACACACACTTTATGTTGCATTTTAAAGATTAGATAGGGGATAAAGCAGTGGAATTGAATAGGGTATGTAAGAGTCCAGATTATTGAAAGGTGAACTGGAAAGTGAATTGCAACAGCTCCTCTGCTCCTTTAGCAGCTGAGAACAGATAAAATGCTAAGTTACAGCTGATAAACCTCTTGAATATTCAAAATTGTTTTCTCTGTATAAATGCTAGCTCTTTCTTTAGAGATTCTTAATGTGTTGTGGTCTGTTCAGTTGGTTTGTAATATTTAGCAGTAGCTCACCAGTGTTATGTAAAAGCTTGAACACTAATGTTTGCTTACATTTGGCTAAGAGTTGTGAATATGCTTAATGCTTGTCTGTCCTCGATAATTCTTAAATGTGTGCTGCCTTTATAGTATGGACAGGAGTTCTTTTTTAAGTACACCGAAGTATAAATGAGAGAAACTCTCCAGAATATTTTCTTTTAATATATAAAAACTAGCTAGAAGTAAAAGTCAACTCACATTTGGAAAAAAGAATGTCAGTAGCATGCTTCCAGATCTGATGTTTCCCCTTTGATGTGTCAGTGAACAGATCCATGGTGCAAAAGGTAGTTTTTCTAGTCTACTGTGAGAAGAAAAACAGTGTCTAGCTCTTGAGCACCTTTTAATTGTATTATGGGTATAGTATAGATAATTTTGTTACTGCACATATTTTGTTTTATTTTTTGGTGTGAAGTCATGAATTTTAATTTAATCTTTGCAGAAGGAGGGAGGAAGAGGTGGCTAGTGTTTCAAAAGTCAAAGTGATAGCTAACACCTTTCACTCTGATTTTGAGGATGAGGGGGAGTTTAAAAAATTAATGAAAAAACAAGCTTCTAATACTAAAGTCACAATGTACTCTTAGATTTATTGATGACAATGCCATTTGCTTTATCTCTTGTATCTCAGGAGTAGTCACTAGTTTAAATACACTACGGTAATTGCAATCCTAGGTGAAACAGAGTTATGAGTTATGTATTGTAGGAAAATCCACTGCCTTAACACTTTCTTGCTATGGTTTTGAACACTGTCCTACCATTGCTTTCATTTGATCATCAATTCAGGGAAAAACTTTTAAAAATATTTAAGTTGCAAGATTTTTTCTCAGCAGTGTGAATGTAGAAGTAGCTATTAGGAGTCTGTGCTTAGTACCTGTATGAGGAATAAGTAGCAGTGTAGAAGAATGCAATACCAGGAAGCACAGTTGAAACTTTATATTAGCCTTAGCATCTCCATAAATATGTTAACAAAACTTATTCAAGACATTGCAGCTTTTTGGGTGAAGGAGGTACAATATAGAGGTATTGCTAACAACTCTTGTGGTCACTGGAACCTAGTCAGATGAGATTTCAGAAGAGGTTCATTCTTGTGTTGTGACATCAGGCCTTTGGGATGCAGAGAGTACTTAAAACTTACTCTACTAACCACTAACTCAGTTTGTCAGGACCAGAAATGATTCTGTCATAATGGAAAATTCAGAAAAATTTGTTTACCTCCATATTTTTGACGGAAAGTAGTCAACATGATTTGTCAAAGTTAAATATAGAACAATTTTGTGTTTTGATGACAGTGTCTCTTCTGTTTCATGCCTATGTGTTACGAGGTGGTAAGTTGAACTAAGGATACCTAAAGCAAGTTTTCATGATGGAGAACTGGGAGGAGCTGTTGATTCCCTTGAAGGTAGGGTGGCCCTGCAGAACAACCTCAACAAATTAGAAATCTGGGAATTACCAGCCATACAAAGTTCATCAAGCAAAAGTGCTGGATTCTGCATCTGGGATGGTGCAACCCTGATTGTATGGGCAAACTGGGGAACAGGAGTCTGGAAAGTAGTGCCATGGAAAAGGATCTGGAGTTGCTGGTTGACAGAAAGTTGAGTGTGAGTCAGCAGTGGCCTGGCAGCCAGGAGGGCCACTGGCCCAGCCTGGCCAGCTAGGCAATGGTGGGTATTGTCCCACACTAGGAAAAACATTCAGCTATTAGAGGCATCTAAAGGAGGCCAGGAGGATGATGACGGGTCTGGAGGGGAAGCCATATGAAGAATGGCTGAGGTAACTTGTTCTGTTCAGCCTGGAGAAGAGGAGACTGAGGGGAAACCTCACTGCAGTCTACAACTTTTGGTGAGGGAAGAGGAGGGGCAGACACTGATCTCTGCTCTCTGGTGCCCAGTGATAGGACTTAAGTCCAGGTAGATTTAGACTGAACATCAGGAAAAAGTTTTTCACATGAAGGGTGGTTAGTCACTAGAACAGGCTCCTCAGGGAAGTGCTCACAGCATCAAGACAGTTCAAGAAGCATTTGGACAGTGGTGTCAGGCACATGGTGTGATCCTGCAGGGCCAGGAGTTGGATGATCCTATGGGTCCCATACAACTCTGAATGTTCTCTGCTTCTGTGAATTCACAGTGTTCATGTGTTTTAGTAGGAACAGAAGATGGATCCTTTTCACTTCTGCCCTATGAACTATAAAATTCAAGAATTACATAATTGTAACAGTTTTAAAAATGCAATTATTTTTTGTAAAAGGATATGCCATAAATGGTATAATGCCTGCAACTATATACAATATGCAAAGTATACAATTCTATAATGCCTTTTGTGGCCAAAAAAACCTGAATGAAAGAGGGAGCTGGTGTGGGCGATCTATTAACTTAGCACTGAAGACTCCCAAATTATTATAGATCCTGAATATTTGGTCTTGCAATGGAAGGAAGTGATGAAAGGATGATAATGCTTCAATTTTCTCCAACACAAAACCAGAAGCATTGGCGATTATTTAACTAACAAAGGGTTTAATACATGTGTAGTTTACATAATCATGAATCTATTTATTGAGTTCTGAATCTGCACAATAATTGTAATTTATTGTTAGTATGCTTTATTTTCCTCCTTGAATTTTCCAAATCCTTCAGGCACAATCCATACTTGAAGTCATGAAGTATCTAGGGTGTTATAAATCTGATGATAGGTTAGTTCTGTTGATCACAAACCGTTATTAAGTCCTTTACAAAATTTCAGGTTGTTTTCAATTTGTGATTAACGTCCCTAGCTGTAAAAAGAGCCTTGATTTAAGCATGTATTATTAGAGAAACAAAACTTTTCAGAACACAGTCTGTATGATCTATTCTGTACTTCCTTTTGGGATGAAGTAAGTCTTCCTTTTGAAGTACAAATTTTTTCTGTAAAGTATGGAGGGATCTGAAGGTGATTACTATATGAGATTAGAATTACTAGATGCTGTCCTTAGACCACAGTGTGCATATTAGAATATCCCTACATATACAGGAAATTCAGCAGCGTATGTTAAATGTGTGCTGCCTCTTGAAATGTGATATTGCATGATCAGTTTCTTGAGACACTGATGATTGTTCAAATGAATAGATACTCCCAAAAATGTTTTCATGTTTTTCCTACATATTAAAATTCTTTCAGTATTTGAAATAGGCAAACGCAACTATGTTATTGCATAGTGGGGGGAAAAAGTGGTACAGATGATACTTAAAATCTTATTTTTCCTTTTTCTCTCTCTTTTTTTTTTTTTTTTTCCAAATCATGTAATGCCTGGAGCCATCTTCAAATACTTCAATTAAATCTGGACTGGATACTGCCTACCATTTAAATTATAAGCTGCAGTTCATAGTAATAAGAGTTGACAGTGTATCATGAAAAGTTTATCCTAATCTGTTTTATTTTAGAATTTACAAATATGTAAAACTTTAGAATTTTGAAGTATCTAAAAAAAGGAATAATCAATAAGTATTTTTAAAACACCCTGACAACAGAGCAGTTGATGTCTTAAATATTTGTCTTTGTGGCAGTGGGGCTGGATAAAAAGATTTGATATACCATCCCATATCATAGAAGGGTTTTAGGACTGACTTCGTTACTCTAAAGTGAATATGGGATAGATTTTTCTTTCCTAGAGGGGACTCAGTGTGCTGTTTTCTTAACTCACTTTGAGCTAAAAGTCTCAAACGTGTGAATAGTTGAAGTGCTTGAGGAAATGGCTTAGTGGTGAACATGTTGGTGTTGGGTTGATGGTTTGACTTATCTTAAAGGTCTTTTCCAAACAGAATGATTCTGTCTGAAAGGAGAGAAATATACATTCCATCTTTTCATGTGTCTTCCTTCTTACTATAAGTAGGCCTAGATCAAAACTCTATTTCAGGGTACACCTGGCTACCCATTATGTGATTATTATGCTTTAATGTGTTCTGTAATTTAACCTGAGATTGGCTGAACATGTATTACCTTCAAAAGAAATAAATGCACATTATAGAACAGCCCTAGTGTAGATGACCAAAATAAAAGTTTATAGTTCTTAGTTATAGTTATTTTACAAACTTAATTTTCCTTGACCTTTTTCTTATTAGTAAGGTACTGTTTTCATTGACCACACATTATTTCAAAGTTGAGGATGGAGGTGAAAGATCAGTCTGTGTCACCTTTGGTTTTTTCTTCTTTGTGAAAGCAATGGCAATACTCATTGTGACAGAAAACTATCTAGAGTTTGGATTGGAATCAGGTAACTCTTTCTTTAGTGTATGAAATAGCTGTAGTGACTGCATGATCTGAAAAAAATAATTTCCAGTGTTCTTGAGAAAATCTATGTTAAAATGAATGGTCTAAGTCATATGCTTCTAAGAAAATTTGCTGTGGAATGAAGATTCTAGATAATGTCCTGTATATTTTCCTGGCTTTCTCTTAAATAGTGTAATCTTTGTCTCAGTTGTTTGTTTTGCTAATTGAATTTGCCTTACAGTTCTAGATTTAGCCCTTTTTGACTTCCATAGTAAACTGGAGCTCCCTTACTGGAAAAGAATTTTAGAAGTTATCTTTTTTAATCTTCCCAAATATTACAGATGTTATTAGTCAAGTTATATTGTACTGTGGCCAACTAATTAGTACATGAAAGAGCTCTGCTAGATATATGAAAAATTGTTTAAAAAATTACTTGTTACCCAGGATTTTATTTCACAAAAGGGATTCTTCATTTGTACTGTAATAAAATAAATAAAATATATATGTCCCTGCAGGATTCTCGAATTTCTCAGAAAGTGCTATGCAGTTTCTTGAAAAACAAGGTTTGGAATCCCAGTAAGTTTCTGGAAATACACTTGTCTGTTTATATGTGAATTTATGATCGGTTTGGGTTTTCTTTGTTTTGCATGTTTTGCTTTTGTACATGGTTATAATCCATATAACAGTTTAAAGAGGTTAGTGAAAAAATCTGAAAGTACCCACAATTAACTGAAGTTGCATTAGAGTTTTCATTGTAATATTTTCATTTGATTGTAGTTCAAAAAATGTGGTTCAAAACCCTAAAGACTTTTTTCACGGTATTTCCCTTCAGCAAGGATTGTTTAAATAGATAAATATATTTTTGTCAT
The DNA here is from genome assembly GCA_025920805.1 of Petroica traversi. Classification (NCBI taxonomy): domain Eukaryota; kingdom Metazoa; phylum Chordata; class Aves; order Passeriformes; family Petroicidae; genus Petroica; species Petroica traversi. The sequence goes on along the minus strand of JAHLSL010013569.1, from coordinate 757,974 downwards.
TCCTATGGCATGCAAGAAGATGAGTGTGCAAAAGCTAGAAGATGGAGTTTGTGTTAAAATTTACATTAGGAGTAAATTTTTCAGTCCTGGTTTCAGGTTGTAGCTGTGGGCCTATCATGCAAAAACATCATCTTGCTACAGAACATCCAAGCTTCGTATAGTCTGTTGAAGGAACATGCCATAGCTTGTGATGTTCCATAAATACACAGACACTGTCATAGGCAGCCTTAGAATATTGCAAAATGGATTTCTGTTTCCTTATACATGTGTGTTAAAATTTAGGGAGCATTTCATCACTGGGAGCACAACATTGAATTTCTTGCCTGGTAGGTCTCAAGTATCATACAGAAGCTGTGGCATATCTTTATTTTTGAGGAACAGATGTTTCCTCTGACTAGATTAGTGTAATTTGTGAATATAAACTCATGGGAAACTGCTAACTGAATCCCATGTGTTTCTTAGCATTTCTTAAACTGCTTTCCTAAACTATTGCAAGGTCACTAACTAATGTATTCATTTTAGTTTTGAATGTTTGTTTAGTTATAAACTGTTGCAGTGCTTTGACTTTTTTAGCAGCAACTGAGTTAATGATGGTGTCTCTTGATAGTTTAGGTGACATAGAGAAAGAATCTCAAACTCATTAGGATCACTAGATTTAGTTTTGTTCTTCTTTAATCTATTAGTTGCATTTCACTTGTAACTATGATTTTTTATAGTTTGTTTGAGGGTTTTGTTTTGTTCTGTTATTTTCTTTTTGTAATCCTGTGTTTGTTAATTATATAATTAATTCTGTGGTTTGGTTGATCCTGGATATTTTTCCTGTAATTTTTTTATATATGATACTAATCACTTGGAAGAGACATGTTAATGACCACATGTACATTTCAGATAAGAAGCTGCAGTTACAACAGTTTTATAGAAATTTTTAATGGATAATGATAGAATAAAGTAAGCATTTTGTCTTTGAGCAATTAAACTTATGAGACATCTGTTTCTCTCAAAACACAATCCTTATATTCATTCTATTTTAGCTACCTCTGTTATATAATTTGTTGTTAATTACCATATAAAATTATTTTTTTTCTTCTTCACTACTAACAAATTAACATCTCACAGTCAGTAAATTAGGTTTTCTGTTTTTCTAGGAAATAAATAGGTGACTTGTTTGGGTTTTGAAAGTATTTTAAAAGATTTTTATGCTGATTGGTTTTTAATAATGCTAGTATTCTGGAGGAAGCCTATAGAATACTGTTGGCTTTTTAAATTAAATGTTTGATACTGTTGGGTTGAAAGTAGTCTCTGATACTCCCCACTTCCCCAACTTCCTCCCCAAGAAAATGCTTATTTCCTTTCTTTTCTTTTAGGGGTCCTGTGTCTAAACTAACCTTCAAATTGTTCCTGGCTGTTCTGTGTTCACTTATTGGTGCTTTTTTGACATTCCCTGGCTTGCGACTGGCTCAAATGCATCTGGATGCTCTGAATTTAGCAACAGAAAAAATAACACAGTAAGAAAAAATATATGCAAATAGGAATATGTTACTCAGTCTTAAATCTTTCATGTCTAAACTATTCCAACAAGACGGTAGTGACTTAAGACTTTTGTTGCTTCCTGCTTTTCATATCTTGTGCAGATTTACCACCTACCACTTTCTGCTCAGTCTGTTACATTCTTGGCCTTGTAATTAAGAGTACCAATTAAAGGAGCTTTCCTTTCTTCCTGCAAGAACTCCACCATGAATGTCTCTGTGTCCAGCTTTCTTTCCCCCATCTTTCTGGAAGTTAAGATGACCTTCAGGAAGTACAAATACAACTACTACCACTGCCTATTTTTTTCCATCCACACTTCCAGCTGGGCATTATTCCTTTAAAAAATTTAGCATAGGATAAAATGTAAAATATTTAATCAGGGTCATATGGTAATATCCATTTAAAGGAATATTTTCATTTTCAGCCATCCTTCCATTTGGTAGTAAAATATTCTGTCCAGTTGAACTCTTGAGCATTCTCTGGTTGAGGTGAAATTCCAAGTGGCTTTTAGAGATCTTGACTGTTGATGTTTAATACATGATAATGACAGATTCTGCAGCACAGGGCAATGTGGGTACTCAGTCTTTTAAATTTCCTAAGAGAACCATTATTTTATTATTTGTTTTCCTATCGGAAAACAATTTTTGTTCAAATTGCTTTTTTTTTTTCTTTCCCTTCAGGAATGCTGAGCTTAAAAATTAATCTGTTTGAAGTGAGTCTGTCAGTCGTGGCAAATTTATAAGCAAGCACTTGCACTCAGTGTAGTTGTCCATATATAGGAGTCAGCTATTGGCTTTTTTATCAGCTGTTACATTTCTGACTGTGTAGACTCTGATTCTGTCACTTCCCAATCTGTTCTTTTCAGATAAATAAACTACTTAGTTCTTAATTTTTATGGTTGTATTCTTATATTATATATATATATATATAATATATTATATATTATATATTGAGATATTTTAAAATTCCTTGTGTCTTTTCTGTAAGCATTCCAACATCTTCCTTGATCAATGGACATAACATCCTAGACAGAAATATAAACTCTCTGAAACAAAAATCCATTTATCAAGAATTATAGGGGAATTAATATCCACTGAAGTGTGGTTATGAAAATTAAAACTTCTTTAGCTTCTTTAGAGGATATTTGAACTGGTTATTGAAGATAATTTTGGTCAACACCACCAAGTTTTTTTCAAAAGTCTACCAATACTTTGACTATTTAACTGGAACAATGTGAAAATTACATTAAATGGATTAGAACTCGATAAGATACCCATATAATTAGTTAAAGCCATTATAGAGAATAACTGTCAAGTGATAGGTTCTAATAAACCTGAAGAACATAATTTGTCCTTGCTGATGCATTTTTGTCCATGAGTAGATAATTTATTTACTGCAGTTCTTTGACAGTGACTAAATGTGGGGTGTAAATGAGGATGACATATCACAGATACAGAGCTCTCTAAGTTGCATGCTATATGTCTATATCTGTAGCCACATACTCTACCTAAAGAACCCCAACTAAAACAACTACAAAGAAAAAGCCAACCAACTAAACAAAACACAAAACCAGTAAAAATCAAAGAAAAAATCTTAACCAAACCAAAAGTCCCAAGCTGCCCAAAAAACCCCACCAATCTCCCTTAAAGCCCAGCAAAAGAACCAAAACTAAACTGGCCGGTGGCGTGGGCCGGACAGCTGACCACAGGGACGGCCGGCGGCTCGGCAGCTTGTTCTGAGAGCTTCCTTTTCGTTAAGTCAGCTTCAGCTAGGGACTTCTTTTCCCCTCGCCGGGAGCCGGGCTTCCCTGGGATGGTGGCCACTGTCCTAAAAACCGGAGAGGTGCTGAGAGAGAGTGTTCCTTTGCCCGGAGCCCCAAATCAGACATAAGACACGAGGGTCCGCTCTGGTTGGGCTCAGGGGCAAAAGACCCGGAATCGCCCAACATTCAGACTTTTATTCTGAGGGTTACAACTTATCTCATAACGGTACAGGGGAGGACACGGAGAAGGGTCGAAGGTCAGGATGCAGTCAGGAAGGAGGAAGGGAGGAAAGAGTGAGACACAAGATACTATTGTTAACTCAGGGGCAGGCGGGGGGGGTTCGACTCCCTTTCCAAGGCCAAACTTAACTCTACCTTCCAAGGGGCCTCACTTTCTAGGCCCCCAGAAATTCTTCAGGGGATATGTCATTCTCTGAGTTTGAATCACCGCTACACTAAACAACCCGAAAAAGCCCAGAACAAAATCTATTCCTTAATGGAATGGAACATTTAACTTGCAGGGAACACTGACCAAAAAAAAAGCCCAAAAACTTAAAGGTTAATGATCAAGTGCCACTTCACTAATATGTTCAAAATTATTAGTGTGATTATTTCATGAGTATAGAGAGTAAGTTCATTGGTTTTGGGTAAACAAAATAAAAATCATCTGGTCCCTTTTGGTTTTGAAAACTGATTTTTTTTTTCCTTTGGCAATAGTATCCTTCCCTGCATATATTTGGACTCTTCTTAACAAATTTGCACAATTTTCATACACATTCCCTCCATTGCCAGAGCCCGCTTCAAGAGTATTTCAGCCTTCCTGCCTGTTCCAGAAAAAAAAAAATAAAGAAGTTATTCTAACCACTCTTTGGCACCTTGATGCTGTTGCATTCCCCTGTCACCACTTAAGAACTAGCAGGGCTTATTTCTTCATCTGAAACCAAAGATTTAGTTTGCGTGTGATGACAGCTTCTGGAACATGCAAAGATTTTAATGGTTTTTGGAAGCTTGATAGTTTGCAATCAGGATGATCTTGTGTTCTTTAGAATTACTTTGGATTTCATAATTTTTTTTATAGTTTAGAAGCACTGTAGTGAAGGTGGAGACAAACCTGATTCTGTTAGTAAGGAAATACTGCACAAAAAAACCCAACCTAATTCCTTCAATTGTTCTCATTTCATTTTAGTAATGAAAAATGAGTGAGAAAATGGGTTTAGAAATAGAGAAAAAAATTTAGAAATAAAGGATATTCATTTCACAGAGAACTCCACAAACTATATCCCCTTTTTAAATTCTGCTGTTTTGTACTCAAAGATTACTAAAGAGTACTACTTTTATTTTTGTTGTGCAGTTTCATACAGTTTTTTTTTTGTTTGAGTATCTTTAATTGGATATAAGTACCAAGTTTAATTTCATCAAGAGTTTCTAAATAAAATGCTTCGTTAAACTGTGAAATCTGACCTCTGACAGCTTCTCCTGATCTTTTTAAAGCCAAAATCCAGTGCAATTTCACAATATATATTACTGTTTTGTTGAAATGTAAGTCATACCTATAAAATAGGGAAGTAATTTTCTTATTTATCTTTCTGCAACTATTTTAAAGTTAATATTTCTCCTTTTGAATCTTTATACACTTTCAACAGCATGGTCATTGTTTTTGTTTACAAAGTTACCTCTTTTTTTTTCTTTTTTCAGAACATTGCTACATATAAACTTCTTGGCACCTTTATTCATGGTTCTGCTGTGGGTAAAACCAATCACTAAGGACTACATTATGAACCCACCTTTGGGCAAAGAAAACATTCCTTTGTAAGATTTCCTTTAAAATTCTTTCTGGGCTATTGAGAACAAAACATTGTCGTAGAGCTCTTAAGTTGCAGAAACATGAAAGACTTTTAATAGCATCTGCTGTCAGATGTATTGTGGAAGGTGCAGCTGAGTTCTAAAGAGCTTCTCTTATTTCAAAGGAATGAGAATTGTTTGCCGAATGTTGTGTTAAGGTGGTTGGTTCCCAAAAAGCTGCTGTCTTCTGACGTGTCCTTGGCCGTAATACATTGTTTTTTATAGGGGTGGAATACCATCTCACTGTTACCTACTGGAACCTTGTATCTTGCATATTGGAATAGAAGTGGTTTCACCAAGAACAGTCGAGATACGATGGCATGAGAACTGAGCTAGTATGTTTGCCTTAAGTTCCACATGCTGGTGAAGTGGTATTTAATTGATAGATAAAATATTTAAAATATAAAAAGGGGAAGAGTTTCCAAGAAGAGTTGTATCTGAGATACTGTATTAGTATCAGTTGATTGTCACTGTCACCGTTAGTCTTGCTAATTCAGAACGGACTTGAAAAAGATACAATGATTTCTTCCTTTTTAGAGATGAGAGCTTCTAAAGTGATCTTGTGACCACTGAGCTATTACATAAAACACAACATACATATTTTGTATATCTTTTGTTCCTCAGTTCATCTTAAAATGAGAGTTGCGCTATTACTAGCTATCTCAGGCAACTGAAGAATGCATGTACAACTTAGTACTATTTACTATCTTGTCCTGTGTGTCTGAAAACCTGTAATTATCTGAGCAAACTTGATTTTTAGTGTCTTGCCTTCATTACTCAGAATTTAAGCATTTAAGAGCTGCTCTTGTTTACAGACAAATGAATGTTATTTTGGATCTTATCCTGTAGGGCTACTGAGAAGTAGTTGAAAAGAGAATCATAGGAAGCAAACGTAAATATTATTTGCAGAATACTACTTTTGACAGTTTGCCACAAGATAACTGTACGGATGATACAAACAAATAACTGTAGCAGTAGGTGGTCTTTGGAAAACAGCATTACCTTTTTTTTATTACCCACAGAATGTCAGAAGATACATTTGATACCATCAGATTGTGGATTATAGTCCTGTTGTGTGTTTTACGGTTGGCTATGATGCGTCATCATTTACAGGCCTATCTGAATTTAGCCCAGAAAAGCGTGGATCAGATGAAAAAGGAAGCTGGTAGAATAAGTATGGTTGATTTACAGAAAATGGTAAGTATGGTGGCACTGAGGTTATAGATTTGTAGCACTTTTACTGTGCAAATGATTTTTTCCCAGTTTGTTGTCTTCTGTGGCAGCAAAGCTAAATCTGAATGAACTTCCTAGACTATATCTCTATAAAAATATCATCATTACAGAAAAATTCTGCAAACCAAAACATGGAGAGATGTATCATCTGTGTTATGCAGATAGTTTGTCCTTGGTTATTTGGAAGTTGTCATAAAAGATTTCTTCCGATGAGTGGTGATCTGTAACTATAACATGGCAAAGAAAAAATTGAATTTTGATAGAATTGTTAAAATACTGTAAAGTACTGTTACCAACTGTGATGTTTAAATTGAGCTAAAATTCAGTATAAGGTGGTTATATTTTGGAATAAAAGGACAGCTGTTTAATTCTGTCAGATCACTTAGAAGTGCACCAGCCTAGTAAAAAACAGCCTATCTTATTGTGGACAGGGTGAAATTTCTTTGGATTCTTTTTTTTAAAGAAAAGTAGTAAAGCATACCTTGAACAAATGAAGGAGGTAGAATGGTTGTTGTGTCTTGTCTGCAAAATAAACTTGAATTTACAGTGTTGCATGATAGTGCTGTCTGATGATCCTGCTGAGCTGGGGTCTATTGCAGGAGGAATATTGAAGCGTGCCACAAGACAAAGACTCCACTTCCAGGATTACCATTATTACTTGCAGTTACACTAAGTCTCTGAAGGTCATAAGTGAATGGTACAGTAGTTATTTACAAATGAAGTGGGTAGGAATTTGCATCAGGAAATAAAGTAGGAAATACATGTAGTATCAGCTGGTTAGGATGGGACTGTGCCAATTGCTGTAAATGAGCATTTTTAGTATTGGGAATTTCTTCTCATGTTAAGTTTTTTGATGCTTGCTTATTAAGAAGCCATTTGAGGCTTGAGAGATATTCCCAAAATCATGTCTGCCGCCATAATTTTTGCCACACTACATTCTGTTCTTTTCTAAAACCCAGGTAGTTTGATTTCACTGCTTGCTTGCTATTGATTTTATTACTTTTTTCCTTCTTTATTTGGTTTAGTCTTTAGGTCAACAATTTATATAAAATTTATGTAAAATATGTAATGTTACAATCTTGAGAAAAATAGAAGAGATTGAGAACAAGGGGAGGGATATATCTGAATGGATTTTAATGAACCATAGTGTATGACTGAAATAAAGACCAATTAAATGCTGTTGTTGATCTACTGAAAACTCATCTTGTCGTTTTTTAAATACAGGTGTTTTCCTGTATAAGGTGTTGGAAACCTTAAAAATATCTCACTTTTGAAAAAGGACTGAAAAAGCTTTCCTTTAGTTTTTATGGGGCTTTGGACTGTGAATACTACTTCATTTTTGAAATAGGATTTAGTTTGTAAATGACTGGGAACTTGAATAATTAAATATTTTTTTTCTGTGTATAGAAATAGGAATCATTGATTGGTAGCATGTGGTTTGCAGAAGTAAAATTGATTCTCTCTTTTTTAATAGAATTGATGCTTTTAATTATTTCCTTTCAGTACTTCCTCTCAGATTTGTAAAAGTACTGAAACTGGAATTCATTATGGGGATTTCTTCATTAGGTCTTTTGAAGACAATATGTTGCATGCCAAGAATTACTAGAAAATTCTTAAAACAACTTTAATGCATAAGTATTGGGGATTTTTAATAAATTATTTGGTTTTTTGAGATTTGTTCCTAAAGGTCTGCTTTGATCAACCAGGACTCATGAACTTCACTTTCTTTTGTTTTTCCAGGTGGCTCGGGTATTCTATTATCTCTGTGTAATTGCACTGCAGTATGTTGCACCATTGGTAATGCTCCTTCACACAACTCTGCTCTTGAAAACACTAGGTAGGCAAAATAGGAGCAACAGAAGTATATTCTGTTCTACACGGGGCTTTTTTATTTTCACCTGACTGAAAAGAATTAGAATTTATGAGTACTTGCAATACAAAAACACCTTGTAGTTTCCTGTACTTTAAAACGTTCATGTATGGCTTTTAAGCAGTCTTTTCTGTTGCCGCTTTTGATATCTTTCAATCACATGCTAATTTGTTTGATTTATTTCTGAAAAATTGTGTAATGCAACCAATTAAACTGTTTACTTCTGTTGAAATATATGTCTTTTTACAAGTATTTTTAAAGTGAACTGTATAAAGCATGATTGATCTAACTTTGTGAGAATCTCATAAAGGAATTTTTTCAGCTTTTTTATCTTCAGTGGGCTTTTAGAATGGGAATTGTGAGATATGGGGTTGATGTAGATACTGGGAGATACAAAGTTGCTCTAGTTTGGGTTTTTTTTCTTTCTTTCTTGTGAAACATGTCTTTCATAGCCTGCCATGCAGTTGTCATTTTCTTTGTGGAAAGGCAATGGATAGGGATAGCCTTTAGTAGGTTGTGATTCATCCTGCCCTGGAGTAGACATTTCCATCTGGTGATATGAATCATACACAGGACATACAAGGGTCTCAAGGCTGCTATATCACATATAGATGTTGGGATGTCAAAATACAGGGTGAATCCTATCCCAATAGCTTGCTGATTTGACCAGGAAGTCAGGCAGGTGAATACAGTTTGTATTTACTAAGTTATAAAAACTTAACATTTTTTTGTGTGTATTAAAAATACATCAAAGATGATCTCATAGAGTGATTGAATTAACAGAACTTGAATTTAATTTTACAAAAATCTGTTACTTGTTTCTTTTTAACAGGTAATTATTCTTGGGGCATCTACCCAGAACTGAACTCTGACACTCCAGTAGAAAACGGTCTGCTTCCCAATTCTGTTTATTCTGAGTCTCCACCTGCTGATGGAAAGATGAAAGTAACTGTAGTACAAATAACAATGGCTCTGGGAAGCCTAAAGAATATTTTCACTCCTCTCCTGTTCCGGGGACTCCTGTCTTTCCTCACGTGGTGGATTGCTGCTTGCCTTTTTTCTACAAGCCTTTTTGGGCTCTTCTATCACCAGTATCTGACTGTGGCCTGAACAAGTCAACTGACAGAGCAAGCATGAAGTCAAATGCTAGATACAAACCTGGGTACCCAAGAGGAGTTGAAGAGAAAAGAAAACTATGTATGTGAAGAGAAAACATATCATAATTATTTTTAAACACTTCCTTGGTGTTCTCAGGGTGAATAATCTTGGAATGTTTAAAATTGCAACTGGGTTTGTTATTTTTGTTACCCAAATGGTAGGTAACTAATTGAGTTGTAGTCCTGGGACTGACTGACATTATTGTGTTGTAGATGGTGGTAAGCACGCTGAAAAGATGCGATCTCTGAGTATCTTGGTTTCCATAAATAACAAGCCAAACTCAAAACTTTGTGTTTTAAGCATCAACGGTCACTGACTGAACTGCATTCAAAGGGTACTGGACATAGTGATGGTGGCTGCCTATTGATTAAGTCTTGAAACTGAGCCATACAGTGAAAGGAGAGAGAGGGGATTTAAAAAAAATAATCTGTTGGATAGCTGTTGATCACTTTTCTCCTTGGAAATGAAAAAATCCAACAGGACAAAAGAGATACTGTATATTACAGTAAGGAAAGTTGTATAAAATACAAATTTAATAGGAATAGATGTATATACCTGACAGGTATTGCTGCCTACATATTTTGCAGGAGTGCTTGTGCAGTAAGAAGAGAGTTATAACAAATATATTATTTCAGTCCCTGCAGTCATTTTATAGTAATGGCCATCTGTATCGGTGCTAGTATTGATCCACAGATTGCATCTGGGTCTTTTAAATTTCTTCTTTTGAGGTAGTAGATAAATTCCATTGAATTTACAAAAGAATAGAAAATAATTAGTGACATCAGTCAAACCTTTTAAAACAAAACAGTTTTATCCTGCTCACTGACAGTGTATGTGTATGTGTAATGTACATATAAATATATATTATATATTAAATATATAATATATATTAAGTAATGAAATATGGAATCTTTATTTTAAATTCCTGAATGTATCTTACAGGGCTGTAGGAAAGGGGTATTTGTGTATCTAGTAATTTCAAGATTCCCTTTGGAAGTGAAACTTTTAAATTTTTCTTTTTTTTTTTTTTGGAGTTCAGTTGAAAGGGCTATTTGTTTTTTGTGCCTCTTTAGAGGTACTTTGCTATACTAAAGAACTTATATTGTCTTGAAGAGAAGATTAACAGTTTAAGTAGATCTTAAAATTTCTGTTCTGTCAAATTGTCTTTTGCCAGTTTAATCTGTGCTAACTTGACCATATAATGATTAATTAATAATTAACATATCTTGGCTTCAGAAATAGATTTTCTGTATAATAAAACAGCTATGTAATAAGAAAAAGAGTAAAGTATTAACTTTACAATTTTTGCTTAACTGGAGAGATAGATTCCAATCATAAAATTATTGACAGTCTTTCAGATGTTTTGTGTATTTGCAAAACAGGAATGGGGATTTATATGCAGTAGCTTTTTTAAACAGTTAATATTACACTTGCAGAGTTCAGTGGGTTTTTAACTAGTACTAGCTGTTTTTTTGTTACTGTTCTTTTTCTCTTGAATTTATGTACAGCTTTGGCATATAATAAGCATTTATAAACGGAAAAATATTTAATATGTAGCAAACCTACCATATGGGAAAACAAACTCAATGAATGCAGAAAATCAAGATTTTAAGCTGGTGATAAACTGTCTTACTGTGTTGAAAGCCTCTTAAGTTACTAGTTTATTAAGTTGCATTTATTGGGGAAAGATTTGTGTACACAAGCCTACTGCATGCTTTTGGAATGTCTGAGAACACCTTGCATGATGCTACTGGTTTCATTGCAGTATTTCAGTGTGACTGGGACTGCAAGCCTTGTTTTCACACCAGCTTTTTGTAACTAACAGGGACAAAGGCTTAACTGTGAATTGGCCTAAAGAATAATATTTGACCTCATAGTTTCAAATCTCAAAGCATTCCTAGGAAGTAGGTTTCAGATGAATAATTGAATGACAAAATTTGACAGGTCCAACAATACTGGACCCGCTTTTGTATTAGTTCAAGATATATCATTACTACAAGATACATCATTACTAATAGAATTAATAAGGCCAGCATTTAGGTTAGAGTTAGGTGTTTGATGCTAATCTTTTGTTCAGAAAAACAAAACAATGCAAACCAGTTTGATTCTGATAGTGAACCTGCTTGATGAAGCTCAATATATACGAGATATAACCCGTTGCAATCTGAATGAGTAAATTTTGGATACTTGAGAATACTTCAAAATAATGTTAAACAGTTTCTGTTGACATAGTCATTCTGAAAGCTCATAAGCAGCTATATAATAATGCATTCAGCTAAGGTAATAACTGGATCTTGTAGCTGAACTTCACAGAACATTTGCTAAGAGCTCATGCTGCCTTACTATTCAGATATCACACTAATCATGGTGAAAAACAGGCACCTGGGGTTACAATCATGAAGATCAGTGCTTGTAGCCATTGTGCTTTTCCATTGTTCTACAGACCATTGTTCTGCACAATTAATGGTTGACCTGGTCAGCAGTCTGATCTGAGTGGATCTGTTTATTCCTGACATGATCCAGACGGCTTATGAAAAACTAAAATATGGCAATAAAAGCCTTTGAAACACATGACAGTGAAACCAGAGGGACTGTATTGCTAAGATTGTGAGCAGTGCTTCCTACAAATATGTGATACGCTCAAAAATGTCTTTTGAAGTAAAGTAGCAACCCTAATACTCCTGACTTCCACGTATATTGTGTAAGGGTCAAAGGAATATCTGCTCACTTCCTTAGCAAGCTCCTTTGAAACAGCAGCTGGTTAATGCTTTTTTGTTGTTGTTTGTTTCATGAAGACCTTTATCACCACCTGGCGACGAGGGGAAAGCATCTTGCAGAAATGGAAAAGGAAGTAAAACATGACTGAAAGGTTGGTGGGCATTATTCAGGATTGTTAAACATTTTGTCTTGATTTTTGCCCACTACTTAACAAAAAAAAATTTTTAGAATGGTTTGGGTTGGAATGGATCTGGAGTGGACCACTTTCCACTGGATCAGGTTGCACCAAACCCTGTCAAACATGGCGTTGAACACTCCAGAGACAGGTAGCCACAGCTTCTCTGGGTAACCTTATGCAGTGCCTCACCACCTTCACAGGCAAGAGTCTCCACCTAAAACCTAATCTAAATCTCCCCTCTTGTAGTTTAGAACTGTTTCCCCTTGTCCTATCACTCTCTGCCTATGCAAAGAGTCATTCTCCTTCTTTTTTTATAAGCCCTTTTTTTAATTAATGGAAGGCCACAGTGAGATCTCCCTTATTTCTGAGTGATTTTAGAACAAATTATTCCTTTGGCAAAGAATCCATGTTTGTTTCTTTTAAAATTAATATCTTCCTTCCTCTCTTAGTGATGTGACTTCCTTTGACAATCTATAGCATTTCCCTATGTTTCCTATTCAGAACCAATTAGTCTAAATTAGTTCAAGATTGTTTTTTTGATGTCTGTTTAGTTGATATTTATCTATTTTTGAAGGATTAGTTGCTTTAAATAGTTCAAATAATTTTGAATTCCATTTGAAACATGAACAAACTTGTTCATGCACTTTTATTATGTAGGTCCCTTTAGAGAAAGGGTTAAGAGAGCGATAAATCCAAATCTTCCAGCAAGCTCAGGAAGGTCCAAACATAACACTTGGGCTATTTCTGAGCTAAAAAAAGTTGATTATGAACAGGAGAATAGATTATAGAAAGCATATTCTTACACTCTGTAGGTGACATTCTCAGACTGCACTTGTCCTCTTTTGATTCCTTCTCAAGCTATAGGTTATGCCAGTTTTTGAGATTTTATTAGCTGTGCAGTCTCTTTTTCTTTCAGAATTCGCTTGCAAAAAGAATCAACAGATTAAATACTAGCTAGCATCAGTGCAAGAGAACATCCTTGTACAGAAGATACTTACAGAAAATTAATTTGTTTTGCAGTTGTTGTTCTCCTCATTTGGATCACAAATGCTGCAAGGTGTTTAAAAAGAGATATGTTCTTCCCTGCATTGTAAAGTCAAATTTGTCTAAGAAAAAAATGCTACCAAGACATCAACAACATTTAGGCAGCATAACCTCACTCTATGTAGTGGTTAGCAAATACAGAAATTTCAGCAAACTTCAAAGGAACAATTCAAATTGCTGTACTTCATTACAGTAACTATAGCTAAGTGATATAGGGGTATTGGATATATGATATAGGAATTTGAATACATCTGATCTTAAAGCTGTCGGAAGACTCTCTAAGGTAAAAAGCCTTATGTCTTTATTCTCAAATAGCTGTGCTTTCCACAGAGAGAATTTTGATCAATTTAAAAATACTTTTACACTTCATGCTTTTTCACATGATGCATTTTGCACTTGTATTTGTTCAACATAGCCCCTCCACACCTAGACTTAACCCCACAGTTAATTATGTCACTCTAAAGTTCCTACCTAGTTTTCACTAAGGTTTAAGAATTAAGTCTTATGTCTCCATTGAACAAGAATGAGGCCAAAGAAAACTCTGTTCTTTTGGAGAAGTCTGTTACAGCTGAGCAAAATACTAATGGAGGAAGGTGACAGCAGATTACTTGTATCCCAAATCAAATACTAAATGTGACTCTTTACCATTATAAGAAAGACTGTTATTTTTAGCATCTCCAGCCTAAATACCAAATGGTAAACCAAGAGCAATATTTTGACCTCACTGATACCTACTTAAAATGCATCTAGGCAACAGGTACTTATAAACCTGATGTCTGATCTCACTGAGCAGGCTGATGCAGATTGGTCTGTCTGTGCTTCAGAGTGATTTTTGTGCAACTCCGTCTTCAGGAGGACTGCCATGCTTTGTGACCTGTGCAGCACATGCAGTGAAGTGGATTGCATAGCTCATTTGCACTCCTGAGTACCAGACTGAAAGGTCTTCCAAGCCAACATGTCATTTCCAGGCTGCTTTTACTGCCATCTGTATATGTTGCACTCAGCTTTTTCCAGTCACTCACTCCTGGATTGCCAGGAGAATAATATTACACTGGATGTTGTTTTGCATGCCAGTGTGTATGTATTTTTATACCTTTGATTTCAGTGGTGTTTTTAATGGTAATTCTTTTAAATCCTAATACCATGGATCATATTTTCATTTTTTAAATTAATGTTGGTGCCTGCAACTAGAAGGCAAAAATTTCTACATTGTGTTTTTTTTAAACTTGATTTCAGACTGAAGTATTACCAGGTATGCAGTTTTATATCAAAGTCCAAAATCCACCTGTAAATTCCAGATTTTTTCCATGTGATTACACATCAGTTAAGAACCCTTAGAATTTGTACTTGGAGCATTTTTGCTCAATAGCATGCTATCCGTATGACTCTGCTGCCTATAAAATACACATCGCTAAAGAGCTCTGAATAGCTTTTTACAAACTCCTAAGTAGTAGGTCATTACTCTTTTATTGTGCTGTGACATATTTTTTAAAACCTGGCTTAAAATTCCTGTGCTTAAAATCAGCCTTATTCTGTCTTCCTCTGTTCATAGTAACTCTGCTTTCCCTATGTGTTCTAAGCTTCCAGAATTCATATTCACAATATTTTCAATAAAAACATAGGACAAAGAAAAAGGTGCCAAAAAGTGTATTTCATAACTACAGTTCTTACCCATGTCATGATGTGCCAGCGGTTTTTATTTTTCCCATCTTTTGTCATTCCTTTTTTCCATTATTAAGAGTATGTAAGGTTTTCTAGGAGGTGTACGCATGGAAAAATATTCTGTAATAGGAGTTACAGAAAGCTGTCTAATGTTTCAGTCTTCTCATTTATGTGAGCAAATATTTGCAAATGCAAAGCCTAATAATTTCAGCCTAAAATTTATCATAATGTAGACTTGTTACAAGTTGCACAGCGAACATCTTCCAAATTGTAGATACTTTACTTTAAATCTTCTACTTATCTTTTTGGGTCTGGGTACACCCAAATTCAGTGTTGTTCTTCTGTTAATAGTCTTTTTTTTTAATCTTTAAGCAAAAAGCACATAATACTTTCTACTCGAAAGCAAACCTAAGACAAAATTACTCCCCTCCCTTCATTTCAGTATTTGCCAAATGGGAAAGACTGATGTTATATATGTAAATTTTAGTTTCCTCTTACTGCTACAATACTGATAAAATATGATTTTTATAGTTACAGCTTTACAAGTACTGAGGCTGTCGTGCTTCAGAAGTGGTGTTTGCATTATGTTGATCTGGTGTCGCATTACCTGCTGTTTAAAAACAAATTTCCTCCTATGCTTTTAAAGGTTCACATCAGGAACTGTGATCAGAAGAGCACAGCACAAGTTGAAAAAGCTCTGTTTTGGGGAATTGTTTTGGTTATTCTCAGATTTTTTTAGTGATATGGATAGTACTGGGGTACAACTACTACAGCTAATAACCTCCAGTAATACTGCATTCTTTTTGTACACTGTTAAGTGCCTAATTGTGGGTGATTCTAGAGGCCTTTCAAATGGGGTTTGCTATGAAATAATTTTTTTCACACCGTTTTTGGCTTATGTAATGTCCATGTCTGGTTTTGTGTTATTACATATTGGAGACAAGTAAGATATTGAAGAAATGTTTTCTAGTCCTCTTACTTAAATGGTAATCCAACAACTTTGCCCATATATGACTGATAATTGGACACCCCTAATTTAAATTAACACCCCTCCCTCTGCCACATGCCACCTCTGCATTGTTTTTGTTATGATTGAGGGTGGGTATTTACAAGATTTGGAATGGCTTGACTTACTAAGTTTTTTAGTGATACCTGGGTGTTAATTATACCCAAGTTGTGCGGGCACATGGTTGACTTCAGCCAGGTAAGTCGTCCTGCTTGAGCTCAGAAAGGCAACAGTGAAGTTCACTGAATCCTTATTGATTTGGAGCAGAGAAGAGTACCGAATATGATATGACTGACTGACACCAAGCTCCAAGGACTGACTGACCTTGTAGAACTTTGTAGAATTCTGTTAGGGTACTTAATAGTGAAACCACCCTTGCTTTAGAACTGCTTGTCCACCTTCAGGAATGCAAGAGCTGAAGGCAGAATCTGCATGGTTCAGCATGGAAGTTTAAAAAGGGAGGAAACAACAGGCCCCTGCACCTGAGTTAATTATATATTCTGCATGTGATGTCCTTGTAAGTTGAGATGGTGTTGCTGATTCAAATCTGCTAAAGGAAGTCTTCTTCTGAGGAAGACTTGTCACAATAGGTTGAGCTTTTAGCTCTAAAAAGTGGCTATAGAGATCTGTACTGTATATAGTACTCTGGGAAAATCTGGTACAGTAAGCTGGTCAAATACTCAGAGTATTTGTAAGAACTTACATTTTTTACTGTAGAGCATTAAGAAGCTAGTTTTGCGTTGCTCAGGCAGCATTTTAATGTGAAAGTAATAAGATAAATCTCTTTAACAACAGTAAATTGCACAAAACTGAAGCTAGGTTATACTTTCTTATTCCCTATTCATTTTGTTGAATGTTAATAGTTTAACTCCACTTTTATAATGCACACATTATTAAAATGAAATTTATGTCTATTAGTTGCTCATGGTAATACCACAGCAAATCTAAGAGAAACTGTGATATATGCTGTTTTATCAAGTGGCCCCATCAACTTGCTTGCCTTTGTAAAGCATTAATCCAAGTTGGACATACAATGTCTACTGCAGTGACATAGTATTTTAACATCCATACATGTAGTCTGCATGCCTTGCACTTGTGCCCTGCAAAGGATAGACTGTTTTACAGAACTTTAGGTTTTGAAAAACCCTTCCATTATTTTACATAGTAGTTCCCGTATCCAAAATAGGACAACTTCTAAAGCCAAAGATCAATAAATTCTCATTGCCTACCAGTGTGATATTTTACCTACTTTTTTTAACTTGCAAAATAGTGTCTTATTCATGTGAACAGCAGTTTAACCATAAAGAGCCATTAGAGATTTCATATGAATGTTCTCATTTTTGTTACACTGTTTAAATTTTTGAACCATTTCTGGAGAAAGATTGGTGGCGGAAATTCTGTGTTTTACATTCAGAGGATTTGTCACCCTTCTTGACTGTCACCCTTCCTAGTAGGAAATCACTTTAAAAGGGGTTGTGTTTGCTTCTTATAAGAAGAAATGTGTTTAAAAGCATTACATGGTCTCTCCTATTTGTTTCATCCTAGCAGCACTAAGAAGGAGTTTACTTAATAACGTCTTGTATAAAATCTTGAGTTGGATTTTTGGAATATCAGATTTGGTTACATATGCATTTTCTTTGCATGTGTGCAACAAAATTGCTCAAATAGTTCCACAGCTCTAAAAAAAAAAATCTTGAGAAAACATCCTTCTTTAGCCTAAACCCAGAGTGGTACCGAACACCCCTTCAGCAGCAGCCATCAGTTGTGGTGCAAAGTGTGGCATGGTGCTAAGAGCCAGCTGACATTTGGCATGGGGATTTGAAAGTTTACAAGGCATTTGAGCTGTGGGACCCCCTCCTGAAAGTGTAATAAAGGTGAGGTTAAAGTGATCGTTAAGAGGAAAGAAAGGAACTATAGTGGGAGATGTGTTTATATCTCAGAAAGCAGCTTAACCTCCTGCATTCTTCATGCAGCCTGAAGCTACAGGCTGCCCTTAGAATCCACAATCCCCAGGACTTTGCAGTAGAATGGTTGAGACCAAAATACAACAGTGAATGCCTTGGCAGTATGCTTCTGGAATGAAAGCAAGCCTTGGATTTCAAGGATTGTATGAAATCTTGCTTTTGAATCCACCCAGTCCACACTGTGTAACTCAAAGGACTTAAAAGGTCTTCATCAGACTTCTGCTGTCTCATGCAAACATGCATGATTCAGTGCAGTTCCAATAGAGAGTGCTCCTTTTTTTTAAATGTTTATTTTAGCAGAGTATGTGCAGTGAGAGAGGAAAGCCTGGAAATATCCTCCAGCCAAGACGGCAAATATCTGGTGCCTTCCTGTGCCTGGTCTATGTAGGGCTGAGAAAATATTGAAGATGTTGCTAGTTTGATTTGGATTTTATGACAAATCTTCAAAGAATACGCAACACAATTTTTGTTGCTTGGCTCCTTAATAGGCTACTACCTATGAAATGGACCAGAAAATCACTCTTTTAGAGGAATATTCATGCTCTGTCTAAATCCATATTAAAAAAGAGAAAGTAATTTTCTTATACTAACTCTGGAGTTGAGATTAGAGTTTTGCTTGCCAGGGGGTGCAGCACTGATGAGTCTGAGGGAAGATCAGCTTTTCAGTTCATGAAATGGGAGCCCCTCCATGATACATCTCTCTTTAACGCAGATAGGAAAATACGTGCTGCATTACGAGCTTTACAAATTACTTCCAGTGGTTCTGGATAACCAATGCCTGTCACATTCCTCTCACCTGTCAAATTTTAAAGCAGCTTTTCAACAATTATAAAATTTGTATGATTTCCCAAAGTGGTCATTTCTGTAGATATATAGCGTATACTGTGTAGAATTTGTGCATTGTCAGAAACTGAAAGAATCCAGGCTCTTAGCTGGAGTTAGGTTGGTCTTCAAGCATCAGCAATGTCCATTTGCTTCCCATGCATTTGGCTTATATTGTGAGTAGGACAAACCTCCAAGTTCTGATCATATAAGCTGTTTTCTTCGAGAGAACATATGTTTTGGTATCAGCCTGACAAGAAAAGTAAAATATGAAAATCTGCAGCCCAAACATCTGTATCTTTTCCAGATTGCCATTTCCTTTCTTCATGGAGTGAGATTAAGCTGTTGTCTTTTCACAGACAGCATGAGCTCACAGAACTGGGAAAGGGGACATGGGGAGGGACATCAACTGAGCTGCATATCAAGGAATTTGGGCTGCAATTTACAAAATGAAAGCAGTTGTTCAGGACAGGGTTTTGTTTTCCACAGGAATGTATGATGTAGTTATCTGTCATTTCAATGCATGCTGCTAGACAGCTCTTCCATATGGGGAATGAGTGTCACATTAAAAAGCAAAAGGGGCAAGCTGGAGATGATATTGTGTAGTGCAGAACAAGCACTAATGCCGTAAAACTGCACAGTGAGGTGGTGTGCATTTTTTTTCATGTGAAAACCTGGGAAAGCTAGGGCACCAGGGACCAAGTATTAAACGACTATTTAATCCATTTTTATTCTTAGGATTGGAATTTTGGAACTTTTGGATTGGCACAGCTGTGGCTGGTTTGCTGTATTAAAGGCACAAATCTAATTTCTTTAACACAGACTATGCATAGTCATCTTTTTTATATTACATTTGTTTTAATGCTTTCAAAAGGTTTTAGTGGTAAAGGATTTTTAAATTTTGCTGGATCTAGTAAAAAGGTAATATAAATTAGAAAATAAATATAAATAAGGTAATATAAATGTTTTGCTCTGTCTAAAGACAATGATACCTTAAAAGGCAAACTTTCTATGAAAATTCATTTTCTACATGCTACTGAATTGAACTCCACTGAGCACAGGCTTTAGCTGAGGAGTGTTGTTTTCAGTGGAAAACCTCCAAAGGTGCCAGCAGTGTCCTCCCACAGACACAGTGGGCCAGCCAGCCAGGCACATGCTTTCCATTTCTCTTTGCATCCCATACCTTTGTCATCATCCCTCACAAAGGGGGACACCAGGCACAAATGCTCCTGCATGAATCTGTAATTACAGATTTACAGAACTATTACTCACCCTGTATATAACCATACAAAATAGTACTGTGTTCCTGGTCTTTTCATGCCACCTCTTACGCTACCTCCCATGATAATAACCTCTCAAATGCTAATTAGGTAGCCTTATTAATGCATATCACAATTAACTTTAGTTGTTGTTTCACAACAACTTTGCAGCTCTGATTCTTACCTGGATATTTCATAATTCTCAGCTTTTAGGCAGTACTAATTGCAAAACAATTGTTTCTTTCTTTTTTTTTTTTTTTGTATGTATATGTGTTTTCATTTTTATCAAATGTAGTAGTTAGCACTTGGTTGTGTTTCTTTTTAAAAAAATACTAATTTTGGACCATTTCTCCAATACATCAGTTACTTTATTCAAACTAATTTTAAATTGCGTCCATTAGACTGGTTTTTTTTCTACAGAAATATACTAGGATCTTTCACTCATAGAATAGTTTGGGCGAAAATGGCCCTTAAATGGTCATCTACTCCAGTCCCCAAGATTTTAAGGAAGACACTGGAATTTGTTGCATCACAGAAATGCACACGTGCATTATACGTAAATTTACTAGCTATTATTATCCATAATAGCTAGTGACTTTCCTCAAGCATTCCTGATAATATCTATACATCTTTTCTTAATATTCCCTAGTAGTTTTTTCTGTATCCTGGCCTGCCATTTTGAAAAACAAACGAGAATTCCAGCAGCTTATTTGTTTAATTTATGTGGGAAATGACAGCTATAAATTTTCCTTCTTATTTCTGCTGTCCCTTAAACATTCTCAGATTTCTTGATTTTTTCCCCATTTTCCTGTTGTAGATTTTTTTTATGTTTCTTCTTATTTGTGTGCTGTTGTTTGTCTGCTTTTTGGTTTCTTGGTTATGAAAGAAATCCAGCTTTCTTCTTGCTCTGAGTCTTTTTCTCCTTCCATGTTACTATTTCTCCTCTCCACTCTTATTTATCACCTCTTCTCACTCCCACTAGAAAAGACACTTTTCCTAGACATTTTAGAGAAAGAGCTGTTGCAGATTTAAAATACCTAAGTCACCCCACAGCAGGAATTTGCCATTTTGGGAAACTGTATAAAGTCCAGGTTTGTTGCCTTTTGTAAAAACCTCCAATCCATTGCAACTCCATAAGTTCCTGATGTTTGCATCAATACAAAACACAGTTATTCTAAACTCACAGAAAAAGGCTTTTTGTTACACAATTAATAGTTACGTTCAGTCATGCTTTACCATTATTCAGTCATTATTTTTACCAGATTTTGATTAACACAATGCTTTCTATCTGTGTTTTCTTAACTTGCTAATCAACACAAAAAACTTGTAGGTGTTTTCTCTCCATTGCACAGCTGCACCAAGGCAGGCAGCATTTGACAAGAACGCAGTACTTGTGATGCATATTAGAGATAAATGTGCCTGAAGTCAGCTGCTGATGCCTGCGATGCACAGTTATACTAAATAGAGCAGCTCTTCAGCAGGACAGGAAGAAGTACCCCGAAAGTTGGTTCATTTGCTTAAGTGGATTTAGTAGTATTTCCGCTTTTTAACAAACAAATTAGATTAGCATTAGTCTGAAATACTGAGAATTAAGTTTTGAAGTGGTCAGGATAAGCTGCTTAAATAAAATGTATTTCCTCAGTATTCCTCCTCCAATACATTTGGAGGAGGCAAACATCCTCCAAATGTATTTCCTCCTGCAGCATTCAGTTGCTACAATCCTGTTTTTACTTCTATCTTCTGTACCTTTTGATTCAACTACATAGAAGACTAAAGGTATGTGACACATAAATATATATGTCTCTGAGAAAATGACCATGTACAATATATATCTATATATATCGGTGTATATATATATACAGCATACTATATATATGTTGTATCTGAGAAAATAACAATGTACAAGTGCCTCATAGACCTAAAAAATAAAATTAGCTTTTAAACTGTGTTTTAAACTCTTTTAAAGTTACTTGACTATATTTCATGATTATGATGTCTCTTTGATCTGTCTGCCACCAGGTGAAAAAATTAAATGTAAGATGAGAAGGAAGGGGTGGAATCTGAATGCTGAAAAATGGCCACCAGTCTTTCATATGAAAAATTATCATTATGCAAATTACCTTTAAGAAATGTTAAAATAATGAAATCACTTTAATATTTTTCTACCAGATCATTCACTTAAAAAGGTTTTAAAATTAAGCTTCCTAAACAAGCAATATTGCAATGAATCTGAACTAGCAATGTAAATATTTTGTTTAGTGGGTAAACATCACACCATTATGTGGTTAGAAACATGGAGAGAGAGTTTTACACAGTGAAGTGTTCAAGCCAGTCGGCTTCAGAATGATCTCTTAAATGTGTGTGGACACTCTGGTCTTGTTTTGCTAAGACTTTTAAACTTGGGCATGTATCTAACTGGTCTTGTGTTGGTTAAGTAGAGGCACAATGATACTGGATTTAGATGTAGCAGTGTTTAACCCACTGCAAATCACATTCTTTGTTTTTCCCCCGTAAAAAGTCACCCTTCAGGTGAGGGCTGGGCATTGGCCCAAGGATGAGGAACAATCCAGGAAGCAGCAGGTTCCCCTCCTATACTCTGGACAGAGGTGGGTATGAGATCCATCACCACGTGAGAGTTCCTTCAGTTCTATTTCATGGAGCACATGTTGCTCCTTTTCACAGAACTGGTTTTGAACTCTTGAGGAATGTAATGTAGTTTACTTTTGCCAGCATTTTCTTTTTGTACGCAACCTTCTGCAAGATTCCTGTTCTGGTCTTCATTAATCCCATACTTTTTCTTACTCTTTGAGATAATTGGCATGTTCTTAACATGTATTTCACTGATAAATATGCATGCTTTACAGACTACCTATGTGGAAAGTTTTTAAGGGAATCTGGGTGCTGAAGCTGTTGGGAGTTTTAGTTCTCCTTTTGTTTTTTCTTCTTCTTAAGAAATTTCCCCCCATACCCGTTGCTAGGAGGCAGTAACTGGACACTTAATAGGAGACAAATGAAATTGTCAGCTCAGGGGAGGGGTGCAGCTGGCTACTCTCTTTCCACCTGGAGTTTGCCACGTAGAGCAGCGGTACCGCGAGATTTGGGCCGGTACAAGACGAGGCTGGGGCAGCAGCTCTCTCTCGGCCTCGGAGGAGCACAGCGTGAGCTGCTGCTCGGAGCGGCTGCCGCCGGGCCCGGCCTCTTCTGCTGGGGTTAGCCTGTGCTCGTGAGAGCCCCAACTGAACTGGGACCTTATTAACACCCACCCCACTAAAAAAGGGACTTTCACCATCCGGCTCGGGTGCCCAGGAGCTTGAGCCCGGCAGCTGGGCCGCCCCCGCCCCTTCTTCGGCACCGCTCCGAGCTCTCACTGCTTTGCAGCCTGGCACCCGTCCCGTGGTTCCAGCTACAGCTGCGGAGCTTCTAACACATCTCGTCCACCACCCTGGGATTTTTGCTCTTTCCTGCTGTTCCAGCTTGCTGCTTTCAGGGTCCTGCTGGGGCACCGGGATCGACTACCCTGGGCTGGGGCTTGTAAAGCCTTTCTCCATTCCTCCCATCCCGGTCACATCCGCCATCACCCCCGGCTCCCCGAGCTGCTCCGGAGCGCCCCCTGCAGCCGCGGGGGAATCATCGCGCCCGCCCCGCCCACAGGGAGCCACCAGCGCCCCTGCCGGCTGTGACTGGAACTGCACCGCAGGGAAAGTGCCCCGAGCGGCGGTGCTGTGTGTCTGCTGCTGTTTGTTGTTGCTGTCACTGATGTTTATTTGCCTTGTTATTCACATCAGTAAAGAACTGTTATTCCTATTCTCACATCTCTGCCTAAAAACCCATTAATTTCAAAATTATAATCATTTGGAGGGAAGGGGTTTACATTTTCTATTCTAAGGGAGGGACCAGCCTTCCTTAATAGACACCTCTCTTTCAAACCAAGGCAGATGCTCACTTAGTCCCTGCTGAATCAAAAGGGATGGATTTTGATTTATTTGAAAAAGACATGAAACTTCAATTGAAGTTTCTGAAGTTTAGTGACCAGTTTATTGTATTGTTTGATTCAAAATATATTTCAGAAATTCGTGTGCAATATATGATTTTAAACTCACTTGTAAAAACCAAGAGAAAGCACATTTAAAATTGATTAGAGCTGCATGAAGCTGTTCCCTGGCGATTTGCATTCTGGGGTGTATGCCCTCACAGCTACCTCACTTGTTGCTGGTTTACTCATTTATTTTGCAGCTAGCTCACCTTGTTCATTTGTGCCTACTTAGTTTTTGTGATTAACTTAGTTGGCCACGGCAGAGAAGGGGAGGGAAGAAAGATGAAAAAGGGGGGAATAAAAGGGGGGAGGGGGAACAAGAAAAAAGAAAAAAGTTGTTTCTTCCAGTTGTATCAATGCACTAACTTTTCTCCCTTGTAGCTTTCTCTGTTCTTTCACATCTTTTAAGCATGGGATTGCTCATACACCGTCCTGTGCTGCTGCATGATAATCAGCTTCAGCAGATGTCTCTCTTCAGGCCTCTTCTTGGGGTAGAGACAGGAAGATTTTTGCAACCATAATGTGAGCAGAAAATAATTTTCTTGGGAAGATAAGTTTATACTACATCAGTGAGCATCATGAGAGGAAGTGATGTTTTATTTTAAAAAATCAAAATCCAAAGGACCATTGTCTTCAAGGAATTAGACATTTTGTGAATTGAATTAAATTAATAGTTGTGGTGAAACCTGTATTTTCTGATTATTTTGATTTTTTTTTTTTTTTACAAAGCAGAAGTTGAATTATCCCTTCTCATCCTTATTTAAATAGGAGTTTGGGATATTTTTGTAATTGATTTCTTAATTGATTTTGGAGAAATTTTCCTGCCTTTTGAGTTATTCTGAAATTTTTCCTCCCACACACCAATATTATTTTGTTTTAGTCAATAAACTGAGATAACCTTTATTCACACATTTTCCTAGTTAAGAATGTCTGATCTAGACAATTCAATGCTGCTCTCTGCTGTGTGGTGTGAGTAATAGAAAAAAAGTTGTAAGCTTAACATATTTGCTAATATATTTTCAGTTCCCAGCACAACATTTTCAGTTCCCAGCACAACTGTCCATCTACTCCTGACCACAAAACACTTTCAGTACTAAAGGAAAATCTCTGAAGATTGTCCAGCCTTTTCATGGACATGAAATTAGTTTCCTATTCAAAGTGATCTTAGGAATTGTAGGGAAACTGTCTCATTGTGTGATGGTGTGGTTTGGTTAGTTTGAGTGTAAATCATGACTTCCCTCAAATTTTTATCTCATTTTGAAAAGCAACATGAGAATAGTTTGTTTTGCTTAGCAATTTTAGTTGTCCATTCTAGACAGGCAGGAATGCCTCAAAGTTGTAATATAGATGTTCTGCCGTGATATAACTAGCATTCATATATCCTATCAATAGTGTATTTTCTAGTCCATATTAAACACAATAAAGTAAAATTTCCTAACAAATTTACACAGGGTTTATTGCAAAAAACTTGATTTTATTTTCAGCACTATGCATTTGGAATGATCTTTGCCATTTTTTCCATGGGTTGCTTTTAACTTCTGAAATCCAACATCTTTGCAGCTGTACTTCAAACTGTATTTTGTCTTCTGAATGAGTACAAATCCAAGGTCATAAACAGAATCAGGAATCAGAGTGTTTCAGGTTGCAAGGGATCACTGGTGGGATTATCTGGTCCTATTTCCCTAACCTCATGTTTGCCTGTTTGAAGATGTGTATTTTTCTCATGGGCTGATTGCCTGGAAGCAATTGACAGCAATTTGCTTCTTTCAAACTTGATGGGAACATTCACACAAGGGAAAAAGAAAAAAAAAAGTATAAACAGTATTCACGTAAAATTTGTATTAGTATTCATTCAGGTCCATCCATAATAATGAGTATTGAGACTTTCCTGTTTAGAGCAACTATATTAAGATCCCCACTCAAAGTGCTTTCAGACCCCTACATGAAAGGGTGAGAGATTTGGCATTTGGAAGGCAACAAAGGCTTATTATACTTTACTGTAGTCTGTGAAGTTTACCCACCGTTCAGTCAACAGGTGCCCACCTTGTGCCCTGGCTGCCCCCAGTAACACTGGGAATTTGCTTTCCAGCATGGAAACACAACATGGTGTTACAGAGAGCAAGTCCTGGTGAGGGAAGGAAGAAGTGATGTCACAACAGGTGAGAATTCATGTGATGTGGCATAACAAAAAAGATCTGTACTGGAACTGGTGTCAGAAAAACTGAAGCAATGTAAGATTCAATGCAGGTACTTTTTCCCTCAGATTCATGCTGTCTCTCTGCTGAGGATGGTGGGCAGATGCATTCTTTGCAAAATCCTGTTCTGGCTGAGCCAGGTTCTCTCTTAGAGCATATTCCAACAAGTCAGAGTAATTAATCTTCTTTAGAGCTACTTTGGAACTTCCAACAACATGATTTTACAGGTTATACAAGGGATCTTCTTCCATCACTTTTTCTCTCTTCCATCAAAATTATTTTTTATTGTTTGTCTTCTTTAGGTTGACCAGGTCACTCCACATCATCAGGTGTATTCCTCATCCTTTCATAGCTTTAACTTTTCATCATACTCTCCTTTGTGAGAATTTAGGACCATCATTGCCATTTGGGGTACCTCTGCCTGCTCCAGAAATGTTTCCCCCACACCTTGTTCCTCACTTTGCTGCCATTGCTAGCATCTTTGGGCACTAATGCAAGTCACTCCTCTGCAGGTTATTACCTGGTCTTGACCCTTGATCCCTTCCAATATATGTATGTGTAGGGTTGTGTATATAACAGAGAAAAACAGAAAAATTACCTCTTGATGTAGCGCTCTTTCTTATCATCTACTACCCACCTCTTCCCTCTGAACACAGAGAACTGCCACCTCCTATATCTATAACTTGTTTTTAGACTTCTCTTCCCTGAAAAAAAACACCTTCTGAAAGCTGCTGAGCTGTTGCCTCAGAAGTAGAATTTGATTGATAGATGGTTCATTCTCCCACTATGCTCTTCATCAGTGCTATATGCAACTTGTGATGGTGATGCCCAGAGGATGTGTATGTGTCTCCCTGCGTGAGTATCAAGCCCATCAACTTCTGAGATAATTTAATTAGCTCCATTCATTTAGTTTTGATTCTGAGTGCACAGCTGGTGTTATGGCTGTAGCAGACAGCTGCCTTGCTCTTCCTTTAAAGTTCTCTTTGCAGCTTAAGCCTATCTTAGCTGATCTGCCTGGGTGCTCTAAGTGTTTTGTTAACAAAGAATGACAAAAATAAATACAGGAAGAGGGAAAACAGGTGAGAAGTGGGGCTTTGCCATCTTTGTTGCTATCGTAGAATGATCTGGGTTGGAAAGAATCTTAAACTTCATCTCATTCCACACCCCTGCCATGGGAGCAGGTGGCTCCAAGCCCAGTCCAACCTAGGCTTGGTCTTTCAGCAGTGGGGCATCCATAGCTTCTCTGGTACTGTGCCAGTCCTCACCCCTCACAGCAAAGAATGAAGTTGTTATGAAATAGTACTAAAAAATTGTTCCAGAAACATTGTGCTGCATCTAGAACATGTCATTGCATCATTGTTAACAGCTAGCTTCATGTGCATTGCTTTGAGATTTACAGCTCAGAGAAAACCTTTGATAAATCATTCCCAGCACAGACAACCATCTTTTCAGGACAAAGATCTCAGAAGTGTAAGAATGAATAACCTACTCACAGCAAAATGTTCTAAGGCAAAAATTAATTTTAATTAATTAATTAATTATAATTTAAGTGTTTTAAATGGTTTTTGAATAATTTTTCTTGTATTTTCATTTTCAGTGATGAGTGAATATACTGTGAGACCTCTGGGTAAGGGAGTAGATCGACATGGCCAACCTGGTCCCAAACAGGGAATTTATCACTGAAATGTAAAATAATTGGCTGATTCAGAATTTTTGTTTTCTTTTTAATTACTCCTATGTCACGCCAAAAAGGAACCGAAAATACCAGTGCTTGGAGCCAAATTTTCAGTTTGCTGAGATCCTTTTCAGCCATTACATTGTATATGCTTTATACTCCAAATGATCCACATTGAACAAGTTCACATTATGAGAAAGATAGGAGCCTTTGGCTGCAAGAGTAAATATATACCTAAAGGTGAAGGTAGTCCATTTGTGCTGCCAGTTTCTCTTGGAATTGACTGGAAAATGCAGTGGCAATATCTCCTTTTTTCCCCTTAATTGAAATATATTTAATTAGGCATAATTAAGTGAACCTAATTACTAAACTGAAAATGTTTTTGTATCTGACTGACCAAAGTTGAGAGATTACTAAGAGCCTTATACTTCCGTACCCTTAATCAGCTGCTTAACCAAATAATTTTAAACATGTCTGATTTATCAAAGCAAAAAATTTTTTATTTAGAATTGTATCATTTCAGTACTTTGCGGATTTATAGGTTTACATGATAAACAACTTCTTATAGACTATAAGTGAGCTCTGCAAAATGTGAACAAAATAAAAATAATTAGAAAAACAGATTTTAAAAAATTAGAGGAGGAGTTGAGCTTTCCATTTCCTGTGGCTGTAGGTATACTTTGTTGCTGGCTGCTGGGCTAACCCCAGCTGTGATGTTACTTAGCTGATTTGAACGTTTGATATTGTTTATAAATGGTTTTGGTTGTAATTTTTTTAGGCTGTGTCATGTTCATGGTACATCACAGGGGACTACCAAGGGGCTACAGCCCCCTGGCATGCAGAAGTGGCTGAGAGCTTTCATCACCTCTGGTCTGTGGATTAAGAGTTTCAGTGCCCACATTGTCAGTCCTGTATCTTTTCTGGGAATTTTTTCCGCATTTGCCAAACGACAGTTAACCTGTAATAAATGGTTCTGCATATGTAAGAAGAGCCTCTTGGAAAAAAAATAACATAATGATAAGCAGTCAATATTTTAACAAGAGGATCCTACAATATTTCTTTTTTATCCCATTTGACCTGTAAGAAGGAAAAACATGTTGGCTCTTCAAGAAGGTGTGGATTTGCAAACATAAAGGTTTGTTTTACATTGTTGTTGTTGTTGTTGATGATGATGATGATGATGGTGATGATTATAATCATAATAAATAATAGCAGCTCATGTGTAGAAAGTAAGAAGCCCATTAGAACTAAGTGAACTTGCTACAAAGGTTCCCATAGCTTCCAGTATGAAACGCTCCAATCCCAGTGACCAAATCAAGAGTGGAGGTAAGGTGCCCGCAATTACTCCAGAAGTAAAACGCATCCTTTGGAGTCTTTTTCTCACTTAATGCTTGTGCATTGCTTGCTGGAGGGAGTAAGTGGATGACCAGTGAAGCTGGGCTGCGGGGCGAGCCCTGAGTGACTTTTTTGGGGGGCCTCCTGCCCTGGCACCCCACCTCCAGCCTCTGCACAGTGATGACATGCTGCCTGGTACTGGCCCTTCAGGAGCGGCTGTCACTCCACAGCACATGCTGCCAAGAACCCAACATACTCCAGCATCTAGATCATCAATGAAATAATAGTTTCCTTCAGTTGTATAGAAATAAGACTAAAAAAAAAAGAACTGCTCACCTGGTAAAATAGTGCAATTTTACTAGTGCGTTGATTTTTTCAGTTTTTTTCAGCAAAGCAGTGAAGGCTGTGTGGCATTTGACTGTGTTTAATTAAGCTGGTCTTTTTTCTCTCATTTCTGCCAATCAACATAAAATATAGAAAAAATCTTCCCCTACAAAACCAAACAGGTTCCTGTGTCAGGGAGGTGCACAGCTCTGTGGCAAAGCCGCTCAACCCAAACCCTGTCAAGTCTTACTCGTTTTGGGCCACAGACCATATTCCTGAGAAGGATGGATGTGAAGTTCTATTGCTAGAGTACAGAGAGGGAGCATCCACAGCAGCCTCTCTAGACCATCACCTCACAGAAATTTTCAAAACTTACAGAGATTTCTGCAGGTAAATTTTGCAGCTTCTAGACTAGTTATAAGTAGCACAAAGCAGATGCTTTGTAAAGAAAAAAAAGTAATGAAAAAATAAAGAAACTGATCTTCAATATTTTTATAAAGCTTTTTGTCACCACTTCCCGTTCAGCATAATCTCCCAAGGGCTACAAAGGGCAGAGTGCCAGCCACATAACCCAAGATCCCCTTGCTGAAGTGGGAGGTAAGTCATGGGTTGAATGAAACTCCTCTTGATGGAGAGTTTTCCTGAAATCATAAAATTGCTGTAGGAGTTTCAGTAATAATTTTGGTGTTTCATCTGTCCTGGTTTAGGGCAAATGTTAGGAGTAAACCTCTGTGGGGGGAGGGTCTCCTCTAGAAAAGCCGGTTCCAACCACCCCTCCCCCAAACAGATTCGGGAAAAAATTCCTTAGAGAAAAGTGGAAAAAAACTATTTATTTAACAAATAGAATATTCACAAGCACAGAAAATTTGGATAATATGAAACAATGAAACCTCTCCTTCCTCTGAAGAGATGGTAGATCCAGAGTTCGTCTGTGGGTGTAGCTGTGTCAGTCTCAGTCCCTCCAGAGGCTGGGGCCGATTGCCCGGCCCGGCTGCAGAGTCGGGGGCCCCCGGGGGAGATTGTCCTGGTGTCTTGGACCACAGAGATGCTGACCAGTGCCAGGAGGAAGAAAAAAAAACAAACCAGCAAAAGAAAGAAAGTCTCTCCCTGGAAAAGCCGAGAGATCTCCGAGAGCACTTCCTGTCTGGTAAGTGTTACAGGGCCAATCTGGCAATAATTACTGAATTATTTGTCATCACCTGGTTTTTTTCACACATCAGTTTGATACTTCCTCACTTACTTTTTGCTATGATGATCAGAGCATGAGAATAATTCCTCCATGTCACAATGCTTTTCTGTATTTTCCAATATTTCTGATTTGGTCTTTACAAGCATTTTGGAGTCCAATACAATGTGGAGTTGATTTTTCTCTCTCTGTTTTCAGAGTAAAAACTATTTAACATGGTCTCTTTGATAAAAGTATTCATTTCCATGCTAAGTTATTTTTGCTATTAAATAATAATTGTATTAACATCTTTAAATGGCAAATGCAAGTAATGTTTTGCTACTACTATAAAATTCATCTACATGCACAGAAGATGAAATAATGGAAAAGAATTAGTTTAATAAAGTGTGTGAACGAGTGTTCAAGAAAAAGAAAAGAAATGTGGGAATTCATTATTTTCATGCATCTTGGGAGGATTTTTTCTTCATTAGTAGTAAGTATAAAGCTAACTTTATCTTACAAACATGGAGCAAATTTTTTAGAGTCATAGTGAAATAAGTTGTAATGATATTTTGCCTTAACTGTGGCAAAAGAAATGTCACTTTGTTCTGAAGGAAAAGAAGAGGTAACTAATGTATCAGTCTTCTCTTCAACTGCTCCATAAAATCCTCAGACTCCCCTCTTAATCCTGTTATCCTCAAATATCTTTAGTGATTTCAAGATTCAAATATTTGAGCAGAATGGCAAAGATGCAGGAAGGCCATAAAAGTGTCTTGTTTTAATAATTCTGTTTGTCAGGATCACCCAGACAATGTATACAACACGTGTCCTGCTTGTGTGCCCTCACTGCCAGCAGTGTCACAAAATGACAGGGTTTGTCCTCCATGGTTTCATAAAGCTTAGTCATAATTCATCTCATGGAGATGATGTACAGACTAGAAGGTTACTGTTTTACCTTAAAGCGGTAAGGCAAGCTGTTAAAAATGATTGTTTGAGTTAGGATCCATTTTCAGGGGCCATGTCTTACTGAGATTTTGTTGAGCTTTGAGAATTTGTCTTGAGCTCCTGGAAGGAGAAAGCAAGGCTTGAGCTAGATTTTAGTGATTTTGAGAAGTGTTCATGTGCTGAGACCTTTCTGTCACAGTTTTCAGAGATGCATAAACTCTAAAAGATAGGTGAAAAATTATTAGAAATTAAAAGAAAAATAAATCTGAGTGAGGAAGGAAACTACGTTCCATCTTCACAAGGAGATAACTATTTTTAAACAGCCAGCCTGTGGGTTAGGAGAGATAGTATGACTATAATGTAGTATTAATGTATAACTATAATGTAGTATTGACACAATTCAGCTACTATTTGACTTGTGGACTTGCTGTCATTGGCTTTTTTTAACAAGCAAATGAGATAACTATCAGAACGTGGCTCTACAAAAAAAAAAAAAAGAAAAAAAAGAAAAAAAAGAAGAAGAACAACAAAATAACAAAAAAACCCTACTGAACAAATTAGATGTCTCAAAGTACCCTTTCACAATGTATTTTTTGAGACTTGAATGATGTTCAGAGATACATTCCTTCTGACATGGAAGTCATTGCCTGAATGAAGATGCTTGGGTTTCTGGGTACGTATTTTTTGTATATGCTCATCACAATCTTCCCAATAATTCTTGAAGTTCTTTTGGGCAGGGATTCAGCAATATTTGATACTAGATATTATATTATCACATTTTCAGCAATGAACAATTTTTCTCAGAAAAATGTGAAAGGATGAAAGCAGAACCTTTTACAATACTCATATCTTATGGGAATGTTCCCATTCATCATTAAGGCCATCACCATGGTATTGAACCATGTTTAAGTTTCTGTAGTCCTGTGAATGCTTCTATCAAGCATTGGGTTAATTGGGGTTTTGTTTTGTTTTGTTTTCTCCATGATTCCTATAACATAATCCATCCAGGTGAAATTTCTGGGATTATCTTCACATTTCTCCTCTAAGTTTATTTTTGTTTGATTTTTACTTGCTATATTCTGTTCAAGTTCACTTGTGGTTTTCTTCATCCTTTTTCCCCTCGTCCAAATATTTCCACATAGTAATGATATTTTTGAAGGGCAAAATGTCTCTTTAGAGGCCTTAATACATTCTTCCTCCTGGAAGCCAAATGTTTCACAAGGTATGTGATGTAAACCAGCAGAAATGGTGAAATACCTGAAGTGTTTCTGTATTACATATGCACAGCAGATCTTCTGGAAGCCTCCTTATGACAAGCTTGGCACTCCATGTTGCTCTGTATCAAGTAAGATCAGATTTCAGTGTTTTATAAAACTCAGTATCTCAGAGTCCTCAGATAACCATGAGAGTACCCAAACCAGAGAGAAATAACATCACAGCTTGTAAGAGAAGCCCCTTCTGAACATGAATTGACATTTCAGGTTTGGATTTGTAGAAATAAACATGATGCTAAGGAATTCTAATCCATTACTTCTAAGCGGCACTTAAGTAGAGCAACCTTTTTTTTTTCCGTCCTTTTTTGTTTTTCCCCCCCACAATGCCACAGCAGTGAAATAGTGAAAGTCAAGGCCTATGTGTAGCCAAACCAAGCAAGGAAAATCCCAGAACTAGGCTAACTCAGCAGTACCTGACCAAACTGCCAGATGCGCTGAGAAAATATTATTGTTATCAGGAGTTAAATGCAGAGGCTCCTTTAGTTTGTATAAAATTTTCTGTGCTGTTTGAAACGGTACTCAGAGAAAAAGTAGACTGGTTTTCAATTTTAATGTTTAAACGCGACTCTTGTTTGCTTTGTTAAATGTGAGCAAGCATTCGGAGGGAATAACATTTAAAAGCAAGAACTTTCCTCTATTTAGTATGAATTCAAGAACAGGGATATCAATGCCTACAGTTTTATCTTTTTAGCATTAAAAATCTCAGCAGTTATCAAAACACAGGTCACTTTATGTTATCATGTAAATGGACAACGTTATTGCATCCTGATCCAACAGGATAAAAGTGGAAGTGATGTTCTGGTTCTGTTACACTGCAAGCTGTTCAAGGTCTGATATCAAAACAGAGCAAAACCAGCAAGACTCACACATGGTTTTGTGTTTGTGGCTCCTTTCAACTGCTGTCTTTATTCTGCTATGACTGAAGTGAGTGCTTATGGGAGACAGCTGCAGTTTGCTCACCATTACCCACCTTCTCAAGCAGAACCTCTGCCTTGCCTCAACAGGAGTCTTTCCTAAAATCCCCTTCTCCTGTAGCAGGCCTGGTTCCAAGACCTCACTGTTGCCCACTTTATTCCTCTTTGAGTACTCTCTGTCATGATGGGTGGTGCCAAGGTCTCTGCCCCTCCAGTGGGGTGATGCCAATTGTTTCGGATTAGTGGGCAGTGATATTTGCTCAGAAGAGTTAGGGATGTATATCCTCATGGCGACAATCTTTTATCCCCATCATGGCAGCTCCATCGGCTCTTTCTCCTTTTCAGCCATCTGCGGCACAGCTGGGAAGAGACAGTTCTCATTATGCTTTTGTCTCTGCTCCACTCGTAGATTGAGACAAGAAGTGATTACAGCTGGAAAGAAAAAAATAGATGAAGCAGCCAAGTCCTCAGGAGGTCCTGAGGAATATCAAAGTGAAGAAGAACACCAGAGAGTGCTGCTACTCTGGTGATGAAAACAGAAGTTTTTTTGCAGCTCCCATTATTCCTGACTCTCTTTGTTTCTGTGTGTAGAGGGTCTTCTAACATCGCTGTGCTCTATCACCTTTTCTCCTTTCACCCTATCTTCTCTCTGACCAGACCCTCCATTTCTTCTGTTTTATCTACTCAGATATTTCTAATCTGAAAAAGCTCATTTCCACCTTTGGCATCCTGCTTAAAATCCCCATCTCCATACCCAGATCTCTCTGATTTTTCTTGAGGTTTTATTAGAAGAAGGACTGGCAGCATATGAAAGACACCCTCACTCCCTTGTCTCTCTCTATTTGTTTGCTGCACTTTCTGATGTCAATCCCTGCTGTCAATCCCCTGAAACTCGGGGATTTCTAAAGCCCCTCCAGTTCAGAATCCATATATTTTCCTCTTTCCCCACCCATTCCTGTTGGATTTCTTCTTCCCCTGTCTCCTACTGATCCCATTTCTAGAGTCATCTCCATGCTGCCCTTGGCATTCAGAAAGCCTGCCATCCTACATCTCCTAAATGATTATAAAAGCTCATTTGTCCACAATCACACTGACTCCCTCCCTTGTATTATCCCCAACATCCATGATCCCATTGCTTAATCTCAACATCCCAAATTCTTCCTTCCTCCCTGTCACCTCTTTAGTACCTGGGCTGAATGTTACATATTTCTTCCCTGACAAAAACTCTCTTATAATTTTTTTCCCCTTATGAAGAATAGATTATATTTTGGTTAGTTTTACAGTTTTGAAGCAAAATGTGATGTGGAAAAGTAGCATCAACTTGTCCACTGTATATAGTATTTCTTCTCATGAACTTTGTTGATGTCACTTTTTGGGAGATTTCCACTATTTAATTTTTAATACTTTGTCATCATTTATGCCTTGAACTTGACTGCAAAAAGCTGTGTAAAAATGGATATTTCTGCTTTTTACTGTAACTGTGGAAAGGACTGTGAGTCCAACCCCTCTCTATCTTTTTCACAATCTTTGTTGGTCAAATATGAGATTTTAAATCAGAGATTTATATAAGAGATTTCCTACACTTGTTTTTCTGCACTTGAAAGTGCTCTTCACAGATACAGCATAGTGACCTTCCAACTGTGTTCAAGTGCACTCAAAGTTGTGCCATTAGGATGAGGTTTCCACCACAGGTTTCGTGACTGTTTTCTCCTGATCTGAGTGATATTTGTCTGAGACGGTTTCAAAACTCTGTACCTGTTAGTACTGAGGCTTTATGCTGCAGATGTGGAGCAGGGAGATCACAGAAGCCAAAGGGTAAAGGTTTGTAATTCAGCATTTGCCACTTTTGAACTCCAGGGAGGGTTGCTAGCTCAGGAAAAGAGATTTCAAAAATTTAAAGCCCAAATAAAAACAGCCTGAGGCACTGAAATGACGGGCTTTTGGGTAGCTGATGAGTTTTCACATTTACTTTTTACGAAAACTAGATTAATATATCCATGGTTTGTGAACTGCCTTCATTTCTTACAATAACCGAGAAGTCCAAAGTTAGGAACTGCAAAGAATAAAACTAGAAATTATGTAAGAGCAGCCTATTTCCTCCTTGGTTTTGTTTTTGTTTCTGTTTTTGTTTTTGTTTTAATGTTGTGTTTAATTTTTCTCACGTATTTTTTCCTAGAGTGGGATGGGAGGGGAAAACATCATTTGGTATATAGTTAAAATAAGGATCTAGTTGTTTAGTTTTATCTGTGCAACTAAATTAATTCTCATTTTAAATCACTGGATCTGTGCTTTCACAGCTCATAACATGAGCAGAGTCCTTCACATATTACTGCTTTTTAGTCACTGTTGGGCCATCTGTATCTCAGTATCTTCTATTCTTTTTAAAAAGATAAAGTCACCACAGAACAGCTGTACTGTGCATCTTTGTATATTTTTTCTCCCTACACGTTCTAGTGCTGTGCTTTGGTGTGGTTTGCTGTGGTTTGGTTTGGGTTTGGGTTGGTTTGGTTTGGGTTTGGGTTGGTTTGATTTGGGGTTGGGTTGGTTTGGGGTTGGTTTGGGGTTGGGTTGGGTTGGGTTGGGTTGGGTTTTTTTAAGCCTGTTTCACAGGATCTGATACACAGCAAGGCTGTGGTGCTAACCTACGCAAGGGGATTGAAAATCTTCAGGAACTGATGAATAGCATTATGAAGACATTTTCCAGCTGATATGAAAGAGGAAGTTCCCTGCACACCTGGTAAAGTCAGTTAGATGTGGAAAGTATACAGTCTCTTCCATGTAGGGCACGCA
Organism: Petroica traversi; assembly: GCA_025920805.1. Lineage (NCBI taxonomy): Eukaryota > Metazoa > Chordata > Aves > Passeriformes > Petroicidae > Petroica > Petroica traversi. Next base: position 721,279 of record JAHLSL010013569.1, on the reverse strand, counting down.
TGCTGAGTGAATATGACACGTTCCAATAATCAAAATGCTATAATTGTTTCCACCAGAAGGGCTGTATTTGGGATATTTTTGAGCAGACGCATCTTGTATGTTGTTGCTAGGTAAATTCACAGTTCACTTTTGCAGGGAGAAAACTGTTGAGGGTTTAGAATTTCAAGGCAAACTCAGTCGCTGGTCTCAACTGAAAACGTCCATTTTAAACTTTCTAGTAGTCTGGGTGAGATGCAGCGTCTGTTTACTCCTTATGGACCTTACTTAAGCCAAAAGACTAAGCTTACTCTTAATCATGCATTATTGGCTGATATTGTAGATTTCTTTGCTGACAAGATTTATCTGGCCACTGCTCTTACAGCTATTGGAAGCTTGCAGTAGGAGGTCAAATATGAATCACAGAATCGCAGAATGGTTTGGGTTGGAAGGGATCTTAAAGACCATCTAGTTCAAATCCCCCTGCCATAGGCACCTCCAACTGGACTAGGTTGCTCAGGTCACCATCCAGTCTGGCCTGGAATATTTCCAGGGATTGTTCTGCTTAGTTTGGAGGGGAACCTCTGGTGTAACATGCAGACAGGCACTGGGTAATGTGAGTGGACAGAACATTTCTTAATGCACAAATCTTTCTGATCCCCCTAGCCTCAGTTTTCCGTGATGCTCAGTCTTCTTCAGCAGTGGTCTCAGTCTTCTTCAGCAGTGGTGTAGCCATAGGTCCATTTTGTCTGTGATATAATCCATGGAAAGCCCTTTCACTGTCCTTGTGAGGGAAGGCTAGCAGGTACCTCTGCCTACCTTCTCACTGTCCAGACATCAAATTTTGTCTTAGTACAGCAGGACCACAATGCATAAACTTGAGAAAATTATCTTATCTTGGAAGACAGCATCCAAGGAAAGGCTACCTTTTTAAGGGGGTTCCCACCACTCCCCATCCCCACACCTGTTTATCATGGAAGACCCACTATTAATCTCATAGAAAGGCGTGGGCGGCATCAATCATACAACTTGCATGGTATCTGACTGTAAACTTTGACATTTCCTATAAATAGGAGAATTATGACACTAACAATCTTGATAATAAAGCTCCAGACACAACACTAGTAAGATGAGAGCCTCTAATAAACCTTTCAGATTATTTCCATCATGAAAGGGTGACTTATTTCACCCCTAAGTTTACTGGGGCTGTCAGGAGCTTCTGAAAGGCCAGCTAATGGGCTGAGAGTAGCAGCTGCCCCTTGGCTTTGGGATGCAGAGCTGGGACAGAAGTTTCTGGTGTGCAGAAGCTGCAAGCATCCTCCCATACACAGGCACCCCAGAGAGCTGTACCACCTCTGCACCCTGTAAGTCACAACTAGGAGTAAATCACTGTCACTGAGATGAAAGGCTCCTTTCCTCTGGTCTCTCCACTATAAAATTACCTCAATGCCACATTGCATTTTATGCCAAAACCTATTTTGTTTTTCAAATTTGAGAAAGATGTAAGTACGTTATCTTGCTCCTGCATTCCATGTAGTGGAGGTAACCTAACAACTCCTACTGCTCTGTGAGATACAGTAGCACGCAATCCTTGTGCACATTCATTCTAATAACCCGGTGGTGAAACATTCTACTTGCAGGTGGCTTAGCCAAACTCATGGTTTTTATCTCCCTCTAATTTCAGTAATGATAAAGCTCCCTCCATCCCTCCCCATTTATGCCAAAATGGGATAAAGCTCCCACCCTCAGCACATCCATGGGAAAAAAAAAAAAAAAAGAAAAAGAAGAAAAATTAAAAATGACCATAAATTGTTTTAATCTATTTCTTTTGCACAGCCCTCATTCTCCAATAGCTTTCAGTGTTCACTGGAGATGAATAACTGAAGCTACTTGCATGGGATTTGTAGCCTGCAGCACGTTTTGAACTTGTAACGATTGGATACACAAGGATATGTTAAAAAGCATATTTTCATACCATGCAAAATTTTACAGGCCCTTTCTTGCTTGCTTCATGGAGTCATAGAATCATAGAATGTTTGGGGTTTGAAGGGTTGCAAGTTATCATTACTAAATAATCACAGGTTATTTAGTTCCAGACCCCTGCCATAGACAGAATTCAGTCGAACTTAATATTTTTTTAAACTGAAACTGGCCTAATTTCATTCATTTAAAAGTTAAATTAAATATTTTGTCCCAGTTTGTTTTATATTGTTTTGCTCTTCCCATTATCCCAAGGTCCCCCTCCCCTTGTTTTTATTTTTTTTTCCCAGAGAAATGAGTGGAAAACACAGAAAATAATTCTGAAGTCAAAAAAATACCACACTGAGGTCATTGTTTGGTGAAACATCTGAAGTTTCAGTGAATTTGTCTAGCACTTTTGGAGCTGGAAATGCTCCTTTGAACGTCTGTGTTGTATTTATTTTTACTGAAAAAGAAAGTTGTTTTGGTTTGACTATAGAGTTTTTAATTGCAGATATGTCTTCCTATATGTCAATATTCTACAAAAGAGAAAATGTTTTCTTTTATAATGGCAAACCTGTCTTTTTAGGTTCACAACAGAATTATGATATTTGATTCATTGCCATTCAAAGTCAATCTAAGTTTGCTAGTATAGAGGTAAAATACAGCTGACCCGTATTTGTTATTTAGTTTGTTCTAACAGACCTCCAGTCTTCGTACATCGTGATAGTATAATACAATGATTTTTTAAAGCATAGGAATTCTTCTCATATAAGAATGGATAATCTTTCTATTCTTCTTATACCTGCAACTATGTTGCAGACAAATGAATTCTTTAAATAAAATATTTTAATACTTTTTTTCTGGAGTTATACAGAGAAGAATACATCCCACTTGAATCATGGACACCTTTTGTTTAAGAGAAGCTTAGCTTTGGAAAACTGAACAATAGGTTGTGTGATGAAATTGCCCCATGAATCTGAAATTTAGATGACAATTATCATCTCCACTGAAAATGTAAGATATCTACTTTCCAGAAGCATCTGCTATCCCACCAATAACAAATTTGTAGTCATTCTCTGAGGAATCATTTCTAGATAATATAATGATCTACATCCAAGGTCCAGTGCCTGGGATATGGGCAGGAAGGAAGCTAGTCTGACGTAGCATTCAGATATGAATCTGGTAGATTGCATAAACCATTTTGTTAGTCAAGTGAGAAGTTTCAAAAAGACAGTTTAAAGCTCAAATGGGGACACACACAGGCAGAAAGAGACTATTTTTAAATTGTCCGGGAGAAACTTGCAGCCTGGTCTGGCAGTCTTTTGAAGCCTGTGTGAGAATATGTTGCTCACACTTGTGGGTTTGGATCAGAACCTTATTAGAGAGTAGCTTTCAAGTATTTTCAGACTCAATAACATACCATAGGAAGGACCATAGGAGGTTCTTACACTCAAATACTTTTCAGCAGGCAAGGGACAGGTGTTAGTGCTATTTCAAGGACTGCAGCACTGTGCATCAGCTCTCCCAGAACTGGGAGGCACAAACATCACAGCCCTGTGACAACTTTAAGCAATTACACTCCTAGAGTGCCAGAAAGTCAAAGTCCTAATATTAAAATACCAGGCTGCTCTCATGCCTGCTGCTTAATAACTGAGATGGTTCTCTTGCAGCAATAAAAATACCTTCCAGATCAAGACTATGAATAGGACTCTGCCCTAAATACAGCCTGAAAAGGCTATGAAATCAGCTGTCCCTCCTTGCAGAAGGAAGGTTTGAGTGTCTTCAGAAGAGAATTCCTCTCCAGTTTGCACAAACGAATACACTTACTGCATGTGAAAAGTTACAATCACATTGACCTCCAAGGGTACTTACCTTGTGATCTGAGAGGGCATAGAGATCTTAAATAAGGATCTGCCATAGGAAGTCATGGTGAACTTCTAAGGAGAACTTTCACAGGAGTTCTTACAGGCTCAAGATGCTTTTGGGAGTCCTCCTTTTTAATGCATACTGTGACAGCAGACTTACAGATTTATTCAGAGAGAATCTTGATGCTCCACCAAAGAATTTAAAAAGGACAAGCAAACTTCAGCTTTTACTAATGATAAAAAGTGTCAAAGGTCATTATATATTGAGTTGTATGTCATTTGAATACTTCCCTGTCTAGAAGCAATGAGATACAGATTAATGTTTCTAACACTGGTTAAAAATCTTAGCACAGGAAGATTTTGAAAAGCAGCTGCAGAGAGAGAAATAGAGGAAGGACTTTAAGGAAAGTGCTTTGTGAGAAAGAAAAGAATCACAGTTCTGGGGTGAGTGTGCAATAATGAACTATCTCCACAATTCAGGTATAGAGTTAAGTGTGTCTACTTGAAAAATACACTTCAGTTGATAGAGACACCCCTTATGCAAGACATATCAATGGTTACAGAGGAGATAAATTCCTCAACAACTATGTAGCTAAAGCAAAGCGATTACACATACTTCCTTTACTCTGAAAATATCACAAGAGTTTTTGGTTGCTTGACATAGAATCACAGAGTTATAGAATATCCTGACCTCGAAGGGACTTACAAGGATCATTTAAGTCCATTCTCCTGGCCCTGCACAGGACAACCCCGTTGGAATCTCATCATGCACCTGACAGCAGAACCTATCAAGTTACACTCATTGATCTGTTTAACTAATCAATGGAGGAGCAACTCTTTGAAAGCTAATGTCACTTGTCATAAGAATACAAAACCTTTTGTTTCATCATTTATATACAATAGGGGATTTCTCAGAAGTTAAAACCTTACTGAGCTGTAATTGTGTTCATCTGTGTCTAAGTAGAGTTATAAATTTGGTTGTGACTTTTTGAGGGAGTGCCTCTTTTCTTGGGGACTGCAAACAGTGCAAACACCTTCAGTGAAGAATACCTTTTTCTGCAACATAATTGAATTAGCAATTGTTCAGAAGAAAACTTGTGGCTACCAAAACATCAAAATCGGACTGATCCTGACACATTTCTGTAAATGATAGACAGTACAAAATTGTTGGCTTGACATATTTCTGTCACTGACCTACAAATTTATCTTGCTAATGCCATTGTAACCATTTTATAAATGGCAAAAAAAAGTATCTTGTAGAAAATAATGAGTTAGTGCCATGATAAGATAGCCAGCAGGTAAGAAAAACAGGATATTCTGAACAGCATAATTCTAAACAGCTGTTTATTGAAGATTGTAGGATTGGACATGTATTTCATTTAACAATATGATTAAATGGAATTACAAAGTGGAATATCATGCACTGGCAGTGCAGGAACACCTGTGAGATGCCACATAACTCACATGCCATCATTGTAAAAGAAGAGGACAGCTTATTTGCAAGGGCTGAGCTGAGAAGGCCTATCCGGTGCCAGCTTTTGGCTTTGTGCTTCTTCTCTTTGGGGCTCACATAGACTGAGGTCCTGGGTAGACACTGTCTGTTCTTAATATGACAATAATTGAAAAAATAATACTTAGCTGTTCCTATTATTCACGGCAGTGTCCTGGGTTGGCCATATTTTTTTTTTTGAATCCCCAATCGTCCCTCCTGCTTATGCTGGATATTAAGCTCTACAGCTTTTAAGTTAGGCCCAGAGAGACAGAGAGAGTGAAAGCAGAGAAAAAAACATGGGCCGTTTGTCTGCAAGAGTTACACCTTACTCCCCTGGAAAATCCTTGAGAGACTGTGTTCCAGCAGGACAGGGATATCTCATTCACTCTCTGTCTGGGTGCTCGGGAAAGCTCACAGCGGCCGGTTTCCTTGGATCTTTCTCAGCTTTTTGCAGGGAGAGAATTTCTTTCTTTTGCTGGTTTTTTTTCCCCCTCTTGGGACTGGTCAGCATTGCGTGGGCCCAAGACACCAGGACAACCCCTGGGGGTCCCCCTCACCCCGATTTCTACAGCCGGGCCTGGCAACCGGCCCTCCAGCTGGAGAACTGAATCGGACCCAGACAGACTCTGAATCTACCGTCTCTTCAGAGGAAGGAGAGGTTTCATTGTTTTCATATTATCCAAATATTCTATGCTTGTGAATATTCTATTTGTTAAATAAATCGTTTTTTCCACTTTTCTCTAAGGAAATTTTTCCCAAACCTGTTTGGGGGAGGGGTGGTTGGAATCAGCTTTTTCTGGAGGAGACCCCCCCCCCAGAGGTTTCCTCCTAAAATTTTGCCCTAAACCAGGACAGGCAGTTTATGAGTGCAATTTCTTAAGCTTCTTTACTTAAAAATTGTTACCTGAAAACTCTGAGGGTTGTCAATCTCCATGTTTCTATTCTCTGAACATCTATCACAAAGAGTAGACATACCCAAGCCAGCTTTGAGTAGGTTTTCCTTGTAAATTATTCTGTCGAGTGCTTTACATTATCCATTGCTACTTTCAATGTGTGCCATAACATGTCACTCTGCTACAAAACCACTTTGTATTCTTTGTCTACAAAAAAAAACCCCATATGAACACTTTCCAGTTAACTCTGTATTATCAGAGCTCAGGATCAACTAATCACTCTGTGTTGTGCCTAACAGCTCTCAATCTTTACTCTCTTTTCTTCAGACAAGCTTGATGTGCTTCTCTGAGCAATTAACTCAAATTTCTATGTGATTCCTTCATACATGATTTAGAAGGGATTTTTATCTTGCATTTGTAGAGACAGGTGGCAATATGCAGGTATTAGAGAGTATGTTGTACTTCCAGAAGACTCTCTGGAAAGTTAATGAAGGAAACCACGTCCCATTTTCTGGTCACCTCTGGCAGTTTTACATATAAGTGCAATAAGCTGGCATGACGACATGGAGACTCTTGTGACGGAAGCACATAAATATCTAGATTTGCTTAGTATAGGAAGATGAGGAGAAAATAGTTTATTAAAGATGCAAGTCTAAGAATAATCCAATGAGAGAAAAAAATTTACATTTTCAGAATCTCAGGAAATGAAGCTGGGTATTTAGGTCATGCCTAAAACAGAATGGGTAAAATAAGTGGAGTTTCCAACTGTTTATCAGGGCAAGTATGGCTTCTGTGACCAAGAACACAATCTTATGGAAAGGTCCTCCATTTATGGACTTAGTTTTGGTTACTTTCATGTTCACAAAGCACATGGAATTGTTCAGAAATCTGGACCTGAGTGCTAGTCTAATAGTCCCAAAGATCTGAGCTTAATTTTGGTAATACAGATTTTATGTAAGCTTGAAATCTTTGTGAATGAAAGAAAGGCTGAGGGTAGTAATTTGTTAATACAGCCCTTTTTGCTAACAAATATTTCTAGATCTATTGGCATCATTTCACCCACAACAGTGCTATTGGCAAAATATGTTTTGGCTGCAATATACTTCACAATGATTCATTCAAATTCCATCAAACAGTTATTATGTCAGAATAGATATTTTAAATATTTCCTTGTTTTCAATTGTGCTCATTTTTCAAAATAGCTTTAATTATCATCATTTCTCAAAACAATATCTATGCAAAGTAAAGAAGTCTTAAAAATTATATGAATTCTATTAAATTGTTCTTGTCATTTTATTCACACTAGTCCTTAAACAGACTTATATTAATAGCCTTTTACAAATAAGTTAAGTGGAAACTGTTTGCTTGATTCAGAAATAGGATGGCAAAATCCCCAGTTATTTACTTTCATAGCAAACTAGTAAAACATTGCATTTAAAAAAAACCCATCCTTAGAAAACTTATCAAGCAGCAGAACCTAACCTACCATATCCAAGTCTTTTTCTTTCCAAGGATTTATTTGTTCCATTTCATTTTTGGTGAAAGCTGCCTTGGAAGACAATTGGCTGTTGACAGCAGATGGAAGATTCTGGTTTGATTGGGAAGCTAGGCTTTACTGAAAACATACACAGATTAAAAATTTCTGATGAGGATTCTTTGGACAAATTAACATCAACATGTGATATCATGATCTCTAATAGATAATAACAAGGTAGGGAGTTTTAAGCATTTTTAGTAAAAGAAATTGCTCTGGTCATAGCAAATGCTCACTTTGATCTGTATATTTCCTCTTAATAACAATAATTTTCTGCTGTCTGTGGTATTATCTCTTGTGTGCCTGAGTGCTTCTGTGAGAATGTGTACCCACTGATCTGAAAATATTCTCCCTCCTGTTGTCGCTCCCTGATGTATGTATGTATTCATGTATGTATGTGTGTATGTATGCATGTAAACACACATATAAATATCTGCAATACATGTACAGAATCCAAATAAAAATAAAGTAATGGAATTCTTGTCTCCTGAGACAACCAGGATTTAAATAGAGCTTAAGTATAAAACAGTCTTGCAAAACTGTCATGATTTTACCATCCAAAACACAATTATTGCTCATCACCCTTGTCAGAATGATGATGATGAACCCTCATCATCTACGATCTAGAAGAGAAATGGTGGGGAAGCATGAGCTATTTCACATATTTTTCTAAAGAAATAAATGCACCCTAAAGCAAATGGAAATAATTGTGGAATAATTGATATAACTATATCAACATAAATATGGTTGATGAAGATTTTATTCTGTAAATACAAAGGAGATCCAAATCTCTGAAAAGCATATGCCTTACATTTAATATGTTGAATGTATACAGTTGATGCTTTCCAAATACAGACCCCTAAATGTACAGAGAACAAAGCTTAGTCAAGGTTCATTCTAAGGTCATATGCTCAATGCAATCATCAATCCCAACAACCTCTCAGTAACCTCCACATACTTCCTGACAAGATCTGGGATCCTTTGTGTCCAGATTAGAGCACACAACAGTTAATTCGTTTTAAATAGAGAATTAAACAGTCTTGTAAAGTGCTATATGAGGGTCATGAAATGGTTCTCGAGGTGCATTGATGAGGGCTGTTTGAAATTCCTTCTCCAAATCTTGCTACAGGAAAGTGAAAGAGCAGAATGGTGGAAGAAAGTAATTGCAAACTCTTCATAGTGAAAAATCATGAAAGAAAATGTGTTGACTGAGCAGTAAAAGGATAAATCCTTAGACAGTTCTATTTCTAGAGACACCATTGCTCTGTCCCACTGTCAGGAGGCCATGTAGAACTGGCACTGCAGAAAGCATGCTGCTTGCTGGAGGCTGGAAGGAGCAATGGAGGATTTGGAATCTGGGAAGGCAGGCAGGCAGGAAGGAAGGCAGGAAGGAAGGCAGGAAGACAGGCAGGCAGGAAGGAAGGAGCTATAACAATCAGCTGAATATGTCCTCCACACAAGTATTGCAAACAGGCTGATAGCCCTGGTGATAGAGGAACACAATTTGGGGTTTTGGTAGTTTTTTGGAAGCTGCATGTTCCAGGAGCAGTGGTGTTCAGAAGCTGGAGAATAGGCAGTGGTTGAGTGGGGAGGGTACGAATGATGGGAAAGGCAGGAGCCCAGCAGAGAACATGAATGGGACTTTAATTCAGATGAAGGGATCTTCATCATGGACTCTAAACCAAAGATGACTATTCTGGAAGAGGATGTGCTTTCCTCTTCAAGGCTACAGTACATCATCCTGCACAAAAGCCCAGGTATGTCTATCTCCCTCAAGACTAATAAATTTTAATAATAATTTTATCTTTCCATTCTTGATCAGTGAAGTCATTCCAGACAGCTGCTTCCAGAGAAGCTGGCCTACTGACCTACTGATAGATACCTTATCACTTAAAAAAAAAAAAAAAAAAAAAAAAAGAGAATAGATTCAAATCTGAAATGCTTCATTTCAGCAAGATGAGATTTACAACTACTGAAATACTAACCTTGGAAATCATGACTTATGAATGATAATGGAAACCCTTACAAGACCCCTTCAAAATTATTACTATAGAATAAAAAATACTTTCAATCTGTTTTTCTATCAAGTGACAGCAAAGGCCTGATTCCCATACCTTGAAAAAGGGCAGTGGAATATTAGCAGAAGTCAGATGAAACAAAAATAAGTCTGTCCTTGTTTGAGAGACAGATGTCTGCTAGGGAAGGCAGAAATGTAAAATGTAAAACCCTTTCCCTCTAAATTTTTATAAATTTGAAATCAAGGGCTCTCTGGCAGAGATATGAGGATAGGAATAAAAATTCTTTACTAACACATAAAACAAAACTAAAAAAATAACAAAAGAAAACCCTAAGGCATAAAACCACAAACAGAAGCAGACACCCAGCTCCAGCTTGCTCGGCCTCAGGCACTTTCCCCTTGGTGCAGTTCCAGTCACAGCCGGCAGGGGCGCTGGTGGCTCCCTGTGGGCGGGGCGGGTGCGAAGATTCCCCCGCGGCTGCAGGAGGCGCTCCGGCGCGAGCCCAGGCGATGCGAGGTGATGGCAGCTGAGTTCAGGGCAGGGAGGAGTGGAGGAGAGGCTTTGCTTCACAAGCCCTTGGGGCAGCAGTGTCACTGTTCCCAGAAACAGTGAGAATGGGACAGCAGGGTGTCCTGGTAGGTGGGGGCTGCAAGGCTTCAAGGAGATGGGACAGCAGAAGGTCCCAGCAGTTGGGGCGGGCTGTGAGGTTGCAATGAGCTGGGACTGCAGAAAAGTCCCAGCAGGCAGGGGCTTGAGGCTACAACGTAGCAAAGTCTCACAGCGAGAAGTGGGGCAGGATACACAGGGAAGGACCTGGCAGTTCCTCAGTAGTGGGGGGTGAAAACTCACAGCAGAGGGGAGAGCAGGTCCGTGTTGGCGGTGCCGGTGGTGCATCCCAGCTCTGCCCAGTGTACTCCAAGATCACCCAGAGAGTGAGAGGACAACAGCTGTCCTGTCTTGCCTTTTTACCAGCCCCAAATCTCTCGTTATCTCTGCCCCCTGAGAAGAAGCTTTCCTCTCCCTGGCGTGGCTACCTTCTTTTGCTTTCTTAAGTACCCAACCATTAGTTCCTTAGCAACTTATGGGAGAAAAAATTCCTTAAGAAAAACAAAGGGGAGAAATCCAAACCCCAGCAAAGACAAATGCTGATACTAGGTGACAAGCAAGGCTCTGATGATGTGATGGTGATGTGATTCAGTGAAGCATCAAAAGGTTTTCATGTTTATTCACAGTTCTCTCTTACCTAGATGTTGGGTTTTCTTGGGAGATTTTGGTGCAGTTAGATCACTGTGAAAATTAGATTTCTTGGTTTCAGTACTCCACCTCTTGTAGATTATGGAAACATGAAGCAGAGCACAAAGAGTAGAAACAAAATCTTTTAAGTGATCTTAATTTAATAAACATAGTTTACTGTAGCAGTGGTTCAAGCCCAGAGAGTTTCTTTCCCCCTGAAGAATCTGTGGAGACCTGGAGAATGAAGCCCCCCTGGGGTAGGGTTGAAAGTGGTTTGCCCTGGAGGAGGGGTCGAGCTCCCCCTGTCCCTCCGTTCACAATGATGTTTCGGATCTCCCTCTTTCCTCCCTTCCTCCTTCCCAATTGGTCCCTGGCCCTTTGTCCCTCCCCGGTTCCTCCCCCGTGCCGTTCCAAGATTGGTTGTAACCCTCAGAATAAAAGCCTGGTGCCTTGGCTAGGTCGGGGTCTCTCGCCCCTGTGCTCAAGACTGGCCACCGTGTGACGGCGTGCCTGATTTAGGGTCCGGGCAAGGGAACACTCTCTCTGCAGCACTGCGGCTTTTGGGACAGCGTGGCTGCCATCCTAGGGAGGCGCGGCTCCCAGCAAGGGGAGAAGGTCCTCGACTGTAGTGGACGTAAATATTCAATGAAGCTCACAGACGATGCTGCCGAGCTGCTGACCATCCCTGGTGGTCAGCTGGTCCAGCCCACGATACCGGCTACAGTTTACCTTTTTACACGAAATAATTTTTGGCTGTGTTCAAATCAGTCCTTGCAGTATTGTGAGAATAAGAAGTATTTTATTATTCACCTGCATGGTCTTTCAATATTAACCATTCTTTCTGTTCTAATATTTTTGGGGAAAAACAAAGCAACTTTTGAAGATTACTAATAACAGTACATCAAATATTTCCAGGGATGAAGGATCTAGAGTGACCAAAAGATTCCCTCATTCCTCTTCAGGGTCTTGCAGCACAGTGGAAAGAGTTGGGATCAGCATGGGTAGCAAATAACATCTCTGCTCTGCCATTTCAAGCAATGAATCAGCACAGAAAGGGAAAGGTTTATGACACATATTGGACAGGGATAATTGGGAAGCCAGGAGAAGACTGGGGCTCGATCTGATGATCTAAAGGTCTTTTCCCACTTACGGTTCTATAATCAAGACAGGGTCAGAAATTGAAAAGGCAGAGAAGTTGATGACAGCTGGCCTGAAATTCCTAGGAGTTTTTTACATTGTCAGAAGTAAGTTTGTGCTGTCCATGCAAGAGGTACTGTTGGTAAGGCCTGCCCAAACCTGGAATGCTTCTTGGACTGTAGTAGCCGTGGCACAACAGAAACTTACTGAGGGGTTGGTTCAGAGGTAGATAAAATCTTGGTTGCTGAGAGCATTAATTTTGTCCTGTTGAAAGAGTTCAACACCTGGGAAAACACACATACAAAAGATAATACCAAATTCTTCTGAACTGTTAATATTGGTGTGAACTATGCTACCTGAAGAAACAATTCTTATATATTATATACATTTTGCAACGATTTATTGTTTACTGTTAACTTGCTCTGCAGTGATATACAAGTAGCTTAAGACTATAAATAGAAATAAAAGCATCTTCTAGGTATTCTCATGGTTGTAATTTTACTTAGAAAAAAACCTAATTTTCTGATGACATAAACTGAAAGAGTTTATTAGAGGTGTTCAGTCATAGGGAAGCCAAGACAAAAGTGTAGCCTTATAACATACAGTAGGCAAGATATATTCATTAATTCATATATTAACAGCCTTAAGTGGGCCATCCATGATGACTAAACCATATATAAAGACTTAGGGTTCTCACAAAATGGTTTTCATTTCCAGAAAATGGGAATGCATACATAAAGATATATTTTGAGAAACAACACATATGCTATTAAATGTGTTTGTTTTACATCAGGTGCATAAACATACTTACCTATGCAGTTCTTGGAATTCAGAGAAAAGTCTGAATCATTCTTAGTCACAGTCAATTGTCCCATGTTCTCTTTGTTTATTCTTCTCCTTTTTTTTAGTTATGCTACAGCACGTTATCCAATAGTCTCCAAGACAGAGGTTATTAAATGGGAAAACAATATAAGGGAAAACAATTTTTAAGATGGTTAGATAATAAAATGCCTTAGCAAAACTACTGTCACACATTACTCAACATTTTCCTTACTCAGTATCTACTTCCAGTTTAAAGTCAATTGTGTTTTTCAGAGTGGAAGCAGTTTTTTGTTTCTGAACTTTTCCAGTTTCAACAACATAGGCAGGTCAGGAAAACACATTAATTTGCATAGACTTATAGCCAAGATGGATAGGGCCAATATTGGCCACCAAATGCCAAACTTATTTGCCAGTCTTTTGGAAAAAAAAAAGTATGAATGGTTTTCATCAGTGCTTCCAGTATACAATTTATTGGGTACTTCAGATTATCTTTTAGCATCTTAATTTCTCACATGTCAAAGACAACTGACTACTAGCCTAGTTACTTATATTTCCAGAGTGACTTAACAAAAGCAGCTTTCATTGTTGGTGTTTCATACCAGCCAGATATGCCTGGTTGGAAAAGTAGATTTATATTGAATCACCACTGAAAGTATCGTTAAGATGGTTTATGGAAAAGGTTTTCACATAATGACTGCATTTGGTAAAGCTGAAGACTGCTTTGTTTATTTTGTAGCTTTGAGATGTTCACAGGGCCTGGGGATGAACTCTATGTCTTCAGCCCCTCTTCTCTTGACATCTGATCCATTTAAAGAAAAAACGTCCTAAAATTTATTTCCTACATTGTTCCTGTCCTTCTGTAAGGAGTAGTGAGCTACAGAAAACAAACCTACAAGGAAATTCAGTGATTCACTCAGAGATTTGTCACATATAATTTGTTACTTTTATATGAAATATTTTTTTAATAACCTCTAGCAAAGTCCAAGGCTAGGTCATGTGAACTGCAGTTCACCTAGTGATAGACCTAGTGATAGACCTAGTGAAGTCTGTTGTCTTCAGCAGACACTTGCGGCTCTTAGAAATTTCCATCAAGCCTACAATACTTTTCAGTATTTGTCAAAAAAATAAACATGATATTAAATCCATAGTTAGGAAAATAAAATTACCATCCCACAGCTCTCCTGGAAAGATCTCAAAGGACTTGTAGTTATTAGTCTAGACAGAAAGGCAAGTCATGACTTTATTCTGAATAAACAAATGCTTACTTTAATTGGCAGAAAAAAAATTAGCTAAGCCCATTATCAATTAATGAAGGCAATGAATGCCTGAGAATGGGCAGCATATGATTGTTGGACAAGTGACAAATATTGGAGATTAGATGGAGAAATTAAGACTTGAAAAATACCTAGTTGTTTATGTGAGTGACTAGCTCTGTATTCGCGCATTCTTTCATATGAGCCTATAAATAAGCAGAAAAGTTTGTTTTTCTGATATTTTGCTCTGTCCTCATGTTGTGTCACTTTTAGCTGCTTAATGCAGAAAATGGTCACTTACATAGTCAAAGGAAAGAACTGCAAAAGAGTAAAAACAATTGTGTGTAAAAGCAGTTCAATGCCTCCTTTCAAATCTTTAAGAAATGAGAACAGCTCCTCATTGTCGAGAATGAAAGATTATTGTTCTGGAAAAGCCAGAGCCATTAAGCTAATTACACATTTGCATTGATTTGCTGAAAACCAAATGAAGTCAAATTAATACAAGACAGATGTAAACCAGTTTGAATCTGTGCACATAGGGGTTTTTACCAGTTTAATTGATTTAAAATGAATTCTGAGCATAAACAAGACCACATTTCCATTCTTTTCCTTCAGATTTACAGACTGAAAATTAGGTAATCATTTCAACTTGGATTTTGATAACTCTACATAAGAATACAGCTGCACTGCTACGTAAGCACAAGTCTCCTAATAATTAATATACTGTATATCCTTTCAGAAAGGGATCTCTGATTCACATCTTTCTTTGTAGCCAAATCTCACATACAATGAATTGACTTAAAATCTGGTCCAAAGCCACCCTGGCTGGCAGAATCAAAATCATGGCATCATGATTGTAGGAGGATAATTCCTGAGTCCACACTAGTACATTGAAATATAAGTAGGCAATGTCATATGAACTCCAGAATAATGCTCAGGAAAATGGAGCCTGGCCATCAGCACAATAGGTTTCTCTTGTACAGAAAGGAGATCACATTCCCTGTGCCTCTTCTCTTTCCATGTCACTCATGCTCCATCCTCAAAAACTTCTTCTGTCTAATAGGCATTATTAGAAACTTACTGTCATGCTTGTTCCATGGTACTTATCAGAAGAGAAAGAAGGGAACCCTTCTTAGGTCATACAGAAATGAATAGTGTTATTTAAATTTCACATTGATATAGTGACAGGAGTGTAAAGTGATGGTGTATTTCTTTCTTGATTAAAAGTCTGCAATGGCATTGGCCTGAAATGCATGTTCAATATCAGACCTCTGCATAAGTACATGTGACTATAAGTGTCCCTCTAGATCTTTTATTGTCCACAATTTTTTTATACTCTAGCTGATTTCTTCAAGTTTTCAAACTGGCAGGGATAGGAGTTGAACAAATATCTCTTAGTATCCCACTTAGCAGTGTGACAGATTTGGTATCTGTAGTTATGAGCAGAGTTGGGGAGCCATTCCTCTGCTGCAACTAAAAATATTTCTGGCTAGGTGGACATTTTTCTCTATTTTCCATCAATATTCATGGGATCTCAAAATGTCAAGAAGTCTTTGGGCACTTCTGGAGGAAAGATGTGTTGGTCTTAATCTCTCTCAGTAGCTTCGTTTCTGCTTGTCTTCCCTCACTGACTTTCAGCTGGTGAGTTTTGACAGGGTAACAAGAGATGGTCCCATGTTTGTATCTGTGGTCCTTAGAATCAGAGGTTCAATACAGAACTTGCAGCTAGAGAGCGGCAATTCACTGATATCCTAAAAAAGGTGCTAAAAATTAATTCATCTGCTGAAAATTGGGGAGTGGGGATGCTGACATCAAAGAGATGGACTGGAGAGGACCATATCACTGCTGCATAACACAGAAATCAAGGAAGAGCCATTTCTGAGATGTAAACCTGTACACACAGAAGTAAATGCTTCTGTATGAGCATAGGAAAGAGAAGGACTACAAGCTATATAAAGAAATGGAACAATACTGCAGACTTACTCTATAGCCACATATACAAACACATGTAGGAGAAATAGAGAATCTGCAGGAACTAATACTTGTCTTCTGGAAATAAATTTATTTGTTATATTAAATCAGTTTGAAAAAACAAGCATTTGATGTATCTAGAGGTCCGGTATATCTCCTTAAAACCCAAGATGCATCTCTAACATGATAAATCCACTGAAATTTATATTTATTCTACCTAGTTTGTATAAAACCAATAAATATTTATTTGTCATGATAAAATAGACATAATTTATTTAATTTCATTATAAATTATGACAAATTTAACTTAATTATTAACATTAAAATTATTTAGTGTAATATAATTCACAATGGTCACAGAATAGCAGAATAAGCTGAGTTGGAAGGGATCCACAAGGATCATCAAGTTCAATGTGGACCACCCCCAAGAGCTGATGCAAGCAATTCATTTACCTAATTAAAAATTTAGCACTTGATATGTTTACTCGTTAAAAAAAAAGTAAGCCTTTTTAAATGGAAAAGTTTTTAACTGTGATTTTACAAGTAATTTTCTGCCACAGTGTGAATGTTTTCATGGTCAAATATTTCACATCTGGTAAGTCAGGATGCACTATTTTCTTTTCATTAAAATGGTGTGCAGACTGAATTCAGTTCCATAGTCACTGAGCAGGAAACCAGCTTGTAAATCTAAATCATTTGTTCCCATGATTCCATTTTCTTGGCTCATTTCCATTCCAAATATCTGCAGGAGTCCTTCACCTGAAAAATATGAACTCCTGTCAGGGTATCATTCTTCGATATTTTGTTTCAGGGCTTTCTTGAAGTTTCTGGGATGCTTGAATTCAGGAATCCTGGCAGCTGCATCAAAAGTGTTGAGGGTCCTGAAACTTTGTCACAGATTGCCCTCTTCCATAGTACTTACAAAGAAGATTTAAAAATCTGAAGATTAAATTCCCTGTGGTGGTTTTGCTGGTTCTCTGATCAGCAGAGGTTCCTCCTGGGTGACTTTAGGTACTAAACAAAAGGTCATACATTTCCCAGAACCTGGAAACTCTCTTCCTATAAAGCAAGGAGTAGTGAAAAGAAAAAGTTTGAAGAGATTTGGAAATGTATTTTACATCTGAAGAGCAGGTGGTAGAAACAAGCAATGAATTTCACTTTGGTTTCCTTCCAGTCTGTCCTGGGTTGGCCATATGACCTGTTTGTATCCCCAATCGTCCCCTTGCTTATGCTGGACATTAAGTTCTGCAGCTTTAAGTTGGTCCAAGGAAGACAGTGAAAGTGAAGGTGGAGGAAAAAAACACTCGCCGTTTGTCTGCAGGATACTACGAACCAAGGTCAAGAGAGCGGAGAGGCTGCATTCCAGCAGACAGCGTTATCTCTTTTTCTTTTTTTTTTTTACTCACTCTGTTGTGGGGGTGCTGGCCGAGCACACAGCAGAGGGTTTTTTCCTCGGATTTTTCCCGGCTTTTTGCAGGGAGAGACTTTGTTTCTTTTGCTGGGTATTTTTTTCTTTTTTTTCCTCTTCCTGGGGCTGGTTGGCATCTCGTGGGCCCAGGACACCAGGGAACCCCTGGGGGGCCCCCCCCTCATCCTCGCCGACTTCTACAGCCGGGCCCGGCAATCGTCCCCCCACTGGAGAACTGAACCGGACTCAGACGGACTCTGAATCTACCATCTCTTCAGAGGAAGGAGAGGTTTCATTGTTTTCATATTATCCAATTCTTCCCTATACTTGTAAATATTCTATGTGTTAAATAAATAGTTTTTTCCACTTTTCTCTAAGGAAATTCTTCCCGGACCAGTAGGGGGAGGGGCGATTGGAATCGGCTCTTCCTAGAGGAGACCCCCCAGAGGTTTCCTCCTAAATATTTGCCCTAAACCAGGACACAGTCACTGGTGACAAAAATGCTCCTTATGTTTCTAGTAGAATAATTTAAACTGAAGTCAGAATTTCTTAGCAATAAAATCAACCTGCAATTCAATATGTGTGGGAGATGGTCAAACTCCTTTTCTATATTCTAAAAATCATGGCACTTCATATCATATTCCTATTTCTTCCTGTGGATATGAAGAATTTCATGAATGTATAGAGAGAACGTTTCTGCCTGTCTGTATTGAATTTACCTGTTGTACAGAAAACTCATTGTTTCAGAAGCCACCTGCAACTGTGCTTGTAGAGTATTTAATATAATAGGAGCTGACTCCTCAGGTGAGGGGTAATATTTATAGTTGATAATAATGGTTTCAAGCTGTGATATAAATTATGCCTCCAAACAGTTTCTCTTCTTAAAAATGATAGTGGAATCAAGAAGTAAATAATGGTCTTCAAAATTTGGCCTTCCTTGTTTATTCTGGCAGTGCTTAGTAATTTTAAAATATTGCAGCGTTTTCCTTACCTTTGGATAAAGATATTTAGAGAAAATCCCATAGTAATCAATGTTTGTTTCTTTTTTACTTATGAACCTCTACATTCTTCCTATTGTCATTAATTCAAAGTGCTTTGAGCACTGCTCTAGAGACCTCTCAGCCAGAGATAAATAATACTTGAAGGGAGAGAGGAAGATGCAATTAGAATATGTTCAAAATTTCCCCCGGGGCATATAAAAAAACTAATCTCTTTTTAGAGGCGGTAAAAATTCCAGAAGTGTGTTCTATACTTATATTATCATCTCAACTGGAAACACAGAATTGGAATTGTTCTGTAGTATTTGTTTCACCTATAAACTGGCAAGAAATTGTATTGATGGAGACTCACAACTGTTGTGCTTTATCATTTCTTTCCAGCCCTTATTTAAGTAAACTTTCAAACATGCCTCAGGAAGTGTGCAACTGTGTTCACATATGTTTGTATTTAAATGCATTTACAATACGTTTAGAATTGAATAGTCCTGCAAATACACACACATTTTTTAATAGTCAAATTAACTTGCTTAAATTATTTTATTCCCAGTCACTAAACCTGAATTAATAACCCATTTAGACATCTCTGGTTGCCTGTTTCTCTAATGTGATGGCAAGATTCAAGTAATAACATTTATTTATGTTATTCAATATGTGTATTAGAATTCAAGGAGGGGGCCTTAATTGAAAATGCAGTCCAAGAATATAGAAATAATGCATCATTTGTAGCAACTTTCTTCCATCTTTCTCAGAGCATTCACTGCACAAGCAGTGCATTTTCACTAGGAAATAAGGATGTTTCTTAAACCTGACACATAACTCTTCCAAGACATGCTTTTTTTCAACTGTGTCTTCTCATGTTGTAACTGTATTGTTATGTTGGAAAAATAAACAGACAAGTTCAAGTTTAAAACAAAGCAAAGCAAACCACAACATCTGTCAGATTGTGTGTATGACCTTATCAGCTATTCTGCACTTTTTTGTACCAACCTGCCCCTCAGTGTCAGCTTTGGGCTCCAGCTCTCTTTACAGGGTCAATGGGCTGGAAAATTACCACATTGCTGTCACTGTTAGCTGAGCCACGTCTTGTTATCATTGTTTCCAACAAATCCATTAATTCCATTATTTTACATATTGGGCAGATATTTTGCCACAGAGACTTGGACTACAGTGAATTGAAGGGCCAGATATTAGTGGGCCCCTATTGCCAGCAGAATAGCAGCGCAATACATGGGAAAAAGTACCCAGCTAGCTCACTGACACTGGTTTAGGACCTCTAGGCTTAGGGTGTAGCCTGGGAAGATCTTTATGTAAATAACGCTTCAATAAACAAAGAATATCTTCTACATCAATATTCATAAACCACAATTTTTTCCTACTCTTCCCCCTATTTTGCCTTCCAGAACAGCACAATTCTTCAGACATCAAGAGCAAGAAAGTGGTACTAATGGTCAATGTGTTTTGCAGAGCAAATGTGTAAGATATGTGCAAGAAATCATCCAACCAAATCTGATTTATAAGGGATGTTTTTGAGTTCACAGATGGAAAAAAGCATTTTTATTTTGAGCTGGCTCTACTATTTGTGTGGCGTATAATGGAGCACGTGATTGTGAAAATTTGCTTCTTGCAATTTGCCTATGCCATAGCTGAAGTGTCAAAATGCCTATCTGTCCTTCCTGAGTATGGAATTTCAGGTAAAAGGAGTGCACTGATGACATATTTTATTTTCATCTTAGGAAACCAAAAAACCATCATTCTTGATTTTGGTGAGAACTTGGTTCTAAGCTGAAGGAATTCTTGGAACAGGTTCCTCAGGGAAGTTGTTGCAGCACTAGACCTGATAGAGGTCAAGAACACTTTCAGGAATATGGTGTTTTTCTTGGCACTGTTCTGTGCAGGTCCAGGATTTGGAATTCAATGATCCTTGTGAGTCCCTTCCGACTCAGGATATTCTATGATTCTATGATTGCTTTGGGACAGCTCCACTGGCTCAGCTTATTTTACCCTGTTTTACGCAATCATGGAGGATAAGATGGTGAAGCTAATGGCATCGAAATTGACTGAGTGCCTCCCTACAGGAGGCATCCCTCTCATTGCCAACTGCGACATTCCAGGGGCCACACTCTGGTTAGAAAGTGATTCTTCCTTCAGATTCCTTAATATGAACGGGGTGAAGTGAGTAAGATCAAAAAATCTTATGTGAATAAGTTGCAAAATCTCTCATTCCAAGAAGACATTTTAAGAGCTGGTTCAAGAATGAATCCAAAGAGAGAGAGAGTCTCCAAATGCCTGGGGTTTCTTTGGGATATCTGGATAAACTCTACTGTTCCTATTTGAGGCTAGAACTGAGGAAGAAATGGGGATGAACTTGGCATCTAATCCCCACTGGCTTTATTTCAGCTGTTGAGTATTTTCTTCCCATTACTTTCACTGCCTTTGGACTACAAAGGTCTTCATAACATGACCTGGCTTCTATCACTGTGACAATACATGGTGATTAGCTGAATCCCCTGGTATTCTGAAAACCTAAACACAAGAGTCAGCTTTTTTAAACCTGTAACTAGCACAGCTATTTCTCTTAATTTGTCTTATTGATACTCTAAAGCTCTCTAAACAACTCCACAAAGATCAACAGCATAGTATGTCTTGTTGTTTGCAAACATTTTGGAATACTAGGCTATAGTACTGAAAGCAGAAGAATTTGTAGTATCTCTCTAAAGCCTTGCTGTAATATACTACAGTTGGTAAAAAGGTATGTTAAAACACTCTCACTATTCAAAAGTGCCAGATTAGGCACTTCATGTTTTATGAAATATATTTTATTTCAAATTAGGTTTTTTTCTGTGTTTGGCAGCTGATTTTAAATAGCTCCCCTTTTTCAGATGGCATTAAAACTCAATTTAAATAAATTCATTTTCAATAAAAGTAATATGTGTCAAGGCTAGATTTTTTAAACCAGGCCTTTCAAGCAATCATCACAATAATTTTGTAAGCCATAGAAAATATATGGGAATAAAGAAATTTTTCAGGGAATGAAATGTTTGATTTAGATAAATATTAGAATGTAGTGTTGTTGCTTTGCATGTAATACATTCAGAAAAATCCTCTAGGGTTTTAAAATAAGTATAAAAAATAAAGACAGAAAAAAGAACTAAAAGAGTGAGAGAATACAAGAAATAAATAAACTCTAACTAATTCAATTGGTTCAAGAATTCTGAAATGTGATGTTTAGTTCTTAATTTTTCAAGACTAGAGTTTGTGTTAATGCATGGTTTTGCCACTCTGCTTAGGGGAGAAGGGATCTGGAGGAAATAAAACAGAAAATAATTGAACAGGAAAAGGCCCAGCCTAATGTGGTCTTTTAAAACTACATTATGAAATACACAAATTGCATTATTCAGTGCTTCCATTTCTTACTTAACTTTGCATGGTTAAAGTGGTTTTAAATGGTGAAAAGAAGAAGAGCAAAATAGGAATAAAAAGTACAATGAGAAGTAATTTTTTAAAGTTACATTAACTTTTAGGGACATTAGGGCACTTAATGAACATTTTTATTGTGCTGTTTCTTTCTGGATAATCTAATGTTCAACCTTTAAAAATTATAAAATGCCCTCAAAAAATTTTAACACAATAAAGGTCTATTTTTTGGTCACTTCAATACTACAGTCAGTCTTTTGGGACATTCCTCTTCCTTGCTTTGGATAATAACTTTAAATTTCAAGCACTGCTCACCCTGACCCTAGCTTTGTGCTGTCTCTAGAGCCACCAGAAGCTCAGGTAATGTAGGAAATGGCAGTTTCATCCTATAGCGTGAAATTATAGAGATGCAGACCAAGCAAAATATAAATACGGAACTTACAGTATCTGAAATGTTTGAGGTAAGGGTTTAAAGGCAAAGAAAAGGAAATACTTAAACCTTCTTATTATTGGCCCAACTTCTCAAATCTCCTGAGAAAGAACTTAACTGCAGTTTCCAAACAAACTTCTGAGCATGAAGTGTAAGCACAGACAAGAAAGTTTCATTATTTGCCTCAAGCACAGAAGCATTTGTCTGAAATTCTGGGAAGCTCTTGTTCATATTCTCTGGTGTATTATTGCACGGAAAGTTGAAAAAACCCAACCCAAACCAAACCAAACCAAACAAAAAACCCCCAAAAAACAAAAAACTTACACCTTTAATTTTTGTAGCCGTCTTTTCCTAATAGAAGTGCAAGTAATTATGTAATGTGGTGCCCTGAACACATGCAAGAAAATAAAATAACTGCAGAATCGCTTCCTCTGAATTTTGTGAGATTTCAACCAAGGAGTACTAGTAGCATTCAAAAAATCCACACAAAAGGGTAATCGAGAGCATACAATGCTTTCAGCAACCTCTCCATTCTTGTTTCTTTGTTACCTTCCATTCCCTTTGACAAAAATGTGTAAAAATATTTCAGGAAAGGATGTGAAAATGATATAGAAATTATCTATATTGCCTATCATAACAAATTATCAAATGTCTATGGTATTAGCTGTTTTATACCATGTTACATTAATACCATAGAATTTTAACTTTTAATTATCCTAATAAGATATGACCTTGTGTCCTGGTTTAGGGCAAAATTTTAGGAGGAAACCTCTGGGTGGGGGGGTCTAGAAAGGCCTCTAGAAAGACCGACTCCAACCACCCCTCCCACAAACAGATTCAGGAAAAAATTTCCTTAGAGAAAAGTGGAAAAAACGATTTATTTAACAAATAGAATATTCACAAGCATAGAAAATTTGGATAATATGAAACAAGGAAACCTCTCCTTCCTCTGGAGATGGTAGAGCCAGAGTACGTCTGTGGGTCTCGGTCTGTGTCAGTCTCGGTCCCTCCAGAGGCTGGGGCCGATTGCACAGCCCAGCTGCAGAGTTGGGGGGCCCCTGGGGGGATTGTCCTGATGTCTTGGACCACAGAGATGCTGACCAGTCCCAGGAGAGAGAAAAATCAGCAAAAGAAACAAAGTCCCTCCCTGCAAAAGCCGAGAGATTCGAGAGCCCTCTGCCGTGGCCTCTCAGAGCACAGAGAGAGGGATATTGCTGTCCCGCTTGGAGTGCAGTCTCCCAAGGACTTTCCGGGGAGTAAGGTGTGACTCCTGCAGACAAACTGTGCATGTTCTCTCTCCCCCTCTTCACTCTCTTCACTCTCTCTGTCTCTCTGGGCCTCACTTAAAGCTGCAGAACTTAATATCCAGCATAAGCAGGAGAGACGATTGGGGATACAAGGATCATACGGTCAACCCAGGACACCTTGCAATAATTTCAAGCAATTTTCTTATCAGGTTAATGAAGGCACATAAACTACTAATAGAACACAACAATTTTTTTTCATGTTTTGCTCGTGTTATAATGTTAGTTTACCTTTCCAATCACAATATTTTCCTCCAATTTTTCATTTAGGGACTTGGAGAATTAGTGCATTATCACTCACTTTTTGTTTAAGTAAATAAAACAGGCAATATCATAGTAATAGTCAACTTTTAAACCAATTTTTATCATATAAATACCTGTGATGATGGCTATTGGGGAGGGAAATCAAAATCAGAAAAAATGCAATGAAATTACTAGAACTGGATGTAGATCAAGAAGAATTCCTAGCAGAGATATTTTTCTAAAAATACAGTAACTCTCTCTAAGAAGTGGTGAAAGCCCGT
Organism: Petroica traversi; assembly: GCA_025920805.1. Classification (NCBI taxonomy): domain Eukaryota; kingdom Metazoa; phylum Chordata; class Aves; order Passeriformes; family Petroicidae; genus Petroica; species Petroica traversi. Next base: position 697,045 of record JAHLSL010013569.1, on the reverse strand, counting down.
TTTCCTCAGACAGTCAATGTTAGACTGGAAAAAAAACCAACCCTACAAGGTGCTATCTAGGGAATAATCCATTGGTAGGCAGTCAGAGAACATGTCTCTATTTTCACTCTTTCAGATGTTATAACTGTCTTGATGATGACAAGGAAAATGAAAGACTAATGCTATTGAATGGATTGATGACTTCTTGTCTGATTGCTACCTGGGTTTTTTGCTTTCAGAAATTAAATAATTTAAGAAGATAAGATAAATACTCTTCTGTAGTTTTTGAGGTTTTTTTCTTCTGCTTATATTAACTTAAAAGGAGTCAAACAACACTTTCTTAGAGTTTGCACCACATAAATGAACAATCTATAATCCAGATGGTGGAAAGGCAATGATGCAGCTGGTCTACTCTTGTGAAAGAAGTTCAGGTCTTTCTTTTTGTCTCAATATTCTGCTGTAATTTGACCTTTCTTGTACTTTTAATACGCTTCATAATACTTCTTAAGAAGTTTTAAAGAAAATTTCAGAGTGTCAGGAAAATCTGAAGGTGTTTGGTGTGGAGAAAAGACTATTTGTGCTTTATTGTTTGGAAACCTCTATAGCCCCATTTCACAATCCTGTCAGGACCCTTTTTCATCAAGGCAGTATAATTCTTGAGTTCACAAAGGACCTAATATACGAGGGAGGGTATACTCTTGAAATATCTGGAATAGGGAGAAGGAAATGAGGGAATGGTGGGAAAAATCCAAGCATGTTCCACCGTGATACACAGAAATATGTAAAAGGTCATATTTCAGGTTTTTCCTCAGGCTTATGCCTTCTCTGTTTCTCTTGGCTGTCAAAAGGGCAGATTGAATGCAGCAGTTCCTGAATTTATTACTACAAGGAGCAGTTCATTTGGACTAACAGGTTACTAATTGCAACAAGCCTTGAAAATCATAGTTCTTGGGGTTTGGAACTTTTTTTAAATGAAAAAAGTCAATGATTTCTCCTCTACCATCTGTTTATCTTCAGACTTCCTTCCTTCCAATCCCAGTGTACGTCACAGAGATCTCAGCAACATTTTGACATCTTCCAGTCTGTGTCCACATCTCTTGTCAGCCTAGCTATGTTTTCTTCCTTGATCTTAATCAGGGCAATGGGCAAGTCAATTATTTTTATAGCACAGACTAGACTGCTAGGTGTGCTCTGCTTTTTTGTCATACAAGCCATACACTTGCTGTAGTTGCTTCTGACCCTTTTCTATGGGAAATCCCAAGATCTTTTATGTTTCCCGCCATGGCTATTCAGCTGAACAGTATTGGCTTCAAAAGGAGGCTGAGGGGGAGCTTTCTCACTGTCCACAATGACCTCAAAGGAGGTTTACCCACGTGGGTGTTGGCCTCTTCTTCCATGCAACAAGTGACAGAAAAAGAGGAAATGGCCTCATGTTGCACGACGGAGGGTTTGGATTAGATATTAGGAAAAACTTCTTCACTGAAAGTGTGGTCAAGCATTGGAACAGGTTATTTAGGGCAGAGGTGGAATCACAGTCCCTGAATGTATTCAAAAAGCATTTTGATGCGGTGCTTGGGGGCCACTAACATGGTGGATATGTCAGTGTTGTGTTGATGGTTGGACTCGATGACTTTAGAATACTTTTCCAATTGTAATTATTTTGTGATTCTATGTCACTAGCAGGGTTTAGGTTTTTGCCTCAAGCCAGAGTGTTTACAGTGTAATGCTGAAACAAACTAGGAAAGGGGTAAAGTAGATTATGGAAGAAAACATTGATGGCAAAATAACCACCCTTAACTCACACTCTGTTTCTTATGAAGGTATTGGCCTCCAGCAGACTGGACTCCCTTCTCCCACAAAGGGCAAAAATAGAGCCTTTGGTGTCCCACTTTAGAGGCTGAACCTTGCACTGCCAGCTTTGTTACACACTTTCAATGCTCACCAACAGAACAACAGGCACAGGGTGAAATCCCAGCAACTGCTCTGGTTTCATGTCATGCTAGAGATTATAAAATGTTAAAAATTATAATGCTTGAAAGAAGAGTCCCTGTTGGTGTAGCTGTGTGTACAGCATGCTGCAGTCATGCCTATTCTTTGTGGCGTTAGGAATTAACATCACCACACTTCGTTTTTAACATCCATTAAATGGACATAATAGCACACTACCTCCAACAGAGGTGTGTTGCGAGGCTTAAGTAATTATTGTGCACTTGCAAAATGCTTTGAGATTGCAAAATGCCTGGATGTGCAAGAACTGAACTGAAGTGCAAGATATTATATTCATGCAGCAATTGCAGAGCACAGTCATAGAGAGGCTCTAAATCTGCTACCAGCATGTTTGAAGAAGGTCTGTCAGCCAAAGGAAGGACATGAATGTTTAAAGATTTTTTGAAATATTCAACTGCAGGTCTACAAAAGATACACTCATGACTCCACTGGTGTCCTAAGTGAATTATAACTGCACTAATATAAATCCAGAGCTGTGTGGCTAAAGAAATTTCTTAACATGCTGGAATATTGAATGGCAAATGGGGAGAATCCAACTATAAAATGTTTACCTCCGTCCCTTTCCAGATGAATAGCTAATCCCCTTCTACTAAAATAAACTGCACTGCATTTTTTATGGCTGTTTGGTATGAAATGCTTGTTTATCTGAGGACTTACTAAGGTCAGGGCATTCCTATTTCTACCATGTAATACCATGCATCAGAGTATAAGTGGTTGGTAGTGCTGTTCCATGTTTTCAATCACTTGAATAGACCCTGCTGAGACAGATGTTTTCCAGCCACTTTGGCCTTTGGGACTCCAAAAATTGGCCAAAAAGAGATTGTAGTGAGGATCTTGCAAGAACTGTTCCTGGAAGCTGCAGAGGGAAATGGTGGAATCACTTGGAAGTGTTCAAAGAACATGTAAGTGCGGTGCTTAAAGACAGTGGTAGACCTGGCAGTCATAGGTCAATGACTGGACAAAATGATCATACTTTTCCAACTCTAATGATTCTATGATTCTCTGGATTTCCAAGAGGCCATAAAAGAAGCAGGCAGGAGAGAAGATTCCCCACTTTTGCAATAATCTTAGTGGTGGTTTTGCACTGACATCTCCCTGCTTGACTTCAGTGCCAGTAATGTAGGCTACCATGGCCGTGGAAGTAAAGATGAATTAAAGGGTTAAGAAAAGTGAAAGTGGATTTATAAATTCTAATGTTGGACTCCTGTTCTGTTACAGTCACATACCATATGGGCTGTTTGCAAGATGGTTGCTGATTACACAAAAGACTCACAAGAGTGAGCTTTAAATTAAAAATGCATCTTCAACTACAATTCATATCTTCTTCACAATGGCAAATCTCTACTGCCATGGGAGCCCTGAGAACACTGCAGTGGCCACAGAAGATACAGTTTCTTTTGAAACTGTTTAAAATCCTGGGATGTATATTGTGAAACGATACATAAAAAATGATTTTTAACTGGTCTGACAACCAAAATGTCAGTTGGTATAAAACAGCTGTGAAATTAAGGCGTAAATGGAGCCATTTTTGTTACTGGGCAAAATCTGGACCATTAACTGATTAATAATGGTTCGTATTATTCATACTCAAAGTGCCACAACTAGCTAAATTTGGTTTCCTAACCTGCACATAATAACTTTATTTTTCACTGACTTCTTGCCTTCAGGGCCAACTCTGGCATTGCTGGACTTCTCAGCTGGTACTATGTGTGTTCTCCAGACCTTTTGGATGTTGTCACTTACTCCTATAGACTGGAGTCTTCTGGTAGTCAATTATAAACAGAGTTATGGATGTTCTCCTGGGACATCCTCAGCCAAGTAGAGATACATATAAATGGTTTTGGTTTAATGCACTGCTGACTCATCCCTGTTTTGCACAAAAGTGGTATGATGTCATGTAGTGATTTGATCCAAAACTTGCCGTTTCCTTTCCTTCCTCATGAGTGTGTCCAGTTTCCTATCAGGCTTGCCAGAATACAGTGATTGTGCAAAGTACTGGGATGAAGGGCAGGGATTGTCTGAAGCAACAGAGGCATTGTCACCTGTTAGCATTGAGTTTATCTGTTCAGCAAGTCTAGTTCTGGGTGCTGATTATTTCTTCAGTCCAGTCAAAGTGCTGACAGCATGAACTCTTCAATACATTTACTTTTTAGCTGATACAGCCCAGGACACACTTGGCTTTCTGAGCTGGGAGTACCCACGGCTGGCTCATGTCCAGCCTCACACTCACAGCACCTGCAAGTCCTTTTGGGCAGGGCTGCACTCAATCTGTTCATCCCCAGCCTGGGCCCTCTCCAGGGGCTGCCTTCACCCAGGTGCAGCACCAGCCTTTTTAACCCTCATGAGATTCCTATGAACCACTTTTCAGGCTTGTCTAGGTCTCTCTGGATGGCATCCCATTCCTCAGATGATTCAATAGCAGCACTCAGCTTGGAGTCATCTTCAAGCTTGCTGAGGATTTACTTGATAGGTTTATCTGTGTCATTGATTAAAGTATTAAATAACACCAGGTCTAGTATGGGACCCCACTTGTCACTTATGTCCACTGGGACTCTGAGCCCCGACCTCTATTCTCTGGTTTATGTTTATGCTATTCCACGCCACACCACTTCACTTCATGTCATGTCACATCATGTCATATTATATGTTACGTTGTGTTATCTATTGTATCACTTTATATTGCATTACATTACATTATCTTGTATTATCGTGCTATTGCATCAGTGTGATCAGTTGTAAACTGGATTTTAACTAAGAAAAACCAGTACTTTTGTTTGATGTAAATGGATAGCTTTGCTTTACATTCTGTCAAGCACTGAGAAAGTTGTTTGGAACTGTGCCCTATGCTTCTGCAGCACAGAAATTGTAATGATTTCAAGTGTAACTTTTTCCTCAAGTTGTCACAGAACCATCACTGAACAACTGCACACATCTCTTCCAAGGATAGCATGAGAAAAAATGAGTACACCTTGCTTGTTGAATAAGTTTATACAAAGTTAAATGGATGTTTTGAATTCCTAGGCTGCTACTCCATGAAGCTATGGCTACTCTTGCACTATGTCTTAGATATTTAGAAATACATTCTTTACTCAGAGGCACCATAACTGGTTGCCCAGAGAAGTTGGGAATATTCTATCCCTGGAAGGATTCAAGGCCCAGTTGAATGTAATCTGAGAAACCTAGTCTCAGAGTGGGTTACATCCCTAGCCTGCAGGAAAATCAGAACTAGAGGATCTTTAGGGTCCCTTCCAACCCAAACCATTATATGATGCTATGACGCAAATTGTTATCTAAATTTCAGAGCCATGGATGAGACAATCTCCTTGTGCTCTTTGAAGAATGGATCTTACAGACCATTTAAAATCATAGCAAGTTTTCAGAAAAGAGATCTCGTGGTCATATGTATCTTTTTTCTGTCTACTCTAGCCCAAAACTAAACTTTCCTGCTACCCTTCTCAGTGAGGCCTGAGAGGTCATGAATTTTCTGCGGTGATCATGTGTTGTCCACTGAGTTCTGTCTAGATGGAGCTGTAAGATCAACACATTACTGCTGTTTTCATTATTCCTTTGTAACGAATTCAAAATTCCTCAGACTTTGAAATTCAACTTTTTTATCCTTTTAGTATTCTCAGCTGGGAGCATCATCTAATTTTAGCTCTACATCAAACATCCTTAGGCATAATAATTTCTTATGTCTTCCATTTTATCCTAAGATCTTTTGGAATTTTTTTGACAGATGCTCAAACTCATGTGACAGGAAGGAGAAAATGAGAACCATGATTTGAACTCCACAGTAAATAAGACAGTGGGCATTAGAACATTAGAAGAGATTTTGAAAGGAAGAGTATATGAAAATTTGTTAAGTGGTATTAGTTAATGTAAGATGAACTGAAGAGGCAATATGGTTTCTCTAAAATGTTTTTATGCTGAACTAATTATGCCTTTAGAAATTTTAGTTAAACTTATTTTTAGGAGAATCCTTATTTATAGATATATAAATGGGATGTAGATACAAATATAGATTGCTATAGATAGATAAAATCTGTCTGACTTCAGTGAAACATTATATACACTGCTGCAAGGGAGGTTCTCTGTTAAACTGACAAAATGGGGACTAGTTGAAAAATATTAAATGGAGCTGAAAATAAAGGGGTCTAATATTTGTACTGAAAGGCAAAGCATTAGACAGGAGGACAATGACAATTTACTTCCTTATGGATCTAGTATTCAGTTCAATCTTCATCAGTAGTGACTTAATCATTAGTTACCTTGGCAGTCTGGCAGAAAACTAATGGAAGTGAATTAATGAGCTATTGGAAATTTGCGAGTGCTTAAAATTAGGAGCAACACTGAAAGTTTCAAGTACAAGGGGAGTGATTCATCTTGATAATAATATTAACTCTATTGAAAGTAGAAAGTACATTTACTTTAGGGACTAATAACATAATAATAATATTAAACTATTTTTTTCCTAAAATATCTGAAAATATTTGTCATTGGATGACTTAAAGCCATCAGGAAGCAAATTCTTCTTCAGAAGCAGTGGTGAAAATAAAAAAAAATCAGAGGTTTTTTGAGTCTGTGCTGCCTACTATTAATAATTAATACAATTTCATAAATTATGTCTCCTTTATGGTAATTTACTAAGCTTTAAATTTCTTTTTGCATCTCTGCTTAGCAGTGGATAGTTTGAAAGGCCAAAGTTTGGACTAGTATTTTTTTTTAATTTTCCAATGGTCCACAATGCTTGTAGTTACACTATCCAGAAGAGATCTTCTTTTGGATACAAATTGCTCCAGCGAGTGTACCATATCTCCTGCTCTGCATCATCAAGAAAAAGATCATTGATAATTTTAAGTCATCATTTTGCACCGCAGCCCCTCTCATTTGTGTCTCTCATTAGCAGAACATCAGCATCTTGCTGACCTAGGAGAACCTAGCTGGCTGATGCTCCTGGTTCTCTCTGAGTCTCTCCTCAGCTTATGCACTGTTTTATCATTAAGCATGTTTTTGAGAATGGTTTAACCATTTGCATGTCGTTATAGTTCATTTACCTTTTCCTTAGAAGCTTATTTCTTTCCTGAATCTGATTCTGCATTATCTTGTTTCATTGTTCAGTGCTAAAAACAAATTGATACCAACTAAATTCTGCTGGAAGAAAAGATGGGAAAGTATGTCAAGCCATTTCAATCCCTGATAGGTAAATTCAGGGCCTGTGTAAATAAGGCAGTTTAAGGAATAAACAGGAAAGAGTGGTGCTGAACAAAAGGGAGAAAACACCCCAATGTCCCTGACACATCCTTTCTAGATGAGCTGAAGTGATATTTTTTTCATTTTCATGATCTTCTTGTGAAATCCAAAATTTAAAAAAAAAAACCCAAGAAACTAAAACTAAAAAAAGGAAAGCCGTTTCAAAGAAAAAAAGAAACCTGAAAATTTAAAAAACACACTGCAAGAAAATAAAAATATAAACATTCTCTTAACTGTTTTTTTTGTTGTTGAAAAATGTTTTCATGTTTTCATGCAGCTATATTTTGATTTCTTGGTTTTAAATACTGCTGTACCAAACTGAAAGATTTTCAGGGAGTTTAGTTATCAGTAAGTCATTTGTCAATTACCTGGACTATTTACACAAGAATGTTCTGTAAGAAAATGTTGATTTTTCAGTGATGAAGGTCTGAAAATGCATCTCTTGGATGAAATTTTGACCCTCAGGCAACAGAACTCTCAGAAAACCACTTGAATTTAGTCTTCTGGGGCAACCCTCATTCCTAGTTAAGAAATACTGGACTTTATCAGTTCTTTCTTATATTGTCATTTTGGATCCTTGAATCTTGTAAAGGTTTTTGCAAGACCCATGACATTTCTATGGAGGACCTTAAAATTTTATCATATTGTCAAGGCCTTCTGTAACACTTGTCTCTGATATACAAAACTGATTTGGCAAAAATGTTTCAAGGCATTTTAGGGGACCGACTAGAGTTTGTGATTGCTGTAGCCCTCAGACATCATGTCAATTGGCAGGAATTGGTGCCCTTGAACAATAAGCCCTTGCAGCTATCTGGTTGAGAGAAAAAAACCCTACAAGATGAGAGAAAATACTTTCTCAGACACATTGTTCAGTGGAATTTGTGAAAAGAAACTTTCAATTTTCATTTTCTGTCAAGGCAAAGCTTTTAACTTTATTTTGGTCCCATATAGTCTCCCTCTAATTATCAAGAGCTGCCTGACAGCAGAGATTCAACAACCACAGCAGCACAAAACTTAATAATTATTTACTAATTTACAAGCTTTATTTGCACTATACCACAATACTCAAAATTGATACTCCTAAGTAATGTCCTATAAATGGTTATGCAGGAGTAAATGCAGGTTTGATTCATCTTCATGCTAATAATATGAAAGTGGTAGGTCACACCTGCATTTGCATATATCCATACGTTTTTAAACTTCAGTGTTGGATATCATGCACACATTTGCATATATTTGCATTGTTTTCCTTGTTTGACATATACAAATAGAGCATTTTAAATCCATATGACTGATCTGTGAAATATAAACATTTGTAAAATATATACCGATTTACACATAAAGGTTTGTACGGATTTATACACAGCTGACATTTAAATGTATACCTGTAAGATCATGTTTTCTTTTGCTCATTTATGATACATCTATGTGCTGGTTTGAGAGACAGGTGTCTGCTAAGGGAGGTAGGAGCCTCCCTTGGAATGGAAAATTCCCTCCGAATTATTATAATTTTGAAATCAAGGGCCTCTCAGGCAAAGATATAAGGATATGAATAACAGTGCTTTACTAATGTGTAAAACAAAGCTAACAAATAACAACAACTATGGCATTAGCCACAAAGAGAAGCAGAAACCCAGCACCAGCCTGCTCGGCCGCAGGTACTTTTCGGTGCAGTTCCAGTCACAGCCGGCAGGGGCGCTGGTGGCTCCCTGTGGGCAGGGCAGGTTCCATGATTCCCCCGTGGCTGCAGGGGGGCTCCAGCGCCAGCCCAGGTGACAGGAGGTGATGGCGGCTGAGCTCAGGGCAGGGAGGGATGGAGGAGAGGCTTTGCTTCACAAGCTCTCACGGCAGCTGATGTTTGCGCCGCAGCAGGACCGTGGGAAACCATGAGCTGGGGCAGCAGCAGGTCAGGCAGGAAGGGGTGTACGAGACTACAATGTAGCAAAAACTCCAAGTGATGCAAGGACTGGGCAGCTCTTGGCAGGGCAGGGGGAGGGAGAAACTCAAAGCAGAAAGAAAAGCAGTTCTGTGCTGATGATGAGTCTCTTTCAGCAATCAGCAGCTCTGAACCGTCCTGTTCTGAATCCCTGAGAGACAGAGAGAGGCAAACAGCAGTTGCCTCACCTTTGATTTTACCCACCCAATTCTTGTGTTATCTCTGTCCTTTGAGAGAAGCTTCCCTCTCCCTGTGCTTGGCCACTTTCTTTTGTTCTCTTAAGTACCCAACTATTAGTTCCTTAGCAAGTTATGTGAGAAAAATTCCTTAAGAAAAACAAAGGGAAGAAATCCAAACCCCAACAATCTATTCTATATGATTGGTAGATAAACAGTATTTAAATGACAGGCATTTATGTTCATAGCAGATACACAAAAATTATATACATACATTTGTGTACATATCTGTATGATGATATAGCTCGCTTCCTTCTGAGACAGTTTGCTAACTGCTGGAGAGAACCACACCAGTCTTAATAGCTGAGGTACAACTTCATAATTTATATTATTTTAAATTATATGTATACCTTTTTATATATTGTATAGAGTGGAGGAGGATTTCTGTTCGATTTCAAAAAGCTGTCTTAGTGTTTTGCCCTCGACTTGTAGGCTTTGGTTGATAAACTTGAACATATAAAATAAACAGCAAATAAGATCAAATATGTCATTCCAATGCACTCACAGTCACTCAACTGTGCATTTCTAATGGCTTTGCAAGCTGGTAACTTGTCATTTAGTTGCAGTAGGTTACAAGTGACTGAGATGTCTTACCCTGAAGGCTGCCAGTTTCTACTTTGGTGGTCTCTAAAAACAGCATTATAAAGTATCAATAAAATATTTTTTAGAAAACAATAGAGGATCAAACTTAGCTTTCACGAGTAATGGTAGAAAAGCCATGCTCAGGGCCCATGTGATATACTGATGAAGTTACAAAGATTATTCCTATCAGTAAGATAATAATTTAAAATGAAAATTCAATTCACTAAAAAGGATATAACCTTGCAGTCTTAATCAGATGCTTTCTGTTAAAAAGAGTTAGCAGGCATTTGTGCCAGTGTTACTTTACATTCTACAGAGGTTGTTGCATATAGGTAACACCTTAAAAAATAAGGGCCTTGTTACAATTGTAAAATCATGGCTCAGATCTGCCACTTTGGCTAAGTAGAAAAGAACTACGGTAAAGTGACTCAGCCGAATCAGAGGTAGGAAAAAAGTTATATAACCATTGCATGTTCACATCGTGGTTTATGGTAGTTGGTTGAATTACATTTGTTGTGTGTAAATGAATGTAACTGATAAAGGCCTAACTACTTAAAAAAGGCCTGTGTTTCGCAATAAAGAGCTCTCTCTTGTGCCTCATTGGGGACTCTACATCTCTCTGCTTCAAAACAAAACGTATCTTAGGTTACACTGTGAAATGAAATCAGCAGTATGTATTCATTACCATCTGTGTAAGCTTTTCAGATAGAGAGACAGTGTTCTTTATCTTCTCCATGAGTCAGCCTTGATAACAAACACCCTTATGGGGGCCATCTCCACTAATGGGCCAACAAGGTCTCACAGAATGACTGATAAAATTACATCATCCCATTGTAAGATGCTCCACCCAGGGGGAGGAACGAAACATATAATCTGAGGTTTATAACACCAGAACAGCACTAGATTTCCAGAAGACAAGAGCTCCACAACCACCACTGGACCTCCAGAGGAGGACCAGGCTTTACTAGAAGGATCACCCCTTCAGCAGAACCACATCCATCACTCCAACAGGACTACAGCCACCAATTAATCAGACTGGTACACTACCCTGACTAACAGAGTCATATTCTGACTCTGTCCGTTTAAGCCAGTGATTCTGTATTACTGCATTTATTTTAATCTTCCTAAATTGTAGCTCTGACTTGGAATCTTCTATTTGTTTTCTTTCAAACTATTACAAAAGGTTAGATGTTTTTAATCTGAGACTAAACGGTACTTCCAAACATTATAAATCCCTTTACAGGTCTTACAGACACAAGGAGTTGTTTAAGGAAGCAGTGGTTTAAGGAAGGTTTAATATAAATAAGCAGCTAATAATATAAATGCAGTCAGTATTTTTCCATAATAGCTTGAGTGGCTCATAGCTGTATTTATTTATGAAGAGAAAATCAGTTTGCAAGGGTGTTGTGTTAAATATACAAAGACAGTTACAAAAAAGAGTATAAACTTAGTTTCCTCCCATTTTGCATTTATAAAATATATTTATTTGGACAGAGTGCATTTTCCAGTTATAGAAAAATTGATCCAGTTCAGAGCACAGAAAACTTGCAGAAAATATGTGAGGGAGTTGGAGCACTTTCTGAGTTTTATTTTCTACAGTGGATTATTTAATTATTTTTCTGCCAGTTGTATATGCTAATGCTTAGCTGAACATGCTAGACTTCCATGGACTAATGACTAGTGTGTCCACCTCAGAAAGCTAAATTTCCTGTGAGAAGTAGCACTGTGAATATTTTGTTTAGAGCATTAGGAACAATACAGGGAAATCACAGAGGTTAAGCACAGAAAAGAAAAAAAAAAAAAAAGATTTCCCAGTATTGCTTTACAAAAACAATTGGTGTGGAACTGAAAGGAATAAAGAACTGTGGGTCTTGCCAGTAGATAAAACTAGCACTGAGAGATAAAGGAAACAATGGGGAGGATTCCACTGATTGATGAATGGAATGAGGGAAAATTGCATTTACAAACAAACCAAAGGTCTGCTAATAAAGAAAATTGTATATTGGATGAATGAAAGGAATGAGAAGATCCATAAATTTCATAAGGAATTTCACCGAGTGACACAAGGGAAGGACAAGGCAGGGAAAATAATACTTTAGAGGGGGGTCTCAGGTATTAGGCATTTTCGGAAAGTCTGTGCTTCTTGAATACCTCAGTCAATGGGGAAAGAGAGAAGGACATGTAGCTGGGAAATTAGGATAAAAGAGAGGCTACATCCTCCAAAAATTGAGAGACCCCAGGGGAAATGCCCCATGTCCTCTCCCTTTATTCGAATAAAGTTACAGGATTTCTTTGTCTCCTTTTTGGACATAAACCTCTGGTGTTTGTGGATTAATTTTCCTCACAGAACCATTAAGAATTTTTTGATGAGTACTCCTCTACCAAGTGCATTGTGAAGGAGGCAACTGGAAAAATCTCTCTTTAATATGTTTTAGCACATTCTGAAAGTGCCCATGTTTGTGGCCAAAAAGAAGTGTAAAAGGACTATTTACTTCAGGAGTAGAATAGTATTAATGGACGCCTTTAACTGCAGCAGACCAATAGATCTTGGCCATAACTTTGCTTCTTAACAGATTCTCACAGTTTTGGCATCTAGGTAGAAGCATTTCTCTGAAGTAGTGCTTGTGCCTGTTGTCCTGTTACAGAATGAAAATGTTTTGGCTTTCAGCTTCAGCTGTGAGCCCAACACTGTGTCTGAGGTCATCATAGGCCTTTTGGGGTAGAAAGCATGTCTCACCTGTTGGCCTTTATGCTTGCATAGTTTTAGTGATACATGAGATAGTTGGACTCTGAAGGCTGACTGAGAGAGTCAACTGGAAGATGTGGCCTTTCAGTTATTAAAGGGAGTTTATAAAAATGTTGGAAAGCAACTTTTTACTTGGGCAGATAGTGACAGAATGAGGAGGGAATGCTTTTAAAACAATAGAGTGAAGTTTTAGATTTTAGAAAAAACTTCTTTACTAGTGAGGAGGGTGAGGCATTAGCACAGAGAATTTATGGATGTCTGGAAGTGTTTAAGTTCAGGTTGAAAGAGGCTTAGAGCAACCTAGTCTAGTGGAAGGTGTCCCTGCCCATGACAGAGGGGTTGGATTGAGATGATCATTAAGGTTCCTTTCAACCCTGACTGTTCTGTGTTTCAGTAATTCCATAATGATTCTTTGATTCCATGATTCTACGATGTGTGATAGAGAAGATGCCTCACAAATCTACCTGTGCCCAAGAACCACGTAAAATAAATTATCTAAACCAAAATAGTGGTATTTGGTGTCCCTGACCAATAATTTTCCTATCCTCCACATTTGCAGAATGAATGTATTTTTAGAATAATTGAAAACTATTACAAGTAAATAAATTGAGTGGTACTATTCCTAATTTTTTGATAAATATGCATATATACACTTGAAAGCTATTTCTCAGTCTTGTTTTCTAAATTAGAAATAAAAAATAAACAAAACAAATCAAAACAAAACAAAAACAGAAAATTAAGAGAATCAGTTAAATGTAGAGCTTGGGAAAGGGAAACCTCAAGACAATCACCCTGTTGCTCTTAAGGTTTTTCTTAAATGAACAGAAGGGGTTTTATGTCAACATATTTTTTCTTAAATTTGAAATTGTCTAATGAAAAAAATCTTCATTAATATATACTTTTGACTATAATTTTGAAAACAGATCTATGCCCAAATCTAATATCTACAAGGCTTCCCTTTTCTCTCCCTCCTCCAAAGTTCCATTATTCATTTAAATATAAAGTCATACCCTGCAATTAGGATTTTCTATTGTAGTTAATATTACACTATGTATGAATTAATATACTATGGGATTTAAAAACCAATCACTAATATGCAGGAAATATTTTCTCCTACTTTTATGCATAAAATAAATTTAGCTTAATAAGTGTTCTTTTAAAGTTCTTTCTTTAAAGCCAGCAGGGGAAGATAAGGGACATCCATTCTATAATTTACACTTTCTTACATGTACTTTTCACATAAAACTACCTTCTGAAAAAGTATAGGTGAAGAGATGCCCTTTTACTGAATTAACTGAGATCATCTGCTCTGCTTTTGTCTGCTCTACATCATGAAGAAATCATGTATAATGCTGTGGAAGCTGCCTCCTTTGATTTTGAAGGCATTTGCCAATGATCCTTTCTAATTCATCCTAGAAGGTTACCGAGCAATAGTTTTCTAAATTCTAGTTTTCACTGCTAAAAAGCGACAAGACAAACTTTTCTAGAGGTTTGGGAGAATTCTGGCAAAATGCTCCTGAGAATCCAAGCTTCCTTCCAGCACATCTTTATTGAAATGAATGAACAGGTTTTGGGGACATGCAATAGGGAAGAGGAGAGGGACATTTCACAGTCTTTTCTTGTCAGAATGATGAGTTCTGCATACTGAGATAAATACCCAAAGCAACGTATCATAAAATGAACATAATAGCTTCAAAACGTTTACATTCACAAGCCAATTGTCTATTAGAAATCTCTTTCAGTTCATGAGATATACCTCAGAGAGTGGGCTTTTTCTATATACTAGGTCATATTTATCCATCTATTTCAGACCACAGATGTCAAAGGGATTGAAATTTAAAATGCAAGTTAAAAGTTAGGAAACTGAAGCAAGCAGCAAGCTGAAAGTTAAGAAAGGTTCCCATGCCCTGCATTAGAAAGCTGCTGTGAAGACAAGACCAGGAAACTGCCTAAAAATGTGGGATTGTATTTCTCAGTGCTGTAATCCCACCTTTGAGAAACTCTATTTCATGCTGCATTACAAATTCCAAACACATATAATTTTGCTATTTTGAAACTTGTTCATTACTCTTTCTTTTTTAAAAAGATTGCTTTATTTTATTTTATTCTATATTTAAAGTGAAAGAAGAATATATCACTTCTGCTGGAGACTAAACAGAAAGGCACTGGTCATAGAAAAGAAGTATGATTAAAAAGAAAATATCAAAATGAACACTTCGTATATTTGCAGACTGATTTGAAGTTTATTACTCCAGTTAAAATGTATTTAGAATTAGTGACGTCAAATATAATTAAAAATTGAGGAACTTAAAAGTTAAAACTAGAAAGTTAATATTCTTCAGTGCCTAGCCAAGTCTGGGTGTGGCCTTATCTGATTCAGAGAATGTCCTGTTCATGCCTTGTACTAAATTGCCCTGCTCATGTGGTTTTAAACATGTTGGGGGGGGGAAGGGGGTATTATTTCTTACTTACAAGCCTATGATTCATTGTTTGGTTTGTAAAGAAGCACCAGTCAATGTTGGAACTGGTAGTATTGACTTTTGTGGGTTTTCCTCTCAATTAGGACAACTGGGAGAGGAACGATTAAGGACAGCAGCCAAGCTGGGACACATAAATTAGCTTCCCTGTAGGTCTTCCTGTTATCTCAGTCACTTACAATTAGTACATGCTACACATCTGCAAACCATCAGCTTTAATCAAAGTCCATCATGTCCAGAGACAGCATCTTCCAGAATGGAGAAGGAAACTTGCCTGCTGCCAGCACCCTTTGTTCCTTCCAGCTGGGTAGGACGGGATTATCCAGGATTAGCCAACAATTATGTTCTCTGAATTGTTCAATTTGGTCAAATTACTGTGCAAAGTAAATTGATCCTCCCAAACAAAGGGATCTGCCGGTGGAGAGGTACCTGAGAAAGCAGCATGTCTGTGCAAATGCTGTCCTTGCTACAGTATGGAGTGCGTCAGCACCATATGGTGCCACTAAGAATTTATTAACTGACAGATTAACTCATCTCAGCATTTGGGATCCCCAGTTTTCAGCTGTGAGGATGATTGATGGGCTAACTGCTGCTTCAGTCTTGGAAGTTATTTTCTCCATTTAACAGAATCAAGAAAACACAAAATTGCCCCTTTGTAAATGCTAATCTCACCACTCCTTCGAAGACCCACCATAGCAATTTATTCTAAGCAAAGTCTTAAAATTGATACAGTACACATCAAATGCATATTAATTAGCCTCATTTGAAGGCTCTATCACTTATTGAGAGTCTCCTTTTCCATATGTTCATCATGCCCCTCTTCACCCCTTAATTATCATACAGTACTTTCTACAAATTGCGAGAAGGCACATTGTAGTCAGTATCTGTATTAACTACTGCACCTTTGAGATATACTTTAGGGCCAGATAGAAAGCAGGCAGATAGGCTCAAATTCTTAGGGGCATGGCCCTCATTTTAGGCATGCTCCTTTTATTCCCACTGGCAATGTTTCTTTCACTGCCTGCATTTCTTAAGAAAAGGCAAATCTCATGTCCACAAGACATTGCACCCACAGTGGTAATAGGTCATGGTTTCCCGGCTGCTGCTGAATAGGACCTCATTCCCAGCAGTTTATGTCTTAGTATATTCTAGTGGGAAGATGTGAATAAATCTTAAAATGGGCTATCTGCCATGGTTCAGAGAATTTGGTCTGTCCAAACTGCTCTGTATTGATTCAGACCATGATTATTTTTTTACTTCTGATTGTTTACAGATTATATAAGGGTTCTTAAAAGCCTAGCACATTTCTACTGGTCTCTACCTCCTGTCATATCAGAACTGCAGTTTGAAGTTGCAAAAGAAGTCAGGGAATAAAACCACCCAAACTAAGACAGAAGCATATAAAAAATTCACACATTTTTCTTGGTGAAAACAGTAAAATGCACTACTTGTTTCCCTGCTCCGGTCAATAGCAACAATAACCTTGGTAAGTAACTCATCTTTATGCCTATAAGGGCATAAATGTAACTGGAGATGGATAAATAAACGGCCAGGTTCTATAGCAAGTTTTATTGCTAGGATATTTATTTTCACGTGATCCTTGTAGGTAACTATGAATTAATTTCTTTCATTCTCTTTTTTTTTTTTAAAACACATACAAGTCCTAAAGCCCCAGTAAAGTGACTACATTTTTAGGAAATGAAGCACATTTTGTAATGCATAAAAGAATAATAACAAGCTTGAGATACCTGCTGAAATATATGCCTTAATCACTCTTTTATTGCTTAAAAGATGAACATGTCTATATTGTGTTGACTTAAAATTGTAATTTCAGCATATATGTAAGGATGATTTTATTTTTGAGGGACAAAGAAACCTTCTCTTAGTCTCTCCAGTGCAAAGAAAGCAGACTTTGTTTGAAGTTAGGAGAAAATATTAATTCAAAGATTAAAAATTTTCCTTGGTTTTGTTGGAACTTAATTTCAATCAAGATTTTCCTATGGTACTAAGTGAAAAAAAGAAAAGAAAAATCCTTATCTTTTAAAAAGAACATTAAAGGAAGGTCCATGTAATTTCCCTTCATATTTCAGCATTTTAAATGATTACATCAGACATTAACACCAAAGTTAAAACAGATGCTGGCACATATATGTGTTGTCTGCCAGCGAGTTCCAGGTTTGGGTTTGCTAGCAACAAAAATGCACTGAGCTGAGCTATTTGCCAAATTTGCGGTAGCTCTAAGGATTTAACTAATTTGTGCTTTAGCAATTCTGTGGTGTAATATCAAGAACCAATTTCAGGACATCCTAGGGATGACTTTCAACTTGCCATAACCTTTACCTTGAATTGCACCAGCAACACCGTCAGAGGAGGCTTGTGTGAACTCCAGAGACCAGAGTAATTTGGGTTGGCAGCCAATTTATTCTAACCTGTGTACCTATCTACTACAAAAAAAGAATCCACACTTCTTTAATTTATCCAGCTCTTACAAAATGTCATATTAACAGTAATATTTACATACATTTGTATAAGTAAGATTAAATATTTGTATGTGACCTGTGGACAGGGTGAGATCATGGTTAAATAGAGACCTACACCATCCCAGGGGCAGTCTCAGTCCAAGACTTTGGTCTCAATGTTTGAAGCAACTATACCCATCCTGTAATAGCTCACCTTGATTTCTTCTGGGCAGTGGAGGTTTTTACATGACATGTAGCTGTTGAAACATCCCTTGCTGGCATTTCCAGAATAAAAGAGTTTGATTTCAAAAAGTGTCTTTTAATTTAATGCACAGTCTTGAAAGATAATGGAATTATTTCCCATTCTTCTGAACAGTTTGCAGGGGTTTTTTTAACCAAACCAAATAATCTACTAAGTCTGCATAGCATTGAACTTCTATTTTTTGCACTCAAGTCCTTGTAAGCATGATGTGATGTAAGGAACAAAAAAAAAGAAAGAAAAAAAGAAAAAAAGAAAAAAGAAAAATTTTAAAAAGACCTTTTGCCTGGACTAAACAAAAATAGTCCCTCACTTGAGAGGCAAGTACTTAAAGATAGCTTGCAAATGAAGAGGAGAAATGAGGAGCTCCTTTATTGTATTTATATATCTGTACACGTATGTACATATATCTGTTTACATATGTGTCTCTATGTATTTGAATATGTGTATATTTATCTCATGCATATCCATATATATAATGTTATGACTTAACATCTTGCATTTGAGAGGGAAGCATGTAGCACAGCATTTTTGTGAGCACTGAAGTTTGACAATGCTGTATTTTCCTGCAATTTTTAATTTTTTCCTTTAATCCTTTAAAGGATTAAAGCATTTTTTACTTGGAAAAAAAAAACAAAATTCCAACCAGCATGTACCTCTATCTGGCACTTCATACAATATGTCATGTCCAAGTCCATTATTTTTGGGATGGGCCAACATTTCCAACCTCAAAAAATAATTATTTAAATTTGGAACTGACAGACCCATTTAGTTCTGTGAGTGTCAGTGTTATCATGAAGAAATGTAATTAAGTTTTTTGTGACAGGTAGAGGTTTGGCCAATCACTCAGTGCTCATCTTCTTTCATTAGCTATTATCTTTATTGTGTTTAGGTGCTCAGCTGTGTTTAGGAGCATCATATGGATCAAACTACAGCTCTTATTCCATTTTAAAAGGAACACAACATCCTTCTGTTCTTAACTCAGGCATCTCAAAAGCATTCTTAAAATATTAAATCCTCTGTCAACCGAGCTGAACAACATGATAACAATGTTTTATTTCTGACACAGGATCAATCTTCAGACAAGACGGCATATATCTTGGATATTCAGTTTCAAAAATGGGGGTCCATTTAACCAAGACATCTCTTGTTGCTTTTATAGTTAATCTTGTTGATTTTGTAGTGTAAAATTGCTTTTAAAGGAAGCATCCAGTTACATTGCATTATTTAACTGCTGTCCTAAGTTCATGTAATATTGAGTGTTTTGTTAAAGTATGGGTGATTTTCCCCTGATGTACTGCCATTTATTTTAATACAGAAAAATAGCATGGAGCCAAGGCTCAGATTCTGCAGAGACATCAGAAATAACAAAGAATTGTCAACTCAACCCATGCATTATGGACCACTCACTTCCCCTTGAAGAACAGCTGAACATTCCCAGTTTCCTGTTACCCATCCCTTCTCTCGACACTATACCAATAAATGCCCATTACCTGATTAAGTTTTTCCCAGCCTGTGCTACCAGAAGTAGTGATATTGATAATAACTTGAGACTTTAAGTTAAAATATTAGTGGAAACAAATCTTAATGAAATAGATCAACAGAATTTTGAACATACATTTAATTTTACACAAAGGAGCTGGAATTACTTTAGTGGAGAAAAGTATAATCATTTTGGATAGTTAAGACTAAGCAGTCCACAGAGCACCAGGGCAATAGGGTCTTCATCACCACTGTGTCTGAGTGTGTGTCCAGCTCTTTAGGCTTGAAGACAGGACAAAGTATTTTTTAAGATCACAGTGGAAACATGGACAAGCTTTGATCTTCTATAAGAAGAAAATACTACTTTAATTTCTATCTGAAACTTCAGAAACAGGCTTAATCTGACTCTACACCCAGAATTTGTCTCTCTGGTGAAGAGGAATTTGCTGTCTCCAGAGACAGGAATGCGTGGGAGGGTGGAAGAGTGTTCCAGAGCTGGCCTTGCAGACTTTCAAGGGTGAATCCAGGCTAGGGAGAGTATTAATTCTGAAGAAAAGTAATAGAAAAGTAAATATGAAAATAAACACAAACTTGCCTCTGAATCCTAATGTCTTTATCCTTGGAGGTTTTGATTCCATTACGAATATTAGCAAAGTTCAAAGGTATTTTATTTTAAGGGCAATGAACAACCAAGGCACAGACTCATACCAGCAGGAAAACTAAATTGTTTCCTCAAAGAAACTAGCTGGCTTTACACACTTTTTCAAGGCACAGTACTTCCTTCCATGGCAATTCTCACCATGTTATCGCGTCAGCAACACACTTTCTCCATGTCCTTCTATGGGGTGATCAGGCACTGTCCACCTGTCTGTCAGCTTCCAGACAGCTCCTCTCTGCAGGGGACTGCCACATGACACCTCCTCCCCCCAAGGTCAGGGGAGACAAGTCTCTCTGTGCTGCCATGTGCTTCTTTGTGCTGCCATGTGCTTCTGCAGGCACATTCCACAGCCCGTAGCTCAACTCCCGCAAGTCGAATTGGAAAGAAGTTAATTTGACAGAAGTGATAATCAGCCAAAGAATTTAAAATTTATGTGAGATATGCAGTGGAAATGACACAACCTTCACAATTCATCCCACACTTGACTTGAACCTTCAAGGAAACTCTTGTATCTTTTAAACCCAAATCCACTCTTTCCTCTTATCCTCCTAAGTCCTCCTAGCCCTTCCTCTGCACATTTTACCTTTTATATTCTTGCACAATATCCTCTCCCCTTCCTAGTATGCTTTTTTGGGGGCACAAAATGCTGACTATTTTCCATGTAGACCACCAAGAAAAGATGGAGAGCATCCCCCCCATTCGTTATTTTAGCTGCCCCCTTCTGAAGCTTGTCTATTTTCATAGCCTCTGCCAGTAGGGAAGACTCAGACAGATGTAAATGCTGGCTTTTTAATAACGAATATATGTGTGTGGCAAACCAAACCTCACCTCAAAGTCACAGAGTGATATCCAAGGAGATGCTCTTAAGAAAATCCCCATCGATGAAAATTAAAGGAAGGTTTACTAGTTTTCTAGAATTAAGATTTTTTTTACAGATATTCTTCATTGGCTGCTGAACTGACACATCTCAAGTGAGAACAAGAAAAGAAACAAAAAAATATTAAATAGACAATTCATCAAATAAGGCAAGAGAGAGACATGAGATGAGACTAGTTTAAAATTTCTTTCTTACCTGGTTGTCTAAAGAGACAAAACTCATGTTTTCACAGGTTAAGAGGCCTGTGTTCCTGTCTGTACCTCTGCATCTGTCTTGCTCCCTAACATCCTTTCAGTGAAATTGCACACTGCATTGTATGAAGCTATTATATTCATGAAAAGTTTATCTGAAAACCTTATGAAATTCTATTAGGCCAAGTGCAAAATCATGCCCTTGAGTCAAGACAATCCCATGCACAAATTACAGGCAGGGAGGAGAATGGATTAAGAACAGCCCTAAGAAGAAGGACTTAGGAGTGTTGGTATATGAGAAGGTCAACGTGTGTGCTCCCAGATTAGAGAGCCTCTGTCCTTGGCTACAGCCAAAGTGTGAACAAAGCAGGTTGAGGGAAGGTGTTCTGTCCTTCTACTTCTCTCTCATGGAACCCTTGTTCCTGGGGCCCCCAGAATAAGAAGGACATCACCTTGTTGGATCAAGTAGAGAGGAGATCATGAGGGCTGGAGCAGCTCTCCTATGAGGAAAGGCTGACAGGTGTTCAGCCTGGAGAAGAGAAGGTTCTGGGGAGACCTCAGATTGCCTTCCAGTAACTAACTGTCCTGGTTTAGGGCAAATATTTAGGAGGAAACCTCTGGAGGGTCT